>CM059431.1:128716765-129215441 GCA_030390025.1 Squalus acanthias
TTGAAATCACGATTTGCGTACTCTGCATACTTCTGGCGCACACTCTCAACACCGACACTAACGCCCTGACTAAAATGGCATCCAGCGCGGCCTGCTCCAGAAGTGTGCGTGCGCTGCTCAGATTCCAATTTTTCAGCCAAATCGGCACCCGTAGTGCCCAAACAACAGGCACTACAGAACCAAATTTATAGCCCAACGTCTTCATTACACCAGGATAATCCATGTCACATGGCAACCACACAAAAATGGAAGTGGCGAGTGGAGGGTGTTCTGGCTCCTGTGAAGAAACAGTGGCCCCAGTTTTAATTTTGTGATGAGCTGGGAGCAGGGGCGGGGGGGAGGGGGGGGCGGCAGGTGTGGCGGTCCGATAGAGTGCAGAAAACCCAGAAGTAAGTGCAGTGCGTATGTCAGTGGCTTTTTAACTCATTATATTTTTACTTCTGACTTTTCTGTCTAATCAGTGGCAGCGGATGTGATGTGGACCCGCATGACCTCATCTCAACTCCAGTATTTAAAGTGACACTCCAAATATGCAATTTGAACGAGTTTGGAGTTGGGAAGAAAAGAAAGCAAGTGGCATAATGGTGTCCAGACAGGCAAAGGCTGTGCCTCGTTTCAGTGACGCCTCTCTGGATGTGCTGCTGGGGCCTGTGAGGAGTCGGAGAGAGATACTCTTCCCTACCAACAGGAGGATGAAGCCTGCAGCGGAGGCCAAAAAGGCATGGTTTGATTTAGCGGAGGAGGTCAGCAGTAGGTAGGTGGAGCCACACTCCTGGATTCAGTGCAGGAAGCGCTTTGATGACCTAAGCAGGTCAGGAAAGGTGAGTACAGCTGCACATTCACCTACATCCTGCTGTGCGCAACAGTCCACCCTCTCACTCTGCCCACTCCAGCACATCACTCCTCACACCCACTTTCTTTGCAGGTGCACCCACCCTTTTCTTTATATGCACTTCCTCACATCCCCATCTACCCATCTACCCATCCACCACTCCCATTCACCCTCATCCTTATGCAATGTCATGCCTCTCCCTCATAGTCACCCTCACCAAATGCACTCAATCCATCAGATGAACACATGCCATTGCACTCATGCATACGTCTCTTCTTTCCCTCCTTGCAGGAGAAGAGAGCACAGAACACCAGGGAAAGGGACCGAACCGGAGGGGGCCCTTCAAGCATTTTTGCAGCTGACAAGCACAGAGGAGGAGGCACTGGAGATCAGTGGAGTTTCGGCGTCCCTGCCATTGGAGATGGGGAATCAGGGAGCTCCCAGCTACTTGGTGACACAATGAAATGGTGACTCACACTTCACAAGTGAGAAAGAGCAGCTGGTGGAGACAGGGACAGCAGTGGAGAGTCTGCTTCAGAAGGCGCGGCCTTCTCCAAACTCTGCTCAGCTGAACACAGAGCTGTACCTTGGGGCCATCGATGAAGAGGAGAATCATTGAGCAGCAGCAGACAATGTACGATGCACTGACAGGCAAAGTGGAATCACCATGATTGCAGAGAGTTTGGAGGAGTCCACCTCACGCATGAGGGGCGTGATGTCACAGGCCACTGAGATGATGTCTTCTTACCTGAAAAGAGTGGCCAGCGCCATTGGCCATCAAACACTCCAATCAAATGAATCCATGCATGCCTTCTACACCACTGTGCAGACTCTGGATGCCAACATGTATGCCACCTTAAATAGGTTGACAGATACTTGGCCTTACAGGGCCGCATATATCTGCACCAACGTGTTCACCAGCAGAGTGGTAGCAGTGAAGTGAGGCTGGGACACGAGAGGGATGATGGCAAAAGGGGTCATGAAAGTGGGGACTCCACTCAAAGCGCTTCCACTTCTCACCCACAGCCCACCTCTCAGTCAGTAGCCCACATGCTGCCTCGGCTCCCGATGGCCGAGTTTGCCCCTGCACTGGTGCAGGTGGAGCAGTCGTCTTTGGTGGGGCCCTTACGGGCTCCAAAAGCCAGAGGATGTTGGCCAAGAGCATCTCAGCAGTCAAGAGCAGGGATGTGAGCAGCCTGCCTCCACCTCTGCTGAAGCCACAGTGGTTACACCACATAGAAGTAGCAGAAAAAGGAAGAGTAGGGCTTTGTAGTTGCACAAGGGCATGCACATGGGTGTATGAGAAAATGTTGTTTTGATAATTTTTTGTTCTTTATTTAGCTCACATAAATGTTATTCTTTTTCAGCACTTTCCCATCTTGTCCATTCTCGGGTGCTTGGTGGTAAGTGGCCTTCGAACTTGTTTACTGATGAATGTGAGAACATGAATTGATGGGGACCAATGGGGGATGTTGGTTGGTTGGTTGCAGGACTGCTTTGTGTCAGTGACATTGGGGAAGGGAGGGGGTGTCATTACATTTTCTGCTAACATGGGTGCACTGGTGCAACCCAAGTGAACCTTGCATTAATAAGGGCATCCCTGGCATCCCAGTCAGCCATGTGAGCAGCTGGGGGTGCATTACTCTCATCACCCTCCTCCTCCTCTTCTTCTTCCTCCTCCCCCTTCTGAATCGTCCGAGGAGGATCTGAGCTCTTCGCCTTGTTCCTCCTGCAGGTCCAAGCCTCGTTTTTGCACAATGCTGTGCAGAGCACAGCACACCATGACCATTCTGGAGTCCCTGGCTGGTGTGTACTGATGGGTACCTCCAGATCTGTCCAGGCACCTGAAGCGCATCATCAGCATGCCGATAGCCTGTTCAATCACATATCTAGTGGTGATATAGCATTCATTTATGGCTGTTGGGCTTCAATGTTGGGGTTTCTGATGGGTGTCATGAGCCCAGTTTGCAGTGGATATCCCTTGTCACCTAGCAGTCACAAGTCTGCTTCCAGGTGCAAAGAGATCAGGGAGCTTGGGTTGCTGCAGGACGAAAACATCATGGCAGCTGTCCAGGAATCTTGCGCACACCTGCATAAAGATCTTTTTGTGGTTGCACACACAGCTGTACATTGATGGAATGGAAGCCCTTGTGGTTGATGAACACTCCTGGTTGTTCTGGGGATGCCCAGATTGCCACACGTGTGCAGTCGATGGCGCCCTGCACTGTGGGAAGCCAGTCAGACCCGCAAAGCCGAGTGACCGCTCATGCTGACTGGCATCATCGGTGGCAGAGTTGACACACCGGCAAACAATCCATCAGTCACTTGTCTTGTGCATTTGTGCGCGGCCGACTGGGAGACCCTGCATATGCCTGCGGCACAGCCCTGGAAGGATCTGGACGCAAAAAAGTTGAGGGTGGTGGTGACTTTGACAGCCACTGGTAAAGCATGGCCTCCAGGGCCAGCAGGCAGCAGGTTTTCTTCTAGGAGGTTGCAGACATCTGACACCAGCTGACGCAACATCCTGAGCCATCCTGAGCCATCCTGAGATGCTGCTGTTCAGAGATGTCAAGGAAATTGATCCTCTGCCTGTACACCCTGTTTCATGGGTCGTGCCTCCTGTGAGCTGCACCTCTCTGCTGGTCCCCTCTCTGCTGGTCTCCTCTCTGCTGGTCCTCGCTCTGCTGGTCTCCTCTCTGCTGGTCCTCGCTCTGCTGGCCCCTTCTCTACTGGTTCTGTCACTGCTGTTCCTCTCCCTGCTGTGCAGCTACAGGTCTGTGAGCAGCAGGCTGCTGCGGGTGCTGTTTCTGGACATCTTGGTCCTCATCTGAGGTCCAATCTAAGGCAGCATAAACGTCACTCATCCTGATCTGATAGAGCAAATCTTCAAAGTGTAGAAAGTAACCTCTAAATTGTACAAAGTAACCTCTCAGCAAAAGTACTGTGAACAAACCCTTTCCCACAAGCACGTAAGAAAGCAGCTGTGAGTACTGAGTATTTATTGGCACCTTTGCCTGAGATTGCTTCAGCCCCCTCAATTGTCGCTGTGTACTCACCTTGGTTTCACTGAAAAGTTTCAGGAAGCCCGGGAAACACGTGGACCAAATGGTAAACTGAAAACAGTGTGTCAATATCGCTCTAATTGAGCGATTAGCAAATGGAAATTGACAACCCACCTCTCCCAAGGGATTTGCGCACAGGCGCTGGAGTCAAATGCGGAAGTCAGCGGGGTGGAGCCTGCTTCCTGACGCAATATCAATTTTGCCAGTTTTAACCCCACACTTGCACCCAAACCCTCATGCTTTTCCACATTATAATTCAGCCCAGTGTGTGTGAGAGATACATCATAGTTGTTACAGCTATCCCCCTGCTCCTGTGGAGCGACAAGACCCAGAGCGTACTGTCACTGGTAAAACATTGGCAGTTAACAACTTTGAGACATGGTGGTATAAAAATTCCATATCTGTGATGCCTATATTAGTGAGATAATTTCATAATTAGTGAGACATGTAACATTTTTTCCCTCAAGTGAGTCTTAAAGAAGGAATTTGCTTTTATATAGCATGTTATCAGGAGTTCTCAAAGTACTTCACAAGCAAGGCAATCACTGTTATGTAGGCAAACACAGCACAACAACTTCCCCCAGCAAGATCTCATCAACAACTTGTATTTATATAGCACCTTTAATGTAGTAGAGGAAACTCTTCATTAACCAGCACCCAAATATCCGGAAATCTCTCTTAACTGGCAAAATTCTTGAGTAGGTAACCGGGGTTTTCCTTCATCTCTCGTTTAAGATTAACTTAAAAAAAAACCCCGAGGCGTTTGCCTTGTATCGGAGCGTGTAGATTGGGAGGGGAATGTGCAGCCCGGGTAGGCAGCGGACACGACAGATGGTCAGCTGGCGGTCCCTGGGGAGACGGAGCTCCGAATGCAGGCGCATGTCAATGTGTACGGGGCTCTCGTACGTTCGTAGATATAACTCACCGTTATCCGGACTTTTTGATTAACCGGCACCACGCCGGTCCCGTCAGTGTCGGTTAATAAAGAGTTTCCTGTAAAACCTCCCAAGGCGCTTCACAGGAGCGTTATCAAACAAAATTTGTCACCGAAGCACATAAGGAGTTATTAGGGCAGATGACTAAAACCTTGGTCAAAGACGTAGGTTTTAACGAGCGTCTTAAAGGAGAAAAGAGAGGTAGTGAGGCAGGGAGGTTTAATGAGGGAATTCCAGAGCTTAGGGCCTTAATTAAAATCAGGGATGCTCAAGAGGTCAGAATTGGAGGAGCGCAGATATTTCAGAGGGTTATAGGGCTGGAGGAGATTAAAGAGCTAGAGAGGAGCGAGGCCATGGAGGGATTTAAAAACAAGGATGAGAATTTAAAAATCGAGGTGTTGCTTAACTGGGAGCCAATGTAGGTCAGTGACCACAGGGGTGATGGGTGAACGGAACTTGGTGCGAGTTAGGACACAGGCAGCAGAGTTTTGGATGACCTCAAGTTTACGGAGGGTAGAAAATGGGAGGTCGGCCAGGAGTGCGTTGGAATAGTCAAGTCTAGAGGTAACAAAGGCATGGATGAGGGTTTCAGCAGCAGATGAGCTGAGGCAGGGGCTGAGTCGGGCGATGTTGTAGAGGTGGTAGTAGGCGGTCTTGGTGATGGCACGGATATGTGGTCGGAAGCTCATCTTGGGGAAAAATATGAAACCAAGGTTGTGAACAGTCTGGTTCAGCCTCAGACAGTTGCCAGAGAGAGATGGAGTTGGTGCCTAGGAAACACAGTCTGTGGCGGGAACCGAAAACATTGGCTTCAGTCTTCCCAATATTTAGTTGGAGAAAATTTCTGCTCATCCAGTACTGGATGTCGGACAAGCAGTCTGACAATTTAAAGACAGTGGAGGGGCTGAGAGAGGTGGTGGTGAGGTAGAGCAGGGTGTCATCAGCGAGGGGCAGCATGTAGAGTAGAAATAGCAAATAAATGAATGAACAGATAACTGTTAGGTGGTGTTGGACCCCAGGAGAGACACCAGGACACAGTAGGAATGTTGGCCAGGACACCAGGGGAGCTCCATGTTCTTTTCATGGTGCTCTCCTGTGAACAGATCTGTGAGGGAGGGGGGGGGGGAATCAGAGTGTGAGGTCACAGGAAAGTGGGTAAGTAATTGGTTGGTGAGTATTTCTCTCTTTCTGTCTAAACTTGGGCATTGGTTTAAATTAAGATCTGTGAGTACAGATTAAAAACTATACATAGATAATTGATATTTCAAAACTTGAAAACCTAATGAGTTAAATAAAATACAATAGAAATGGCAGGGCAGGTGATGTTATGCAGTTGTAGCACGTGGGAGCTGGTGGACACCAGTGTGAGGCAGCTCGAGGAACTTCGGCTCAGAGTTGATGAGCTGGAGTCCGGGCTTCAGACACTGCGATACATCAGGGAGGGGGATAGTTACCTGGACATTGTGTTCCAGGAGGCAGTCACACCTCTTAGGTTAAATACTTCAAATTTGGGCCGTGGTCAGGGACAGGAGGGTGTGACTATGAGTGAGGCAGGTATGGGGATCCAGAAGGTAGCATTGGAGGAGCCTCAGGCCTTGCACTTCTCCAACAGGTGCGAGGTTCTTGCTCCCTGTGTGGACGAGAGCAGGGACTGCAGGGAGGATGAGCAAACTGAACACAGCACCATGGTACAGGGGGCCATTCAAGCTGGGGGAGTAAAAAGAAATGTAGTAGTGGTAGGGGACAGTATAGTTAGGGGAATAGATACTGTTCTCTGTAGCTGAGAGCATGAGTCCTGAAGGCTGTGTTGCCTGCCAGGGTTAAGGACATCTCCTCTGGGCTGGAGAGGAACTTGGAGTGGGAGGGGAAAGATCCAGTTGTCGTGGTCCACGTAGGTACCAACGACTTATGTAGGACAAAGAAAGAGGTTCTGCTGAGGGAGTATGAGCAGCTAGGGGCTAAATTAAAAAGCAGAGCCACAAAGGTAATAATCTTTGGATTACTACCTGAGCCACGAGCAAATTGGCATAGGGTAAATAAGATCAGAGAGATGAATGCGTGGCTCAAAGATTGGTGTGGGAGAAATGGGGTTCGATACATGGGGCAGTGGCACCAGTACTGGGGAAAGAGGGAGCTGTTCCGTTGGGACGGGCTTCACTTGAATCATGCTGGGACCAGTGTCCGAGCGAATAGAATAACTAGGGCTGTAGATAGGGCTTTAAACTAAATAGTGGGGGGAAGGGTTCAGGTGAGGGGAAATTAAAAAAGTCAAAGAGAAAGGAGAAGGCAATAGTGCAGGGTAGCGATAGAGGTAATGATAACCAGAATGTGACAGGAAAGGACAGAGCGTATAAATATACGAGTGGACTAGATAGTAGAGTCAGAGTAGGGGAAAATGGTATAAAGACAAAATTAAAAGCTCTTTATCTGAATGCACACAGCATTTGTAACAAGATAGATGAGTTGACAGCACAAATAGAAATAAATGGGTATGTTCTGATAGCCATTACAGAAACGTGGTTGCAAGGCGACCAAGGCTGGAAACTGAATATTCAGGGGTATTTGTCATTTCGGAAGGATAGGTAGAAAGGAAAAGGAGGTGGGGTAGCTCTGTTAATAAATGATGAGATCAATACAGTAGTGAGAAATTATATTGGCTCAGAAGATCAAGATGTAGAAGCAATTTGGATGGAAATAAGAAAAAATAACGGAAAGAAGTCACTGGTGGGAGTAATCTCTCGGCCCCCTAACAGTAGCTACACTGTAGGACAGAGTATAAATCAAGAAATAATGGAGGCTTGTAAGAAAGGTACTGCAATAATAATGGGCGATTTTAATCTTCATATAGATTGGACAAATCAAATTGGCAAAGGTAGCCTTGAGGATAAGTTCATAGAGTGTATTCGGGATGTTTTCTAAGAACAATGCGTTGTGGAACCAACCAGGCTATTTTAGATCTGGTTTTGTGTAATGAGATAGGATTAATTAATGATCTCATAGTAAAGGCTCCTCTAGGGAAGAGTGATCATAGCATGTTAGAATTTCAAATTCAGTATGAGGGTGAGAAACTTGGGTCTCAAACTAATATCCTGAACTTAAATAAAGGCAATTACAAATTTATGAAGACAGAGTTGGCTAAAGTGGACTGGGAAAATAGATTAAAGGGTAAGACAGTAGATAAGCAGTGGCAGACATTTAAGGAGATATTTCATAACTCTCAGCAAAGATATATTCCAGTGAGAAAGAAAGACTCTAAGAGAAGGATGAACCATCTGTGGCTAACTAAGGAAGTTAAGGATGGTATCAAATTGAAAACAAAGGCATACAATGTTGCAAAGATTAGTGGTAGGCGAGATGATTGGGAAATATTTAGCAACCAGCCAAGGACGACTAAAAAAAATAATAAAGAGGGAGAAGATAGATTATGAGAGTAAACCAGCAAGAAATATAAAAACAGACAGTAAGAGCTTCTACAGACATATAAAAAGGAAGAGAGTAGCTAAAGTAAACGTTGGTCCCTTAGAGGATGAGGCTGGGCAATTAATAATGGGAAACAGGGAAATGGCAGAGACTTTGAACAAATATTTTGTATCGGTCTTCATGGTAGAAGACACTAAAAACATCCCAATAATAATAGATAATCAAGGGGCTATAGGGAGGGAGGAATTTAAAACAATCACTATCACTAGAGAAAAAGTGCTAGGCAAACTAATGGGACTAAAGGTGGACAAGTCCCCTGGACCTGATGGCCTGCATCCTAGGGTCTTAAAAGAGGTGACTCTGGAGATAGTGGATGCGTTGATTGTAATCTACCAAAATTCCCTGGATTCTGGAGAGGTCCCAGCGGATTGGAAAACCGCAAATGTAACACTCCTATTCAAGGAAGGAAGGAGACAGAAAGCAGGAAACTATAGACCAATTAGCCTAACATCCGTCATTGGGAAAATGCTGGAGTCCATTATTAAGGAAGTAATAGCAGGACATTTAGAAAATCATAATACAATCAAGCAGAGTCAGCATGGTTTTATGAAAGGAAAATCGTGTTTGACAAATTTGCTAGACTTATTTGAGGATGTAACGAGTAGGGTGGAGAAAGGGGAACCAGTAGATGTAGTGTATTTGAATTTCCAGAAGACATTCGATAAGGTGCCACATAAAAGGTTACTGCACAGGATAAGAGCTCACGGTGTTGGGGGGAATATATTAGCAAGGATAGAGGATTAGCTAACTGACAGAAAACAGAGAGTCGGGATAAATGGGTCATTTTCAGGGTGGCAAACTGTAACTCGTGGGGTGCCACAGGGATCAGTGCTGGGGCCTCAACTATTTACAATCTATATTAATGACTTGGATGAAGGGACCGAGTGTAATGTAACCAAATTTGCTGATGATACAAAGATAGGTGGGAAAGCAAGTTGTGAGGAGGACACAAAGGGGTAGAAATTAGGTCGCGCCCCATTTGGGGCGCAAATATCGTCCGCGCGCAAATATTAGCGCCTGGCGCTAATTATCGGCACTGACAGGAAACTTCACTTTTACCGCCCCGGGAGGTGAGTGGAGCGCTAAATTAGGCGCTGCACACCTCTCTTAAGGCGCAAAGGCCTAGGAGTGAGGCGCTAACTCAGCGCACGAGCGCAGCGCAGCTGCTGCCAGTTAGCGCGGTAACACAGACACACTGGCGCCGGACACTTCTTAAAGCGGGGGGGGCCACTTGCTCCCCAGCCACACCCTGCTCATTGCAGCCTTGAATCTCAGCCTGGAGAGACCTGTAATCCATTTTGCTGCCAAGAATGGAGAGGGTGAGAGAACGCGCTCATCGCTTCACCGAGCGGGCCTTGGATGCTCTGGTTGACGCAGTGGAGCGCAGACGATGCATGCTGTTCCCAGAGAGTGGCAGGAGGCCTTTGCCACGCGAGTTCAGAAGAGTGTGGAGGGAGGTGGCTCAGAGCGTCTCCTCCAGGAGTATGGTGCCCAGGACCCATGTCCAGTGCCGCAAAAAGTTCAACGACCTCACTCGGGTCGTCAGGGTGAGTGGCTTTTTCTCAATACCTCTCCATCCCTCCATCTCAACCTCACTGTATGGCCAGAGGGTCTTAAAACCCCAATGCACAACACTCATCCAACACCTATGGCCCTTTCATCAAACACACACACACATTCCACACTTTGCATACAGTAAGGGCTATTCACCTATGGGAGGCACATCAGGCAAGACCATGGCTGCATATTGTAAGGGCTATTCACCTATGGGAGGCACATCAGGCAAGACCATGGCTGCATATTGTAAGGGCTATTCACCTATGGGAGGCACATCAGGCAAGACCATGGCTGCATATTGTAAGGGCTATTCACCTATGGGAGGCACATCAGGCAAGACCATGGCTGCATATTGTAAGGGCTATTCACCTATGGGAGGCACATCAGGCAAGACCATGGCTGTATATTGACTCAGATGCTGTCCTTTTTCTTGCAGGCTAAGCTGGCTCATAATCGGAGACAGCAGCAACGGACGGGTGGAGGGCGGCTTCAGCTGCAACCCCTCAGCGATCTGGAGGAGCGCGTCCACAGGATTGTGGCAAGCCGGGTGATCGGTCCCGTCGCCACTGGAGACGCCGACCCCGTTGTGGACAGCAATGGTAAGGTCATCACCTTTTTGTCCTCTGTCCTTCCACTTGTCCCTCACAATACCAGCCTTTGACACTTTCAATCCAACTTGCTAACTCGCTGCACTTATTCCTCCCTTACTGCCACCCTGTCCTCACGCTAAAGACACTCTTGTACCTCCCTGCTTTCAGATGGTGATTCACCAGCTGAGGAGATGGTTCCTGAAGCTGCCACTGGGAGTGATGCTGCAGCTGAGGAGGAAGAGGAAGCCGGAGCATCAGTGCCACCCTCTCCCGAGGAAGCCCATGGCCACACTGGGAACATGCCTTCCCCGGAGGGGAGCAGGGGGGAAGGGGCTGATGATGGTGAAGTTCCAGGACCCAGCGGGCTGCAGCAACGCCATGGGGGGGGGAGGGAAGAACGGGGGAGCAGGGGGGAAGGGGCTGATGATGGTGAAGTTCCAGGACCCAGTGGGCTGCAGCAACGCCATGGGGGGGGGAGGGAAGAACGGGAGCCTTCTCCCCAGAGGGAGAGTATGCCAGACACTCCTAATGCAATGGACGCAGAGGAGGAGCGGCTGATTGCAGAAATGAACAGCCAGGCGGTGGTCATGCACACTGAGCTCATGGGTGCAGTGGGAAGGGTGCCCGAATGCATTGAGGCACTGGCAAGGAGTGTGGAGCACTTCGCTGTAGCACAGGCGGATGCCACACTAAAGCTTACTGCTGCAATTCAGTCACTGGCTGCCAGGAACCCATCTGAGCCTGCTCTCATGCAGACTCAGATTGAGGCCACGCGAGCACTGACTGCTGCCATCCTCGATGGTTCGTGCACATGTCCCCGGGGCTGTCACCGCGCCGCAGCAGGCCAGCAATCTGTTCTCAGGCAAATTGCTTCGGATGCTGAAGTGCTGCCCCGTGGGAGTGCCAGTGTGTCGGGCGAGCAGGGAGTTGCTGTCCTCTCTCACGATGACAGCATTCCTGCTGCCAACACTGTCACTTCTCCACTGCACTTGCCACCGCCTGTAGGACAGACTGCTGCCGCCCATGCAGAGTTGGTGCAGTCTGCAGCCGGGCCCTCCAGGCCCAGAAGTGGTCGAGGCCGTCCTTCAGGGGCATCTGCAGTGTCAGGGTCTGACAAGCAGCAGCCTTCCACCAGCCTTGCTGCAGCCACTGAGGTCCCATTACGGAGGAGCAGTAGGGTTAGAAGGGGGGAAGTGCGCAAGGGAAGGAGATCACCCTCGAAGGGCAAAAAGTAGGAGGTGTGCCAAAATGCTGGTCATTTTTTTATTAAAGGCCGAGGTTCATGGCCCAACTTTTGTTTAGTGTTTTGGACATTATCTCCAGGTTGTGAGAACCAGTTATGTTATTGACTGTTTTTTTGTGTTTATTTCTATGAGTTTGTCATGAGGAATTGACACACACAGAGTTTGTACAATAAATAAGTTTCTGTATTCAAAATATACATGGCTGGTGGTTGGAATTATTGGTGCCTTGGCCGGCTTAGGGGTTGCGTGCTGGGTTGATTCGTGTTTGTAGCACTGGCAGGGGCCCTAGAAGCGGCTTGCTATTAGTCGTTGACGGACGGCCCTTGCAGTTTGACCATTGTGGGCCGCCCTCCTGCCTTGGTGCTGCTGCTGATCATCGTCCTCGGCCTGTTCCTCCTCTTCCTCCTCCTCCTCTTGTGGTGCTGCAAGGCCTGGTGGCATTGGCTGCGTCCTGAGGATTGCCATGTTGTGCAACATGCAGCACACCACTACGAATTTGGAAACTTGCTCAGGCGAGTACTGCAGGGCTCCTCCGGAATGGTCCAGACAGCGGAATCGTTGTTTGAGCACGCCGATTGTGCGCTCAATAATGTTCCTCGTTGCTTGTTGGCTTTCCTGGTACCGCAGCTCAGCAGGGGTGTTTGGCGCACGGAGCGGTGTCATCAGCCAGGTGCTCAATGCGTACCCCTTGTCCCCCAGAAGCCAACCAACTGGCTGATGCGGTGCCTCGAAAATTTCTGCCACAGTACGCTGGCGCAGGATGAAAGCATCGTGGCAGCTGCCCGGATAGTGGGCATTGACAGCGAGAATCACCTGTCTGTGGTCACAGACCAACTGCACATTCAAGGAATGGAACCCCTTTCTGTTCCGGAACTCCTCTGCATTCTCTCGCGGAGCACGCAAAGCCACATGCGTGCAGTCAATGGCGCCCTGCACCATGGGGAAGCCCGCTACCCTCGCAAAGCCCATAGCACGGTCATGCTGCTTGTCTGGGGTCATAGGGAAGGAGATGAAGTCTCGTCTCCTTGTGAAGAGGGCATTGGTGACCTGCCGGATGCAGCGATGCACCGCAAACTGGGAGATATTGGCGAGGTCCCCAACAGCAGCTTGGAATGAGCCAGTGGCGTAGAAGTTCAAGGCCACTGTGACCTTCACTGCCACCGACAGAGACGTCCTGGACCTCAGCTGAGGCTGCAGATCTGGCTGCAGCAGGTGGCAGAGCTCAGTGACCACCTCCTTGCTGAATCGCAGCCTTCGCAAACACAGCTCCTCGGACATGTGGATGTAGGAGAGCTGTTCACGATATACTCTGGGAGGGTAAGCTCTCCTGTACATGCGCCTGATGGGCCTCCTCCGTCTGGCCATAATTGCCACTCTCTGTCTGCGTCTCACTCTGCTCCGATTGAGCTGGAGCAGGACGACGCCCCCAATCATTGCAGCCCCCATCTTCTCTTTGCCAGAAAAGTAATGAGGTACAGCAACGAAAGTAGCAGCAAAGTTAGGATGAACTAGGCAAAACTACCTCACAAAGCGTTGAGTCAATGTAGAAGTCTCTCTCTCTCTCTCTCCGAATCTCTCTCTCTCTCTCAGAACGAGTGGTGCATAAATGTCGACCACAGAAAAAGACAGGAAGAGGCCCCCTTTAAATAGCGCCCCCCCCCAGCCCCAGACCGATTGATAACGTTCCAGTCTTCCGGTCGTTGGAAGCGCCAGGCGGTAAGGCAGGGGGCGCCACTCAATTTCCGCTCCGGGGCGCCCCAAGGGCGTTGCACCACGGACTGACGTCACAATCTGCGCGCGCAGGTGGTCGCAGCGGTAAGTTTTAGCGCCGCCGCACAATCTCAAGTTAAGTTCTCGAGCGGCGCAAACAGCGCTGCGCCCGGGCGTTAGCGCCTTAACGCCCCATTAGCGCCCATTTAAGGCGCTAACGGGAGGCGCAACCAACTGAATTTTTACCCCAAAGAATTTGCAAAGGGAAATAGATAGGTTAAGTGACTGGGCAAAAATTTGGCAGATGGAATATAACGTGGGAAAATGTGAGGTTATCCACTTTGGTAAGAAGAATAAAAAAGCAAATTATTATTTAAATGGAGTGAGACTACAGAATGCTGCGGTACAAAGGGATCCGGGGATCCTCGTACATGAAACACAAAAAGTTAGCATGCAGGTACAGCAAGTAATTAGGAAGGCAAATGGAATGTTGACCTTTATTGCAAGGGGGATGGAATATAAAAGTAGGGAAGTCCTGCTGCAACTGTACAGGCGTTGGTGAGACCACACCTGGAGTACTGCGTACAGTTTTGGTCTCCTTATTTAAGGAGGGATATACTTGCATTGGAGGCAGTTCAAAGAAGGTTCACCAGGTTTATTCCTGAGATGAAGGGGTTGTCTTATGAGGAAAGGTTGAGCAGGTTGGGCCTATACTCATTGAAGTTTAGAAGAATGAGAGGTGATCTTATTGAAACATATATGATTCTGAGGGGGTTGGACAGGGTAGATGCAGTGAGGATGTTTCCCCTCATGGGGGAATCTAGAACTAGGGGGCAAAAGTTTCAGAATAAGGGGTTGACCATTTAAAACGGAGATGAGGAAGAATTTCTTCTCTCAGAGGGTCATGAAACTTTGGAATTCTCTACCCCAGAAGGCTGTGGAGGCTGGATCATTGAATATATTTAAGGTGGAGATAGACAGATTTTTGAACTATGGAGGAGTCAAGGGTTATGGGGAATGGGCAGGAAAGTGGAATTGTGGCCAAGATCAGATCAGCCATGATCTTATTGAATAGTGGAGCAGGCTCGAGGGGTCAAATGGCCTACTCCTGCTCCTATTTCTTATGTTCTTATGTTCTTATGTTTTTCACTGAGTGCCATGGGATATTTTATGCCCAGATGTACAGGGCCTCAGTTAAACATCTCACCTGGACCACTTCAGTGCTTGCTCACTATCACACTCAAATATCAGTCTAGATAATGTGCTCAAGTCATGCGTCTGGGCTTGAACCCACCACCTGGCCCAGAGACAAGATTGCTATTAACTGAGCGAAGGTGACACAAATGATATATTGCTCCATTAAAATTTGCCATATCACAGCTTCGACAAATCACTATTGGATTTAGGCTGCAGTGCGATTACAGTAAATATTAAAAATGAAAATTCACATCTGAATTATTTATTTCTTTATTTTTAATTAATTCACAGGATGTGGTTGTCACTGGCAAGGCCAGCATTTATTGCCTTTGAGAAGGTGGTGGTGAGCCGCCATCTTGAACTGCTGTAGTCCGCGTGGTGAAGGTACTCCCACAGTGCTGTTAGGTCGGGAGTTCCAGGATTTTGACGCAGCGACGATGAAGGATCGGCGATATACTTCCAACTCAGGATGGTGTGTGACTTGGAGCGGTACTTGGAGGTGGTGGTGTTCCCATGCGCCTGCTGCCCTTGTCCTTCTAGGTGGTAGAGATTGCGGGTTTGGGAGGTGCTGTTGAAGAATCCTTGGCGAGTTGCTGCAGTACATCTTGTAGATGGTACACACTGCAGCCACGGTGCACCGGTGGTGGAAGGAGTGAAAGTTTGAGGTGGTGGAGGGGGTGCCAATCGAGCGGGCTGCTTTGCCCTAGATGGTGAAAATTTCTTGAGTGTTGTTAGAGCTGCACTCTTCCAGGCAAGTGGAGAATATTCCATCATACTCCCGACTTGTGCCTTGTAGATGGTGGAAAGGCTTGGGGGAGTCAGGAGCAATGTTGCGTGTAATTATTTTAGCTGCACAGGCTGTTCAAAATATTGCGCATGCGCAATTTTTATTTTGAAAAGCCGGCAAGCCGGCTGTGCAGGTTATCTGGAGCGCTGTGCGGTTGTGCAGCTTAAAGGGAACATTGGTCAGGAGTTGAGTCACTCACCGCAGAATATCCAGCCTCTGACCTGCTCTTGTAGCCACAGTATTTATGTGGCTGGTCCAGTTAAATTTCTGGTCAATGTTGACCCCCAGGATGTTGGTGGTGGGTGATTTGGTGATGGTTATCTTGTTGAATGTCAAAGGGAGGTGGCTAGACTCTCTCTTGTTACATATACATAGATACATAGAAGATAGGAGCAGGAGTAGGCCATCCGGCCCTTCGAGCCTGCTCCGCCATTTAATGAGATCATGGCTGATCCTCCAATTCAGTATCCCGTCCCCGCCTTCTCTCCGTAACCCTTAACCCCTTTTGCCTGTAGAAATATATCTAATTCCCTCTTAAATATATTTAATGAGCTGGCGTACACTGCCCTCTGTGGCAATGAGTTCCACAGGTTCACCACCCTCTGAGTGAAGAAATTCCCCCTCATTTCTGTCCTAAATGGTTTAGCCCTTATCCTTAAATTATGTCCTCTCGTTCTGTTCTCACCCGCCAAGGGAAGCATTCCTTCTGCATCTAGTCTGTCTAGACCTGTCAGAATTTTATACACTTCTATGAGGTCCCCTCTCAATCTTCTAAACTCCAGTGTGTACATCCCTAAACTACATAGTCTCTCCTCATAGGTCAATCCCGCCATTCCTGGTATCAGCCTGGTGAATCGCCGCTGCACCCCCTCCATGGCAAGAACATCTTTCCTCAGATGAGGCGACCAAAACTGTACACAGTACTCGAGGTGTGGTCTCACCAGTGCCCTGTACAGCTGCAGCAAGGTATCCCTGTTCCTGTATTCCAACCCTTTTGCTATGAAGGCCAGCATACCGTTTGCCTTCTTGACCGCCTGTTGCACCTGCATGCTCGCCTTCAGTGACTGGTGTACAAGAACACCCAGGTCTCTCTGTACTTCCCCCTCTCCCAATTTATTGCCATTTAAATAATAATTTGCCCTCCCGTTCCTGCACCCAAGGTGGATAACTTCGCACTTGTCCACATTATAGTGCATCTGCCATTTATCCGCCCAATCACCCAGTCTGTCCAAATCGCTCTGGAGCTTCCTGGTCTCCTCCTCTGAGCCCACCCCCCCTCCTAGTTTAGTGTCGTCTGCAAATTTGGAAATGCTGCATCCGACTCCCTGATCCAGGTCATTAATGTAAATTGTGAACAGCTGGGGACCCAGGACAGATCCCTGTGGTACCCCACTTGTTACTGCCTGCCATTCAGAAAATGAGCCGTTTATTCCAACTCTCTGTTTTCTATCTGACAGCCAGTTCTCTATCCACGTCAATACTTTCCCCTTTATCCCATGAGCTTCAATTTTCCCTGCTAATCTTTTATGTGGGACCTTATCGAAGGCCTTTTGGAAGTCCAGGTACACCACATCTACTGGCTCTCCCCCATCTATTTTACCAGTTACTCCCTCAAAAAATTCCAATAGATTAGTCAAGCACGATTTACCCTTTGTAAATCCATGTTGACTCTGTCCTATCCTGTCCCCATTTGCTAAGTGCTCCGCTATTTCATCCTTAATGATGGACTCCAGCATTTTGCCCACAACTGATGTAAGGCTTACAGGTCTGTAATTACCTGCTTTTTCCCTACCCCCCTTTTTGAATAGTGGGGTAACGTTAGCTACCCTCCAATCCATGGGCACTGTTCCCGAGTCTAATGAATTCTGAAAAATCATACTTAGTGCATCCGCTATCTCTAGGGCCACCTCCTTCAGCACCCTAGGATGCATGTTATCAGGCCCTGGGGATTTGTCCGCCTTCAATCCCTTTAGCTTCCTTAACACCATATCCTTAGAGATATTGATTTGCGTCAGTTCCTCCTTTGCAAATGTCCCTATTTTTCCCGATATCCCAGGGAGGTTTTTTGTGTCTTCCTTCGTAAAGACTGACCCAAAGTATGCATTTAGTTGGTCTGCCATTTCCTTATTTCCCGTTATATATAATTGTTGGAGATGGTCATTGCCTGACACTTGTGTGGCACGAATGTTACTTGCCACTTATCAGCCCAAGCCTGAATGTTATCCAGATCTTGCTGCATGCGGGCATGGACTGCTTCATTATCTGAGGATTTGCGAATGGAACTGAACATTGCAATCATCAGCGAACATCCCCACTACTGACCTTATGATGGAGGGAAGGTCACTGATGAAGCAGCTGGAGATGGTTGGAACTAGGACACTGCCCTGATGAACTTCTGCAGCGATGTCCTGGGGCTGAGATGTTTGGCCTCCAACAATCACAACCAGCTTCCTTTGTGCTAGGTATGACTCCAACCAGTGGAGAGTTTTCCCCCTGATTCCCATTAATGTCAATTTTACTAGGACTCCTTGATGCCACACTTAGTTATCTGTTAGTCCTGGCATGGGAGATCACCTGCTTATTCTAAATCAGTTAACTCCTCCATTGAAATAGCAGACAGAGGAATGTTATACAAACTTATTAAGCATACTTGTGCTAAGGGTGACTGCGATTTCTGACCTATCAGCACCACTAAACTTCTAGCATTGCTCCTTTAACTTCCTCATCCCCATATCATCCTTTATGTAGATTCCCTCATTCTTTGACTGACTTTCCTTATCTCCCAATTCCCTTGATAACTAAAATTTTCAAATGCCCTTTCTTGAAGCTTTCCTCATCCATGCATTTACCTGAACCATACTCTTTCAAACTACTGTAGCCCATAGGAGTGAAGAAGTCTTTACAAGACAAATGTAGCTCTAGGAAATGAAGAAGCTTACCCATGTGTCCACCTGGACATTGAACGTTCCTGATCTTAGGACTATAAACAAAAAGGTCATTCAGCTATGTGACAGTATAAAAACTGTAATGCCATTCAGCTCTATGAAATATAACATCTGTGTACTTAATTACAAATAAAACAGTTAAAACAAGTATTTTTTTTTCATTTCGAGTCAGGGTATGTGGTGTATCAGAGAGCATACAATAGGAAATTATTGTGGTACTGATAGAACTGAGACTTTCCCCATTTGCTGGCTCCTCATTGATGAGTGTAGTGTTTTCTTCTAATTATTGGAGTTGAGAGCAGATGACTGGGATGCTGATTCCATGGCATATTTTTCCCACTCTTCAGAGATGTGAACTCATCTTGCACCTTCAAGCTGCTCCGGCCCAAATAGAGAGATTGTGTACGTTTTCCGCAGGATGTAATTATATCCCCACCAATGATCTTGTCCCTCCACTTTATTCATAATAACTTCCAGTACTTACTTCTACAATTAATTTCAATCTTCAGGTCATATCCTTGCTTCTCCGTGATTGCGTGTGCATTTGGATAACTAGCAATGTCACATCATTTCTTCGGAGACTTTGTTTTCTGGTTACTGCATTCCTGTTACTGCTTTTTTATTTTTTACCCTTGATACCTGGCAAAATATCATCCAGGTCTGTATTGTTAAAGTAAGTTTTCCTCCTGCTCAAAGGTACCACAATTCACTTCTGATACAGACAGACAAAATGCTAGAGGCCCCTTGTGGTTTTAGCTCCATGTGGCTAATTTGAATACATTATTATGTAATTTGCAACCCAGTTAAATCTGGGACAAGATTAGACAGCATCAAAATATCTTGATGCAAAGCGATAGACCTAGGGGAAATAGAACGTTAAACTTGCATTTATATGTTGATATATGAATGATGCACTGTATCACATAGATATTAAGGCAGGAGAATGGAAGTTTAACAATAAATGAGTTTTTGCTGATCTATTTTACAGAACACCATGAAATCATAATTGTGAATCATAAGAGATATTTAGCTATGGCTTCACATTTATAGTTAGAGAGAGTATGTGATGGAAAGTTAAACCTTTTTGTATTTTTTGCAGTTTCAACAATATGACTGATCAATAAACTTGGAGCAGTACATTTGAATCTTGTTCTTGGTTTATGGCACTGGGTCTTAGTACAAAACAAAATAAAAATATTGTAAAAATGAGGGAAGAAATTTTAACCTTACCTGCCCGGCAGAAACAAGGCAGATAGGCAGTTGCCCAAATGACTTACCTGTCCTGGAGCTGCGAAGATCTTGCATGAGCAATTTTAACTGAGCAGGCGGTAAGGACACCCTCCCAAAGACAGCGGGGTCCTTGTTTACATATGTATGTCGGGTCTCGATGACAAATTTGATGACAATGATGAGCCACATGTCACAGCTACCCAGCCTTTGTCCTTCTCTTCTAGCCACTGTGTTCATGTGGCTGGTCCAGTTCAACTTCTGGTCAATGGTGTCCCCCAAGATGATAATGTTGAGGGTCTCAGCGATGGTTATGCCTTTGAAGATGATGGGGAGATGCTTGGGATTTCAATTGTTTGAGATAGTCATTACCTGCCACTTGTTAGTCCAGGTCTCGATGTTATCCAGGTCCAGTTGTAAGCTGGCATGGGTTGCCTCATTATTGGAGGAGTTGTGAATGTAGATGAACACTGTGGAATTACCTTTTGCTTCCAAAGTCCACTACCACTTTGTGGAGGCGAAGTATTACTGCCATTCAACTGGCTTTAAACTAGACATGGATTGTTTTTTCAAAAATTTTCCAGACATTTCTAAGATGCAAACCAGACACCAAAGCTTTCTGTTTTTAAAAATATACCTTTTTTGCTCAGCAAAAAAAGTCCATTTAAACAGCACACTACAGCAAACAGTCTACAAGGTCTATTTAAAAGGAATCTCTAAGAACTAGAGGAAACAGAACTCATGGCCAAAACTGCAGCAATTTCTCCCGATAAAAACAGGGTGATTTCTCCAGAAAAATGCAGTAATTGGAGGATAGTTACATACAAATTATATGTATAAAATCAATCCCAGTCACTTACAGCATTGTGATTGATGGGGAGAATTACCCAGTCATCTCCATTCTAGCTGGGAATAGTGATGTTACTATATGCAGCTGAGAAAGGCTGGCTATGCTGGAAGAGAGAGTTATGAAGTTAGTGGAGGAGATGAATTAAGTTTTTTTTTACAGATTATGAAGTTTTCTGTAGAATGCTCCTTCTTCACGCCTTCCTCTGTAAACTGCTGCAATTAGCATGCGTGCTGTGAACTGATACCTGCTGCTGAACAGACGGGAGCCTCCTCAATTGCTGATGTAGAGGATCCCACCTGGGGAACATTTGATGTGGTCAGTATACTTATACCACCAAGAGGAAATGGGAAAGCTAAAGGGGAAAAAGAAGCTGGCTCCAAATTCCGACATCAAAAGATCTGGGTCAGGTATGGAGCAGGTAAGGCAGGGTAAGCAGTCTCAGAAAGCAAAGGTAAGTTACACCATCGTATTTGTTAGTTTTTTTGCCAAACAAGGGGCAGATCCAAATCTCTCAGTTAAAAACAGATACAAAATATCTCTTCAACTCTTCTGCCATGTCCTTATTGTCATCAATAATTTTGCCCCGAATCACCCTTCAATGATTTTATTTGTTCTGTAACTAACCTCTGACTCCTAATATAAATAAAAAAATGCTTTCTCATTATTTCAGCGAAGTTCAATCATCCTCTTGTCTAGATTCAATTGTATTATATTTCTTCTTGTTAATGCTAACTGCTTTTTATATGTTTCGCTATCCAAATGGCTATTACTCATTTTATAAGCCTTGAGTATCTTTTGTTTGAGCGCAAGTTGCTGATTCGGGTCTTTAAAATTAAGGATATTGATAACATACAATAGCATAGATTGTTTGAGATGATGGGGTTGGGTAGAGCTAGGAGTCATTCACTTAAATTGAGAAAACAAGGAGTGAGGTTGGATGTGCAGAAGTTTTATTTTAATTGGAGGATGACCAACCTATGGAATGGCTTTCTGAAGCTGCTGCTTTAAAATACATCGTTAATGCATCAGCAGCAGCGGCAGTGCGGACCTGGGAGGACCGGCGAGGCAGCAGCGGCGGTATAAAGTGAGCCCGAGGCGCAGGTAGGCCCCACAGCAGCAGCAGCAGTGGTGGCAGTGCGGTCCTGGGAGGAGCGGCGAGGCGGTGGCGGTACCAAGTCAGCACCGGCAGAACTTTCAAATAGTGACGTCAGAAGTCAAAAGTGATGTCGGCACAAAGGGAGGGAGCTGATTGGTGAGTATCTGATAAGTGTTTATATTTGGCTTTCTTAAAGTTTTAAGTTTATTCCAGCTAGGTTAGTAAATAGTCTGTTAATTAGAGGTATGGCAGGGTAGCTCACACCCATGGAATGCACATCCTGTGCCATGTGGGAAGTCCTGGACACCTCCCGTGGTCTGGACGACCACATGTGCGGGAAGTGTCGCCAGCTACAGCAGCTCAAGCACCGGGTTACAGAGCTTGAGCGCGGCTGCAGTCACTGCTGTGCATCCGCGAGGCTGAGAGCTACATGGATAGCACGTTTCGGGAGATGGTCACCCCGCAGCTTAAGAGTGTGCAGGCAGAGAGGGAATGGGTGACCGCCAAACAGAAGAGGAGGACCAGGCAGGTAGTGCAGGAGTCCCCTGAGCCCATCTTGCTCACCAACCAGTATTCGGTGCTGAGTACTGGTGAGGGCGATGGTTCCTCTGGGGAGTGCAGCCAGAGCCAAGTCCACAGAACCATGGAAGGCTCAGCTGCACAGGGTGGGGCGGGGGGGGGGGGGGGAAGAGGAGAGGGAGAGCAATAGTGATAGGGGATTCAATAGTTAGGGGAGCAGACAGGCGTTTCTGCGGCCGCAGACGTGACTCCAGGATGGTATGTTGCCTCCCTGGTTCCAGGGTCAAGGATGTCACTGAACGGCTGCAGGGCATTCTGAGGGGGGGAGGGTAAACAGCCAAAGGTTGTGGTCCTAATCGGTACCAACAACATAGATAGAAAGAGGGATGAGGTCCTGCAGGCAGAGTTTAGGGTGCTAGGAAAGAGGTTAAAAAGCAGGACCTCAAAGGTAGTAATCTCTGGATTACTACCAGTGCCACGTGCGAGTGAGTACAGAAATAGGAAGATAGAGCAGATGAATGCATGGCTGGAGAGATGGTGTAGGAGGGAGGGCTTTAGATTCCTGAGGAATTGGAACCATTTCTGGGGGAGGTGGGACCTCTATAAGCCAGACGGGTTGCACCTCAACGAGAACGGGACCAATATCCTCACGGGAGGGTTTGCTAGTGTTGTTGGGGAGAGTTTCAACTAGCTTGGCAGGGGGCTGGGAACCTGAGGGTAGAAGCAGAAGGGAGAAAAGCTAAGCTGGAAATAGATGATAGGGGTTATGGTAAAGGGGTATTTAGGAAGGCAAAGAGAAAGGAGAAGGCAATAGAGCAGGGCAACGACAGGGGTAACGATAACCAGAATGTATCAGGAAGGGGCAAAGCGTACAAGCATAAGAGTGCACCAGAAAATAGAGTCAGAGTAAGGAAAAATGATAAGGTAAAATGAAAGGCTCTTTATCTGAATGCACGCTGCATTCGTAACAAGATAGATGAGTTGACGGCACAAATAGAAATAAATGGGTATGATCTGATAGCCATTACAGAGATGTGGTTGCAAGGTGACCAAGGCTGGAACTGAATATTCAGTGGTATTTGACATTTTGGAAGCATAGGCAGAAAGGAAAAGGAGGTGGGGTAGCTCTGTTAATAAAGGATGAGATCATTGCAGTGGTGAGGAATTATATTGGCTCAGAAGCTCAAGATGTAGAAACAGTTTGGGTGGAGATAAGAAATAGTAAGGGTAAGAAGTCACTGGTGGAAGTAATATATAGGCCCCCTAACAGTAGCTACACTGTAGGACAGAGTATAAATCAAGAAATAATGGGGGCTTGTAAGAAAGGTACTGCAATAAGCATGGGCGATTTTAATCATCATATAGATTGGACAAATCAAATTGGCAAGGGTAGCCTTGAGGATGAGTTCATAGAGTGTATTCGGGATGGTTTCTTAGAGCAATACGTTGAGGAGCCAACCAGGGAGCAAGCTATTTTAGATGTGGTAATGTGTAATGAGACAGGATTAATTAATGATCTCATAGTAAAGAATCCCCTAGGAAAGAGTGATCATAGCATGGTAGAATGTCAAATTCAGTTTGAGGGTGAGAAACTTGGGTCTGAAACTAGTGTCCTGAACTTAAATAAAGGCAATTACAAGGGTATGAGGACAGAGTTGGCTAAAGTGGACTGGGAAAATAGATTAAAGGGTAAGACGATAGATCAGTAGTGGCAGACATTTAAGGAGATATTGGGCCAGAAATTCGGCTCTCCGGCTTCCCGCGGGTGCAAGGATCGCGCGCGTACTTACATATCGCGCCTGCAGTTGTGCTTCGGGCCCGCGTGGAATTCGGGTCCTGGGCCTCCTGCAGCTGCCGGCGCGCAGTGCTTGCGTATCCCAGCGGTGCAGTTAGTTCGAAGCGTCCCCTGGGATCACGAGGGCCATGGAGAGCCAATCAGAGCAGGGAATCTTCATTCATAGATTTGACAGGAAGACCTGTCAAATCTATGAATAGAGATCGGCCCCAAAACCTCACTAAAACTTCAAATATTTTTTTTTTAAATCACATTTTAAAATAACTATAAATTACACAAATTAACTAGATTAAACAAAAATTAAATTTTTGAAAAAATTAATTACACTTTTTAACGGTGCTAAAAATAAACTTACATTTCTTTAAAGTATGTAAAAAAGATAAACCTGTTGAAAAAATGTTTAAATTGTACTTAATTCACCACTTACCTTGTTAAAAGCAGGCCTTGCGCCTCCTTTTTCCCCGCGCAGCTTCTCCGTACTTACCCTCACGGAGAAACATGAAAAAAAAAACGAAGTTCGAGGTCTACGCGTTCGACCTCTGTACCCCTTCCTTCAGGAGAACAGAAGTTTCGGTTTCCAGCACATGCACAGTGCATGCACGAAACCGGCACTTTCGTTGGCTCTACGGGTGAGTACCCAGCGCATACTCACCCGTGGAGACCCGAATTTCTGGCCCATTACATAAATCTCAGCAAAGGTGCATTCCAGTGAGAAAGTTAAGGATGGTATCAAATTGAAAGAAAAGGCATACAATGTTGCAAAGATTAGTGGTAGACCAGAGGATTGGGAATTTTTTAGAAACCAGCAAAGGATGACTAAAAAAATTATAAAGAGGGAGAAGATAGAGTATGAGAGTAAACTAGCAAATAATATAAAAACAGACAGTAAGAGCTTCTTCAAGTATATAAAAAGGAAGAGAGTAGCTAAAGTAAACATTGGTCCCTTAGAGGATGAGACTGGGGAATTAATAATGGGAAATAGAGAAATGGCAGAGACTCTAAACAATTATTTTGGATCGGTCTTCACGGTAGAAGACACTAAAACATCCCAATAATAATAGATAATCAAGGGGCTATAGGGAGGGAGGAACTTAGAACAATCTCTATCACTAGAGAAAAAGTACTAGGCAAACTAATGGGGCTAAAGGCCGACAAGTCCCCTGGACCTGATGGCCTGCATCCTAGGGTCTTAAAAGAAGTGGCTGCAGAGATAGTGGATGCATTGGTTGTAATATACCAAAATTCCCTGGATTCTGGAGAGGTCCCAGCGGATTGGAAAACCGCAAATGTAACGCTACTATTCAAGAAAGGAGGGAGACAGAAAGCAGGAAACTATAGGCCAATTAGCCTAACATCTGTCATTGGGAAAATGCTGGAATCCATTATTAAGGAGGTAATAGCAGGACATTTAGAAAATCATAAGACAATCAAGCAGAGTCAGCATGGTTTTATGAAAGGGAAATCGTGTTTGACAAATTTGCTAGACTTCTTTGAGGATGTAACAAAAAGGGTGGATAAAGGGGAACCAGTGGGTGTGGTGTATTTGGATTTCCAGAAGGGCATTCGAGAAGGTGCCACATAAAAGGTTACTGCACAAGATAAGAGCTCACGGGGTTGGGGGGAATATTTTGGCATGGATAGGGGATTGGCTAACTAACAGAAAACAGAGAGTCGGGATAAATGGGTCATTTTCCGGTTGGCAACCAGTAACTAGTGGGGTGCCACAGGGATCAGTGCTGGGGCCTCAACTATTTACGATCTATATTAATGACTTGGATGAAGGGACCGAGTGTACTGTAGCCAAATTTGCTGATGATACAAAGATAGGTGGGTTAGCAAGTTGTCAGGAGGTCACAAAGAGTCTGCAAAAGGATATAGACAGGTTAAGTGAATGGGTAAAAATTTGGCAGATGGAGTACAATGTGGGAAAATGTGAGGTTATCCACTTTGGAAGGAAGAATGAAAAAGCAAATTATTATTTAAATGGAGTGAGACTACAAAATGCTGCGGTACAAAGGGATCTGGGGGTCCTAGTACATGAAACACAAAAACTTAGCATGCAGGTACAGCAAGTAATTAGGAAGGCTAATGGAATGTTGGCCTTTATTGCAAGGGGTATGAAGTATAAAAGTTGGGAAATTTTGATGCAACTTTACAGGGTGCTGGTGAGATCGCACCTGGAATATTGCGTACAGTTGTGGTCTCCATATTTAAGGAAGGATATATTTGCATTGGAGGTAGTACAGAGAAGATTCACTAGGTTGATTCCTGGGCTGAAGGGGTTGACGTATGACGAAGGGTTGAGCAGGTTGAGCCTATACTCATTGGAGTTTAGAAGAATGAGAGGTGATCTTATTGAAACATATAAGATTCTGAGGGGGAATGACAGGGTGGATGCTGAGAGGATGTTTCCCCTAGTGGGGGTATCTAGAACTAGGGGGCATAGTTTCAGAATAAGGGGTCGCCCATTTAAGACGGAGATGAGAAGGAATTTCTTCTCTCAGAGGGACGTGAATCTTTGGAATTCTCTACCCTGGAGAGCTGTGGAGGCGGAGTCACTGAATATATTCAAGGCAGAGATTGACAGACATTTGAACTACAAGGGAGTCAAGGGGTATGGGGAGAGAGCGGGAAAGTGGTGTTGAGGACAAGATTGGATCAGCCATGATCTTATTGAATGGCGGAGCAGGCTCGAGAGGCCAATTGGCCTACTCCTGCTCCTGTTTCTTATGTTCTTATGTTTTTATGTGGGAAATGTTTGGAAAACCATGCGATCACAGCAGAAGGGAGGTAAAATCTTGGCCAGCAACCATTGGGTTGGGGCCTCCTTGGGCTTGCCTATTCAACTTCAAGTGGTTTGAGAGGAATATGGGTCAGAGGCTTTCTGAATTGTCTCTAGTTCTCTTTTTTTTTGCCTCTCAGAACATGGGGAAGGAAGGGTGATGATGGGGATGAGGCCAGTAAGAAGTGCAATAAAGGCATGCAGGTCTGCTGGCTTTTTCTTGCCCTGAGTACGTAACATGACATATTCATGCTATATAATTGTTATCCGTCATAGTACATATCAAAGCAATAAAGGCACTTCTACATTAGTTAACTCTTCACGTACATCAAGCCTTTCCTCATAACTATAGTTACCTATTCCTATCCCTGGCATCATCCTGGTGAATCTATAGAGCATGTATACCAAGAACTTCCAAAACTACAAATCTATGCCTTGCTCTGATATATGAATACTAACCAGACTGTAATGTAAATTGCCTGAAGCTTGCAGAAAAAAGCTAGCAATTACTGCTCTTAACCCTGTGTGTACTATTACTACTGATAGTAGTGCACTGAAAAAGGAAATAAGAGGGGCTAAGAGAGTGTATGAGAAAAGATTAGCGGATAACATAAAAAGGAGCATTAAAGTCTTTTATGAACATACAAAGAGTAGAAGGATAGTCAAATGAAGGGTGTGACTGATTAGAGACCAAAACCAAAACCTTCTTGTGGAGACAGAGAGCATTGCTGAGGCACTAAATGAGTACTTTGCATCTGTCATCACAAAAGAAGAGGATGCTGCCAATGTAGCAGTAAAGGAGGATGGGGTAGAGAAATTGGATAGGATAAAAAATTGATTAAAAAAGAGACACTTAAAAGGTTGGCAGTGCTCAAAGTAGAAAAGTTACCTGGTCTGGATGGGATGCATCCTTGGTTGCTGAGGGAAGTAAGGGTGGAAATAACAGAGGCTGTGGCCACAATCTTTCAATCCTCCTTGGATATAGAGGTGGTGCCGGAGAACTGGAGGGTTACAAATGTTACACCCCTGTTCAAAAACCGGAAATGTATACACTGGATAACTACAGGCCAGTCAGGCTAACATTGGTGGTGGGGAGACTTCTAGAGACCATAATCTGAGACAAAAATTAATTTTCACTTGGAAAAACATGTGTTAATAAATGACAACCAAAAACGAATTTGTTAAAGGCAAATCATGTATGGCCAATTTGATTGAGTTCTTCAATGAAATAATGGAGAGGCTTGATGAGAGTAGTGCAGTTGATGTTGTGTATATGGACTTTCAAAAGTTGTTTGATAAAGTGCCATATAATAGACTTTAGCGAAATTGAAGTCCATGGGATTAAAGGGGCTGTGGCAGCATGGATACAAAATTGGTTAAGAGACAGAAAGCAGGGAATAGTGGTGAACGGTTGTTTTTCAGACTGGAGGGAAGTAAACAGCAGTGTCCTGTAGGGGTCGCTATTAGGACCACTGCTCTTTATGATATATATTAATGACCTGGACTTGGGTATAGGGGGCATATTTTTAATGTTTGCTGATGAAAAAAACTTGGAAATGTAGTAAACAGTGAAGAGGATTGTAGCAGAATTCAGGAGGACATAGACAGACTAATGAAATGGGCAGATGAAATATAATGCAGAGAAATATAAAGTGATGCATTTTGGGAGGAAGAATGAGGAGAGGCAATCTAAGCTAAATGGTGCAATTTTAAAGGGTGTTCAGGAACATAGAGGCTTGGGTACACATACATAAGTCTTTGAAGGTGGCAGAACAAGTTGATAAGGCTGTTAAATAAGCATACAGGATGCTTGGATTTATAAATAGAGGCAGAGTTCAAAAGCAAAGAAGTCATGCTGAACCTTTATAAATCACTGGTTAGGCCTCAGCTGGAGTATTGGCCAGAATTTTCCCTACCGAGCCGGGTCGGGTGGGTGCGGGCCGCATAGCAGGTCAGTACCACGATGTCGTGATGCCCGCTCTTCAGAGCGGCTTTAGCGTAATGGCCCCTATTAAAACAAGCATCCGTGTTTCCTGGCCCTATTAAATGGTGCGGGTCAGATGACATCATCGATGACTCATTTCCAGCGGGGCTATTTGAAGCAGCCTTGGCCACCTTGCATTTGTAGGTTCATGAAGGAGTGTGGAGGGAGTATTGGAGAGGAGAGTGTTGTTGCTGACAAATAGAAACATGAGTTCACAAAGACAGAGGGCTGCACTCCGCTTTTCCAATGACTCCCTACATATTCTTGTGGAGGGAGTCAGAGCATGCAGGGAGGTCTTCTTCCGTGCTGATGGGCAGAAGAGGTCTCCTCAAGAGACCAAAAGGACCTGGCTCCAAATTGCTGAGGAGGTCAACAGCAGGGATGTCATCAGGAGGACCTGGATACAGTGCAGGAAGGGCTTCAATAATTTGCTGAGATCAGGAAAGGTGAGTGCAATGCCACACTCACCCTCATCCTGCTCTGCCTGTCAACACATCCCCATCACTCAGCCTTGCCAAGCCTACTCCACACCAACATACCTTGCACGTCCACTCACCGCTCTCTCTCTATGTGCATACTCACATCCCCATCTGACTAACCACCCCTCACACTCACCTTCATCTTAATGTAATCATAACAAGTAACACCACAGAAAGAGGCCATTTGGTATTGGCACGCCACTCCCTCATAGTCACCCTCTGCAGATGTAACCCATCCATTCCTTACACTCATTCCATCACTCTCACTCAAACTTCTCTTCATTCCCTCCTTGCAGGAGAAAAGAGCCCAGAACAAGAGAGAGAGGGAGAGAACCGGAGGTGGCCCTCCATCCTTCAGTACTTTGACTGCAACAGAGGAGGTGGCCCTGGAGGTGTTGAGAGTTGCAGAGCTGCTGGCGGTGAGAAAAAAGAAAGGCTTACATTTATATAGTGCCTTTCCCGACCCAAAGTGCTTTACAGCCAATGAAGTACTCTTTGAACTGTAGTCACTGTTGCAATGTGGGAGACTGAGAGAGGGGGACCTCTCAGCAACCTGGTGACAGAATTACATCTCATACAGCCACATGGCATACATCAGTCACTCATATGGTGACTGATGTCAGCAGCCAGTGAATGTTCATCAGGTGCGTAATGGTATTGTTATCTATTCTTAATATAACATATCTAACTCATCTCTTTACTTTCCCACAGGTCCATCAAGAGTCCCCCCACCACTGTCCAGCCAGAGGAGGAAGATGACTCCTCTGAGGAGCCTCCAGCCTCTGAAGGTGCACAGTCAGCAGACCCAGGCGCACCCAGCACCAGCACAGATACACACACCTCGGTGGGTCCTATGCGAGATAGGGTTGTGTTGTCACCTGGTGTCTCACACTTCACAAGTGAGCAAGAGCAGATGGTGTTGACAGGGACAGCAGTGGAGACTCCTCACCAGAGGGTGCAGGACGCTCCCAGCTCTGCTCAGCTGCATGCAGACGCTGAGCCTCAGGGGCCATCGAGAAAGGGGGTGATCCTGGAGGGGCAGCAAGAAATGCAGTAGGCTCTGGCAGGTTTTGCAGCCACGATGTCTGCAAATGTGGAGAGAATGGAGGAGTCCATCTCCAACATGGACACCACCGTGTTGCAGGCGATGGCGACAATGTGCTCTTCCATGGAAAGGATGGCCACCTGCATGGAGAAGCTAATGCACCACTCACATGAGCACATGCTAGCTATGGAGAACAGATGGCCGAGGCTCATAGACCTCCTCTCTAGGAGGGATGTAAAAGTAGGTTTGGGTCCTCATGGCCCACTGCAGTGCAGCAAGGTGCTCTCCAGCTCCTTGCTAGCAGGGAAGTGCGGGTGACCCATGAGAGGGATGATGGTGAGGGGGACATGGAAGTGGGGGTTCCTCTCAAAGCGCTCCCACTTTTCCCCATTGCCACCCCCTCGGTCAGAGTCCCAGATGCTTCCTCGGCTCGCGATGGCCGTCTGTCCCTGCACAGTCACAGGAGGAGCAGTCTTTCGTGGGGCCCTCACAGGCTCCAAAACCCAGAGGACGTGCGCCAAATGTGTCAACGCAGTCGCAGCAGGGAAGTGAGCAGCCTGCCACTAGCTCTGCTGAAGCCACAGGGGTTGCACCTCATAGAAGCACACATAAAAGAAAAAAGCCACAATCCTAAATGCACAAGGGTATGCACATGGGTGTATGAACAACTGTTAATGCTAAGGTTCCTTTACTGTTATCACACATATAAAAGTATTTATTTACACCACTTTCCGGTCATGCCCATTTTTGTCTGCTACTTTGGAAATAGCTTTGTGAGTTGGCGTGAATGGTGAGACGTAACGTGACCCCCAGCAATGGGGGTCAGTGTGAAAGGAATGGCTTATTCATTTTGGGATGCTTTATGGTGTTGTTGGTGGGGTGGGGAACTTGGCACAGTATGTGGCAGCCATATGGGTGCAATGCAAGAAGTTAAGTAAGTTAAGTAAATCTGGCTATTATGAGGCCATCCTTGGCAATGTGCTCCGCTGCTGATGCCATCTGGACCTCAGGTTCCTCCTCCTCCTCCTGCTCCAGCTGATGCTCCTCCTCCTCCTCTTCTGAAGAGGCTGTGTGCTCAGAGCCTTGCTCCTCATGCAGCGCTAATCCTCGTTACTGCGCTATGTTGTGCAGCGCGCAGCAGACGATGATGATTCTGGAGACCCTGGCTGGTGCTTACTGAAGGGCTCCTCCAGATCTGTGAAGGCATCTGAAGCGCATCTTCAACATCCCTATTGTTTACTGTATGACACATCTGGTGGACATGTGACTTTCATTATAACGCTCCTTGGCATCATTGCTTGGCCTCTTCAAGGGTATCATGAGCCATGTTTTTAGTGGATAGCCCTTGTCGCCAAGTGTGTTTGGTGGTGCAAAGAGCTGAGGGAGGGTGGACTGGCACAGGACGAAAGAGTCATGACAGCTGCCAGGGAATTTGGCACACACATGCTTGATGATCTTCCTATGGTTGAGACAAGCTGCACATTGAGGGAGTGGAAGCCCTTGCGGTTGACAAAGACTCCTGAGTGATGATGGGGTGCCCTGATGGCCACATGCGTGCAGTCGATGATGCCCTGCACCCGTGGGAAGCCAGCCAGTGTGGCAAAGCCGAACGCCTGCTCAGTAACACTGGCTTCATCAGTGGCAAAGTTGATATAATTTTCTGACTTGTCAAAGAGGGCATCGGTGACTTGTGTGATGCACCTGTGGGTGGCCAACTGCGAGATGCCACAAATGTCTGCTGCAGATCCCTGGAAGGAACCTGAGGTGAAGAAGTTGAGGGCGTTGGTGACTTTGACCGCCAATGGTAAGGTGTGTCCACCAGGACCTCTGGACTGCAGGTCTTGTTCCAGCAAGCTGCAAATGTCTGCGATGACCTGGTGCGATAGCCTGAGCCTCCTTTGGCACTGCTGCCCAGTCATGTTGAGGAAGCTCATCCTCTGCCTGTATATCCTGTGTTGGGAGTATCGCCTCCGGCGCGCTGCAGCCCTGCGCTGATGCCATCTGTCATTGAGGAGAAGGTTGGTGGTGTTGTTGCTGCTGCTGCTGCTGCTGGTGGGGCTCATCCTGATTCGGAGGACCAAGGTAAGATAGTATATGCGGCACACATGCTGATGTAATAGATGGCAGGTCAGGTAGAAATCAGAGGACCAACCTGTCAATGTTGTGATAGTTACTAGCAATGTGGTGAGTGTGGTTTCCGAGGTTGCAGAAAAGACTTGCAAACTCCTAAATCTGTGCTCAAAATGGAGTCAGCAAGAGCCTTTCCCTTAGGCAAGTAAGCAGGTGTCATGTGGGAGTATTTATTTGGATTTCCATGCTCTCCATTAAGAACCTCGCTCAATGGCCACTGATCTTCTGCCCCACGTTGACATACATGGTTCCCGAGCTACGTGATTCCCGTGGTCATCCAGTAAAAATCGAAAGGTCTGGTTAAAATCCCTGTTAAGGGTCTCACAACAAGGATTTAATGAACTTAATTAGATCGCCCGCCTCTGCCGTTCTGGTCTGTGGCGCGCTACCAAACATGCCCGAGTTAAAGGCACGAGGAGGTTGGATGACGGCGGGTTCCCGACATGCTCGCAATTTCTGCAACTTTTACTGCCGACCCGCCTCCAGAACTGTATGCCTGGCAGCGGGAAAATTCCGGCCACTGTGTTCAATTCTGGGCACCACACTTTAGGAAGGATGTCAAGACCTTGGAGAGGGTGCAGAGGAGATTTACTAGAATGGCACCGTTGATTGAGGGACTTCAGTTATGTGGAGAGAATAGAGAAGCTGGGATTATTCTCCTTGGAGCAGAGAAGTTTAAGGAGAGATTTAATGGCGGTGTTCAAAATTATGAAGGGTTTTGATAGAATAAATATGGAGAAGCTGTTTCCACTGGCAGGAGGGACTGTAACCAGAGGACACAGATTTAAGATAAAGAACCAAAAGGGAGACGAGGAGAATTTTTTGATACAATGACTTGGAAAGCACTGCCTGAAAGAATGTTGGAAACAGATTCAATAGTAACTTTCAAAAGGGAATTGGATATGTACTTGAAAAGGAAAAAATAGCAGAGCTATGGGAAAAGAGCAGGGGATTGGGACTAATTGGATAGCTCTTTCAAAGAGCCAGCACAGACACAATGGGCCGAATCTCCTCCTTCTGTGCTGTATGATTCTATGATTCTAATGAGGAATTTAAATCTATAATCTATTACAGACAAAAAATAATTTTTGTCACAGCATGATTATGTCATAGATTTTCCAATCATAATTATCTGAATTCTAATCTTATTAGCTTCTGCATTAGCAGATAATAATATGAATCTGTTAATTATCTAGTACACTATAAACCAAAAAAAATGACATAGAGAAAAGAAATACAACTACATAGAGGACAGCAAAGTAAATAACTTAGGAATACGAGATAAAAGGTAAATTTAGAAAGATTAAGGGAAAGTCAGTTAGGACCTAAAAATTGTTATTCTACATTCTGTGAAATTTTGAAAGTAGCAAAAGAAGAGAAAGGCATATGAGAAAAAAAATCTTAAGTAAAGAATTTTAACTGATGAAATTAGATATTTTTGTTAAGATGCTAATCACTTCCTCTTACTAGTTTTTACTAACTGGCATACAAACATATACTGCGACTGAGGTAAATAATATTATTTTTGCTAACATTAGAAGCTAGTGCCTCACATGTGTTTCACTATGTGCTTCATCACACAAAATGTAAATTGAAAAGTTTGCTTCTGGATTAGACTTAAAAAAGAAAACCACTGTCAAGAAATAAAACTGTGAGTTCCTTTCCCTTGTATCCAGCTGCTTGGGATCAAAGGCCATGAATTAGTCTAATTAAGACAAGATGACTTCCTTGTGTTGTTTTCACTGAAATCCTTTGCTTAATTTTAATTCTCATTAAGGAAAATAGTTCCCTTTGCAAAGAGAATGTGTTTGCTGAGGCCTCTCACACCTCATTCAAATTGAAGGCAGGTGTGCTAGCAACCTTTCCATTATATAGATAGCATATTTTTAGCTTATCTCTTATATTTTATCAAAGTTAATGCATGCAAGTGCAATTGTGGAATCCCCATGTATCATTTTCACAATTAAAGGCAGGTGGGAATGAACCTTTTAATGGGCAGATGTGCTTACAACCCGTCCAAATAGACAGATTGATGTGTTTGATTAAATTGCATTTGCCTGTTCAGAAATATGAAGGATGTGTTATTGTTGCCAGATGCAATTTGTGGTTGAAACCCATTTTCTTTATAGCTTTTGAGTGGCCAAGTGTGCTTGTGTCCCCTTGCAGTGTAATCTATGCACGCTTGTCTCTTGCATTTAATTAAAATGCATTTGTCACTGTGGAAGCAGAAATGCTCAGGATTTCCTTAGGTGTAATGGGTAACTGAAAACAGATGTGCTCACTGCTTTCAAATGAGCAGATGTCCTTGCTGTGGCTTTTCATTTTTATGACAACAGCTGTGCATGTGGCCTGTAAATGAGTAAATACACAATGAGTGTATGAACAATTACAGGTCCTGCACATTTATTATAAACAACTCTACATTTCTGTGTGTTTTATATTTGCATTCAAGTCTTCTAAGGGGGAAGTTTTTTATTTTTTACAAAAACACAGGAGATTGACTCTTTTTCTCCAGGATTGACAATCCACCAAAATAAATCACAATTCCAAGATCATATGCTTCAAAGCCATGTCTTCCCGTAATTTTGTGAATGGATTATTAATTGAAGAGAAAACTAGGAATCTACAATTTTTTCTCAAAAGAGGAATTTCACCCTTTGACATATATATTAATCAAATTACATCATTGTCATTTTATATAACATGACTAAGAATAAAGAGTTTTGGTGAGGTGTAATTTACACACTCGGGGCTGGATTTTTTCAACCTTGGCAGATCTGTGGCTTGGGGAGACCCCGCATCTGTCTCGATCCCGGCCTCCAACAAGATTTTCCATTGATAGGGCTTGTTAAGCCCACCTTGCGAGGTTCCTGGCCAATTAAAAGGAAGCGGGTCTCATGACATCATCAGCCGGTTTCCTTAAAGGGGCCATGTCCACAATCATATTGACAGTTGTGCTGTCAGCGTTCTGCAGCATTGAGTTGCTGCAAACACTGACAAGCACTGCACAAAGGTGCACGGCTGCAACCAGTCACAGCACGCAGGGAAGTTCTCTTACCTTCCAATGGGGTGAAGAGGCATCCCCAGGAGACCAACGCAGCCTGGTTGCACATTGCACAGGAGGGCACAAGCAGGAATGTCATCAGGAGGACAAGGCTGCAGTGGCGCAAACCTTTCAATGCTCTCAGTAGATCACTAAATGTTACTGCAAAGCCACACTCAACCTCATCCTGCTGTGCCACTCATCACATCCCCATCACTCTGCCTCTCCTACCCTACTCCTGCACATCCTTACTCACACCAACTTATCTTGCACCTCCACCCATCCCTCTCTATCTGCATTATCACTTCCCCATCTCACTAGCCACCCCTCACACTCACCCTCACCCTTGTCCAATCATACCAACCCAACAACACACAAGGCAGTTGGGTGTTATCGTCAATGTTGATGTAAAGTTGCTGTTAATGTGTTGTTATAGATTGAAATCTTTATTTTCAACACATTGCCTTCTTGGACAGATTTGTGTGCACCTTTGGAACTGGCTTAGTGAGTTGCAGTGAATGGTGAGACATAACGGTAACCCCCGCAACGGTGATGAGTGTGAAAGGAATGGCTTGGGCATTGTAGGGATGCTTTATGGTGTTGGTGTGGGGTGGTGCCAACCTCATGTGGCAGCCAGTGTGTACAGCATCAAGTGAAATAAATCTGGCCATGGTGAGTTAATCCCTGGCCTCCCAGGCAGCAATGTGCTCAGGTGCTGATGCCCTCTGTCCTGTGCAACATCAGTGATTGCCGAGAAGATTGGTGTTGTTGTTGGTGCTGCTGGTGTGCCTGGTGATGCTGGTGTGCCTGGTGATGTTGGTGTTGGGGCTGATCATGGTGGGATTCTGAGGACCAAGGTGAGATAGTTTTAAGGGCACTGATGCTGCTGGAATAGATGGCAGCTGAAGTTGAGATGACAGAAGCGATCTGTCAATGGTGAGAGAAGTTGCTCCAACGAGGTGACACTGGATAGATAGTTTGCTCCAAACACTTCAAACCTCCATAAAGCTGAAAAGTGTATTCCAAATCCTGAAGACTCCAGCCTCTAAGATTGGAAATTGAACAGCTGTGAAATGGTAGCTTTTATACCACTTTTGCTGCTGTCAACTATTCACAGCAATGCAGAGTCATTGAGAACCTGACACACTTACCTGACATGACCCCCAAGCACCGTGAACCTCGTAAAAAACATGAAAAAATCATTGGGAGCTGGTAAAATGCTACTTAAATACCTTTAAGCAGCTGCTTAAATATCTCAATTGCCTGACCCGTCGCTTAGTGCCGGGTTTGCAAACCGCAGGCAGAGCCGGCACTTGGGAAATTAACAAGGAGGCGGGTTCAGAGCAGACTTCCGCACCGCTGTCAATCACTGCCATTTTGACAGCAGACGTGACTCCGAACTCATCTTCTGAGTGGCAGCAAAATTCAGCCCTAGGTTTGAGGTACAATATATCCAGCAATTTTCAGAGTCAAAATTTTGTAAATTCTGTCTTGCATTGGTGACATATTTACTTGTCACAATACAAAGGCTTTAAAAGCATGAACGGACAGATTTTGTTCTGAGTGGCAAATTAACACCATTCGTTCCACTTGCACTTACCCAAAGACTTTCTGTGGGCTTTTGCACTGGAAATTCCTGTCAGCCAACCATCCAAAAAGTGCAGCACCCTCTGCAGGGCATCTGGGATCTGTGTGAACAGGGCAAGCAACTGTGAGTCTCCTTAACTAATCAGGTTGAATAATCATTAATGAACAGTGCAGAGTCTGAACCAGGAAGTGTCAGTTAGAGTATTGAATTCAATGTCAAATCTTATATAGAAAGTGAAATAAAGAGAGGGAAAGAAAGATTGGATTATGCAAGAGGGAAATAAAAGAGACAGAAAGAATAAGTAAAAAAAATAATTTTTAAATTTTTAAATCTCTAACAGCAATTAAAATCTGAAGAGATGAGACTCCACACTTGTAAAACTTAATTTTCAGTGCCAGAGAGGTTGTTTAGTAGTAATTAAGACTTATCACACCATTAATAGGGTACTTAAACTGGAATGGGGAAGCCCGAATACTTTTTTTGTGGCGAGTTTAATTCATATCCATGAGGTAAGTACAGAAACTTCATGTCATTCAATGTATTTGAATGGTGAGTCTCTTGGCGAGATATCTTTATTGCACAGCTTCTGGAGAAGCAGGGCATCTTGGACAGCAGAAAAAATCTTCTATTGGAATTTGATGTGAATGAAAGGATTAATGTCTATTGTAACTAAACCTGAAAACAACAGATCCATAGAGCACATGCATCAGCAGCAGGGATGGCTGACCTCACTGAAAATTGTTAATTTTCTCACCAATTGTAATAAGCACCTAAAAAATGAACAATATTGTAGAGATCCACAAATAGGACTGCCCTGGTAGACCCATTGATTCAGCCATTTCTTGCACCATGGAACTGGTTTCATCCTATCTAGACTCTATTTTTTCTCCCCTTGTCCAGTCTCTTCCTACCTACAACTGCGACTCATCCGACGCCCTCCGCCACTTTAACAGTTTCCAGTTTCCTGGCCCCAACTGTTTCCTTTTCACTATGGACGTACAATCCCTCTACACCTCCATCCCACACCAGGACAGCCTGAGAGCACTCTGCTTCGACTTGAACAGAGACCCAACCCGTCCCATCCACCACCACCCTCCTCTGCCTGGCTGATCTTGTTCTCACACTGAACGATTTCTCCTTTGACTCCACTCACTTCCTCCAAATTAAAGATGTTACTATCGAACCCACATGGGTCCTAGCTATGCCTACCTTTTTGTGGGATATGTGGAAAATTCTTTGTTCCAGTCCTACTTAGGTCCTCTTCCGGTACATTGATGACTGTATCGGTGCTGATTCCTGCTCTCGCCCTGAACTAGAAAATTTCATTCACTTTGCTTCCAATTTCCGCCCTTCCCTCACATTCATATAGTCCATCACTGACATTTCCCTTCCCTTCCTCGACTTCTCTGTCTCCATTTCTGGGGATAGGCTATCGACAAACATCCACTATAAGCCCACTGACTCTCATAGCTACATGGACTACACTTCCTCCCACCCCGCTTCCTGTAAGGACTCTATTCCATTCTCCCAGTCTCTCCATCTCTGTCACATCTGTTCTCATGACGCCACCTTCCATACTAGTGCTTCCGATATGTCTTCCTTTTTCTTCAACGGAGGATTCCTCTCTACCCGTACTTCTGCTCTCAGCCCTTCCCCTCCCTCCCAGAACCACGATAGGTTTCCCCTTGCTCTCACCTTTCACCCCACCAGCCTTCACATTCAATGGATCATTCTCTGCCATTTCCGCCACCTCCAGCATGATCCCACCACCAATCACATCTTCCCCTCCCCTCCCCTTTCAGCATTCCGAAGGGACCACTCCCTCCGCGACAACCTGGTCTACTCCTCAATCACCCTCAACACCCCTTCCCCTTCCCACGGCACCTTCCCGTGCAAGCGCAGGAGATGCAACACACACCCATTTACCTCCTCCCTTCCCACTGTCCAGGGCCCCAAGCACTCCTTCTAGGTGAAACAGCGATTTGCTTGTAGTTCTTGCAATTTGGTATACTGTATTCGCTGCTCACGATGCGGCCTCCTCTACATTGGGGAAACCAAATGCAGATTGGGTGACCTCTTTGAGGAACACCTCCATTCAGTCTGTAAGCATGACCCCGAGCTTCCGGTCGCCTGTCACTTTAATTCTCCGCTCCACTCCCACTCTGACCTCTCTGTCCTCCACTTCTTACACTGTTCCAACGAAGCTCAATGTAAGCTCAAGGAATAGCACCTCATCTTTTGATTAGGCACTTTACAGCCTTCGGAACTCAATATCGAGTTCAACAATTTCAGACCATAACCTCTGCACCTATTTGTTCACACGCCAGCTGTTGATGATTCTGCCATTCCCATTTACACCTCATCTAGACTCATCTTTACTTGTCCCATTAACATCTCCTTTTGCTTTGTACAATCATACCTTTTGTCATTTAATCACACCTGCCTTCCACCCTATCACAGACCTTCCCTTTTATGTTTTCCTCCCCTCCCCCCTTTCCCTGCCCCTGCCCTGGCTTAAAATCTGTTACATCGCTAACTTTTTCCAGTTCTGACGAAAGGTCATTGACCTGAAAGTTGTGGGGGGGGTGGAATTCCGGGGGGTCAGTGGGCATGATCGGTGGTGGGTCAGATGGGAAAATTGATTTTTTTTGACAGCGGATTGGGACCCCGCTGTCAACCTGCCACCACCTGCCTTTCCCTAATGTTGGGTCTGTCAGTGCTGAGCAGACCCGACAAGCAGCGACGGGGGAGGCAATTAATTTCATTCTGACCTGGTTAACAGAGCATTAAGAACAATTTTCAGCTCACCTTCAGAGTTTACCAGGTCACCCGCGGGGTCTACGCTGCTCAGGTATCACGTCAGGTTAGTAGAGCAGGAGTTGAATGGCCATGGAATCATCACATGGCTTGACAGCTGCAAATGTGCTACAAAAGCTCCATCTCACAGCTGTTCACTTTCCAAGCTCACAAGCTGTTGCTTACTGCAATTGGAAGACAGATTGACCTTTATGTAGGTTGCAAGTGTTTGGTGCAAACTCTCTATCGAGTTACACCTCAATGGAACAACCTGTCTCACCACTGACAAATCTCTTCTGTCATCTCAAGTTCACCTGCCATCTATTCCATCAGCATCAGTGCCCTTGAAACTATCTCACCCTGGTCCTCAGAATCCAACCATGATCAGCCCCAACACCAGCAGCAAAAAGCACACCAGCACCACCAACAACAACAACAACCTTCTCCGCAATCAACTGATGCTGCACAGGACACAAGGCATCAGCACCCGACCACATTGCTGCCTGGGAGGCCAGGGATGAATGCACCATGGCCAGATTTACTTCACTTAATGCTGTGCACCCTGGCTGCCACATGATGTGCCAGGTTGGCACCACCACACACCAATACCATAAAGTATCCCTACAATGCCCAAGCCATTCCTTTCACACTCATCACCATTGCGGGGGCGGGGGGGGGGGGGGGGGGTACCGTTATGTCTCACCATTAAGGGAACGGCAGCGTAGTGGTAGTGGAAGCAGCAACACAGAACTACTTGCATGCTAAAAAGCAGAAGCAGCATGCTATAGACAGGGCTAAGTGATCCCACAATCAACGGATCAGAACAAAGCTCTGCAGTCCTGCCACATCCAGTCGTGAATGGTGGTGGCCCATTAAACAACTAACGGGAAGAGGAGGCTCCATGAATATCCCCATCCTCAGTGATGGTGGAGCCCAGTACGTGAGTGCAAAAGACAAGGCTGAAGCGTTTGCAACCATCGTCAGCAAGAAGTGCCGAGTGGATGATCCATATCGGCATACTCCCGAGGTCACCACCATCACAGAAGCCAGTCTTCAGCCAATTCAATTCACTCCATGTGATATTAAGAAACAGCTGAGCGCACTGGATACAGCAAAGGCTATGTGCCCCGACAACATCCCGGCTATCATGCTGAAGACTTGTGCTCCAGACCTAGCCGAGCCTCTAGCCAAACTGTTCCAGCACAGCTACAACACTGGCATCCATCCGACAATGAGGAAAACTGCCCAGGTATGTCCTGCCCACAAAAAGCAGAAAAAATCCAACCCGGCCAATTACTGACCCATCAGTCTACTCTCAATCAGCAGCAAAGTGATGGAAGGTGTCATCGACAGTGCTATCAAGCAGCACTTACTCACCAATAACCTGCTCACTGATGCCCAGTTTAGGTTCCGCCAGATCACTCGGCTCCCGACCTCATTACAGCCTTGGTCCAAACATGGACAAAGGAGCTGAATTCCAGAGGTGAGGTGAGAGTGACTGCCCTTGACATCAAGGCAGCATGTGATGATGTGGAATCTGTATGGGTAGAACTGAGAAATACCAAGGAGCAGAAAACATTACTGGGAGTTGTATATAGACCTCCAAACAGTAATACGGAGGTTGGGGATGGCATTAAAAGGGAAATTAGAGAAGCGTGCAATAAGGGCACAGCAGTCATCATGGGTGACTTTAATCTACATATAGATCGGGCTAACCAAATTAGTAACAATACTGTGGAGGAGGAATTCCTGGAGTGTTTACGGGATGGTTTCCTGGACCAATATGTCGAGGAACCAACCAGAGATCAGACCATCTTAGACTGGGTATTATGTAATAAGAAAGGATTAATTAGCAATCTTGTTGTGTGAGGCCCCTTGGGTCGGAGCGATCATAATATGATAGAATTCTTCATTAAGATGGAGAGTGAAGTAGTTGACTCAGAGACTAGGGTCCTGAATTTAAATAAAGGAAACTACGATGGTATGAGGCGCGATTTGGATGGGATTGATTGGGGAATGTCGCTCAAAGGGTTGATGGTGGATAGGCAACGGCAAACATTCAAAGACCGCATGGATGAACTACAGAATTTGTTCATCCCAGATTGGCATAAGAATAAAACAAAAAAGTTGACTCAACCGTGGCTAACAAGGGAAATTAGGGATAGCATATTATCCAAGGAGAGGACATATAAATTGGCCAGAAAAAGCAGTAAACCTGAGGATTGAGAGCAGTTTAGGATTCAACAAAGGAGGACAAAGGGGTTAATTAAGAAGGGGAAAATAGAATATGAGAGGGAGCCTGCAGGGAACATAAAAACTGACTGTAAAAGCTTTTATAGATATGTGAAGAGAAAAAGATTGGTGAAGTCAAGCGTAGGTCCCTTGCAGTCAGAATCAGGGGAACTTATAATGGGGAACAAAGAAATGGCAGACCAATTAAATACATATTTTGGTTCTGTCTTCACAAAGGAGGACACAAATAACCTCCCAGAGATGTCGGGGAACATAGGGGCTGATGAAAGGGAGGAACTGAAAGAAATCAGTATTTGTAGGGAAATGGTGTTAGGGAAATTGACGGGATTGAAGGCCAATAAATCCCCAGGGCCTGATAATCTACATCCTAGGGTACTTAAGGAAGTGGCCCTAGAAATAGTAGATGCATTGCTGATCATCTTCCAACATTCGATGGAATCTGGAACAATGCCCATGGATTGAGGGTAGCTAATGTTACCCCACTATTCAAAAAAGGTGGTATAGAGAAAACGGGGAATTACAGGTAAGCCTGACATCGGTAGTAGGGAAAATGCTAGAGTCCATTATAAAAGATGTAATAGCAGAGCACTTGGAAAACAGTGACAGGATCGGACAAAGTCAACATGGATTTACAAAAGGTAAATCGTGCTTGACTAATCTACTGGAATTTTTTGAGGATGTAACTGGTAAAATAGATAAGGGAGAACCAGTGGATGTGGTGTATTTGGACTTTCAAAAGGCTTTCGATAAGGTCCCGCATAAGAGATTAGCGTGTAAAGTTAAGGCACATGGGATTGGGGGCAAGGTATTGACTTGGATAGAGAACTGGTTGGAAGACAGAAAGCATAGAGTTGGAATAAACGGGTCTTTTTCCGAGTGGCAGGCAGTGACTAGTGGGGTACTGCAGGGATCGGTCCTTGGACCCCAGCTATTCACAATATATATTAATGATCTAGACAAGGGAACTAGATGTAATATCTCCAAGTTTGCAGATGACACAAAGCTGGGTGGGTGTGTGTGCTGTGAGGAGAATGCCGAGAAACTCCAGGATGATTTGGACAGGTTGGGTGATTGGGCAGAAGCATAGCAGATGCAATATAACGTGAATAAATGCGAGGTTATCCACTTTGGTGTCAAAAACAGGAAGGCAGATTATTATCTGAATGGCAATAGATTGGGAGAAGGGGAAGTGCAACGAGACCTGGGTGTCCTTGTGCACCAGTCGCTGAAGGTAAGCATGCAGGTGCAGCAGGCAGTTAAGAAGGCAAATGGTATGTTGGCCTTCGTAGCGAGAGGGTTTTAGTACAGGAACAAGGATGTCTTGCTGCAGTTGTACAGGGCCTTGGTGAGACCACATCTTGAGTACTGTGTGCTGTTTTGGTCGCCTTATCTGAGGAAGGATGTTCTTGCCATGGAAGGAGTTCAGCGAAGATTCACCAAGCTGATACCTGGGATGGCAGGAATGACGTATGAGGAGAGATTGGGTCGATTGGGCTCATACTCGCTGGAGTTTAGAAGAATGAGAGGGGATCTCATTGAAACTTATAAAATTCTGACAGGACTGGACAGACTAGATGCAGGAAGGATGTTCCCGATGGTCGGGGAGTCCAGAACCAGGGGTCACAGTCTAAGGATAAGGGGTAAGCCATTTAGGACAGAAATGAGGAGGAATTTCTTCACCCAGAGGGTGGTGAACCTGTGGAATTCTCTACCACAGAAGGCAGTAGAGGCCAATTCATTAAATATATTCAAGAAGGAGTTGGATATATTTCTTAAGGCTAAAGGGATCAAGGGATATGGGGAGAAAGCATGGACAGGGTTCTGAATTTGGATGATCAGCCATGATCGCATTGAATGACGGAGCAGGCTAAGGGGCCGAATGGCCTACTCCTGCTCCTATCTTCTATGTTTCTATGTTTCTATATTTGACCGAGTGTTGCATCAAGGAGCCCTAGTAAAACTGAAGTCAATGGGAATCAGGAGGAAAAGGCTCCACTGGCTGGAGTCATACCTAGCACAAAGGAAGATGGCTGTGGTGGTTGAAGGTCAATCATCACAGCCCCAGGACATCGCTGCAGGAGTTCCTCAGGGCAGTGTCCTAGACCCAACCATCTTCAGCTGCTTCATCAATGACCTTCCCTCCAACATAAGGTCAGAAATGGGGACGTTCGCTGATGACTGCACAGTGTTCAGCACCATTCACCACTCCTCAGATAATGAAGCACTCCATTCTCGCATGCAACAAGACCTGATCGACATTCAGGCTTGGGCTGATAAGTGGCAGGTAACATTGGCGCCACAGAAGTGCCAGGCAATGATTTTCTCCAACAAGCGAGAGTCTAGCCACCTCCCCTTGACATTCAGTGGCATTCCCATTACCAAATTCTCTACCATCAACATCCTGGGGGGTCACGATTAACCAGAAACTTAACAAGAGCAGCCACATAAATACTGTGACAACAAGAGCAGGTCAGAGGCTGGGTATTCTGCGGCAAGTGTCTCACCTCCTGACTCCCCAATGCCTTTCCACCATCTACAAGGCACAAGTCAGGAGTGTGATGGAATACTCTCCACTTGCCTGGATGAGTGCAGCTGCAACAACACTGAAGTAGCTCGACACCGTCCAGGACAAAGCAGCCCGTTTGATTGGCACTCCACCCACCACCTTAAACATTCACTCCCTCCACCAGCGGCGTACCGTGGCTGCAGTGTGTACCATCTACAAGATGCACTGCAGCAACTCGCCAAGGCTTCTTCGGAAACACCTCCCAAACCCGCGACCTCTTCCACCTAGAAGGACAAGGGCAGCAGGCGCATGGGAACACCACCACTTCCAAGTTCCCCTCCAAGTCACACACCATCCTGACTTGGAAGTATATCGCCGATCCTTCATCGTTGCTGGGTCAAAATCCTGGAACTCCCTACCTAACAGCATTGTGGGAGTACCTTCACCACACGACTGCAGCGGTTCAAGAAAGCAGCTCACCACCACCTTCTCAAGGGCAACTAGGGATGGGCAATAGATGCTGGCCTTGCCAGTGCCACCCACATCACATAAGCAAATAAAAAAAAAATTCACTGTAACTCACTAAGCCACTTCCAAAGGTGCACACAAATCTGTCCAAGAACGCAAATTGTTGAAATGAAAGGTTTCAATGTTTGACACCACATTAACAGAAACTCTTCAGGAACATTGCATAAAACACCCAAGTGCCTACCCTTAGGCGTTGTTAGTTGGTATAATTGTACTAAGATGAGGGTGAGTGTGAGGGGTGGCTAGTGAGATGGGGAAGTGATAATGTAGATAGAGAGGGATGGGTGGAGGTGCAAGGTAAGTTGCTGTGATTAAGGATGTGCAGGAGTAGGGTAAGGAAGGCAGAGTGATGGGGACGTGATGAGTGGCACAGGAGGATGAGGTCGAGTGTAGTTTTGTACTAACGTTTTGTGATCTACTAAGATCATTGAAAGGTTTGCGCCACTGCAGCCTGGTCCTCCTGACGACATCCCTGCTTGTGCCCTCCTGTGCAATGTGCAACCAGGCTGCGTTGGTCTCCTGGGAAGGTCTCTTCCGCCCATTGGAAGGGAAGAGGACCCTCGCTGCGTGCTGTGACTCCCTCCATAAGCATATAGAGCTGTCATGGAAGAGCCTGGGTGCAGCCATGCACCTCTGTGCAGTGTTTGTCAGTGTTTGCAGCACCTCAGTGCTCTAGAACACTGACAGCACAAATGTCAAAATAAATTTGCGCATGGTCCGTTTAAGGAAACCGGTTGATGACACGTCTTCAAATGACGTTATCAGACCCGCTTCCTTCAATTGGCTGGGAAACGCGCAGGGCGGGCTTAACAAGCTCAATCAATGGAAAATCATTTTGGACAGCGGGCTGGAGCCGGCAGCGAGGCCGGGACCCGCCGAGGTTGGTAAAATCCAACCCGTTAGCTCTGCTTCTCTGTCCACAGATGCGTCTGACCTGCAGATTATTCCCATAATTTTCTGTTTTTATTTCAGTTTTCCAGCATCAGCAGTATTTTGCTTTTTTAATATTGTAGGAAGGTTTGTCTAAATAAAACTTTTTAAAATGTTAACGTCCACATCAAAACAACTTAATGCAGAGATTAAATTGTAACTAAATGCTCTGCTTTCACTAAAAGAAAATACAAGTTTTCAATGCTTGAGAATGAAAAGGCAGCTTTCAAAATCCATTACACCAGGCCAGACCACCAGCGGATTGATTTGTCGAAAGAACATGAATTTTGCTGTGGCACCTCATTAACATAACTTCTTTTTGGTAAGGAAGCTGTTGGGTTCATCCCACATTTTTTCTATCGTGAAATGCAGTGTACAGTGGCTTGCTATGGGCCCTTTTAGCTTCATAATTTTAGAGATTGCATCTTATCCAATGGTTCCCCTCCCATGCTCACATGATCACCTTAGACTTCCATTCCTGGTCCGCTCTTCACTTAAATGCTACCCATCAATGCTAACATCAGGAAGCATAGGGATCGCTTTCACATGCACCCAACTTTACCTCTCCATCTCCTTCATTGGCCCAAATGCTGCTGCAGGATCTCTCTGGTCCTGCAAATTGACTTCATTTTATTTGTCCTCCATTGAAACCTCTCCATGTCCCAGCTAACCTCAATAATCTCCTTCAGCTAGACATCCCAGATATAGATACAGCCTAAGCTGCACTGACACCAGTCTACTACTTGTCTCTCTTTCATTTCACTCTACCATTCGTGAATGCTCTTTCAGCTCTACACCCCTGCCATCTGGATCTTCCTCCCTAACTCCCTCTGCTTTACCCTCCCTCCCTGCTTTCAAATATCTCCAAAAATACTTCTGTTTGATGGGATATTTACCTCTCATCCAACTTTTATTCTGTTTTCCTTTTTGCTATTTTGCTTAGCATCCACTGTTTTCTACCATCCTGTAAAGCACTTTGGGAGGACTTTCTGCACATGGAGCCCATAAAGTTGATGGCACTGCAGCTGGTGTAAAATGGGCTTCTAATGATTCAATATGGCGGGTAGTGTGCACGTGCTCATTCCGTGATGGAAGTGCACCGTCTGTCATATTGGATTGGGCTCCTCCATAGTGTGAAGTCTACAAATATCACTACAAATATTACCAACACCAAATCTAGAGAAAAAAAATCCAACAACTCAATTCCATTTGTGTATAATATTTAGCAGGAATAATTAAGAATTACCCTTATACAACCCCTTGATCCCTGTCTTGTGTGCTTGTTTCCCTTTCCTAGTATTCCTACGAAGTGTATCCCCAGTGGCTACAGCTTGGGAGGTGGAAGGTTGCTGAGCTTCCATTGAGAAAACTTCAAATGACTGTGGTAGGTGACCTTGAGCAGTTCTAGGCCTTGAGGCCATGTCTGCAGACTGCATCATCCTGTGTGGGCCGGGGCAGACTGGTCCAGCTGGCTGTGTGGCACTAACAAGGACACTGGCCAGGTGGGTTGTGGGGGAGCAGGCATGCTGTCTTCCTGAGAGATGACAGCAGGTGCCTCTTCCATGAAGCCAAGGCCACTCTCCTGGTATTGCACCTCAGCATTCCTATGGCTCTGGGCGAGAAAACTGTCCAGGAGTGATATGATGCTCTGGTAGCCTCCATCAACAGTGGCACCTACAGCCAAGGTGGCAGCTGCCTGAGCTTCTGTAGCAGCAGTATGACCTACCATGGAAGCTGTCAGAGCTGTCAACAAAGGCTCAATCATGATGGGAGCCTCTGACATGTTCATGGAGCTGACCACTTACTCCATGTTGAACAGAATGGTCTCCATGCCCTGCGCAAAGCAAGTTGGAGCTGTACTCCTCCATTCTCTCAGCCATTGCATGCAAGTTTTCTGGCAGGCTGCCCAATCCACCAGCATTTCCTAATGGTAGCCTGGACCCTCGAAGTCAGCATCTGAGTTCTCTGCAGCAAAGCTAGTATGTGATCTCGTCCTCCAGCGAGCTGGCACCTGTGGTATCCTATCCTTCTGCCTAGCTCCTGCTCACTTGTGGCCAGTGATTCACCGTATGAAGACACCTCCTCTAACCTATCCTCTAAAATATACGTGATGCCAGTCTCTGAGCTGGTGCTTGCTGGGGTCAGATCAAGCGACGCTGCATCTTCAGGAAGGCTAGCCTCCTCTTCCTGAAGTGGCACAAAGCTGTCAACATTTTCTGCACCTGAAATGAAATAGATGGACAAGGGTTAGCTTTTAGTGTGAAGAGAGAGCAGAGATGAGTGGCTGATGAAAGCAGCTACAGCTTGTCATGCAGAGTGTGTGGGGGGAGATAGATTAAGAAGGGGAAAAGAGGATAAAGTGTGAGCAAACCCTGCACGACATCTCCTCCAGTATTGCCAGTTGTCACGGCCATGACTCTCCCCCTGCTCGTGATAGCCACCATGTCTCCTTCCAGAGGGGAAAGGATATGCAGGGAACTCTGCCTCTTCCAGTCATGGCCTCCTGATGCATGATATATGTGACCTTCTCCTGCAAGAAAGAAAATAATGTATTAATGACAGCCTTGTGAGGTGTTAGAGAATGTGCCTGTCATGTTAGAAATGTTCATATGTTGTATGGAAGATGTGAGGTGTGGGGAAGTGAAGGTTGCAATAGTGGTGAGAGTAGGAAGCACAGAGTGAAGTGTGGTGCAGTGATCGTAGGAGAGTGAAGGGAAGTGGTGGAGGTGATGTTGTAAGTAGTGAGGCTGCAGGTGGTGCAGATGTGAGGTGAGAGTAACTGATGTGAGAGGTAAGATTCTTACCTTAATAACTCTGGTGTGGTTACTGAACTTTTTCTGCATCGCAGCCATGTTCTGGGAGCTAAGCTTTGACCTCTTCTGCAACCTTTTCCCACTGGCGATAGTGGTGTTGCCTCCAGGGAGAACAGGATCTCACTCTTCCTGTCGACAGCTTGGATCAGGGCCTCCAAAGCTACATCCGAGAACTTGGATGACATCCTGTACCTCTTTCAGCCATTCTGTACCTTTCACAACATTTGCCTAGTGTCTGCAGCCACAGTGCACCTTCCATTTAAGAGGTGCTAGCAGTCTTTAAGTGGTGTCAGTCAAGCCCAATTTTCCTTGACCTCAAACAGGTACGCAGCCAATGAATAGCATGGGTAAAGGTGGCTGCACACCTGATTCATGATAATGAGCTAGCAACACCAATTTCAGGTGGTCCCTGCACACATATCTTCAGGAACAATTGAATTTCTGAGCTGGAGAGTTATAGAAACATAAATTGTTGATCAAATGTGTACATCTGTGTGAAAATTATATCTCTGATTTTAGGATGGCAGTGAAATTGGAGCTGTTTCCGTCCATAGTGCAGGTGATGAACAGGCACAGGTAACCAGGTAGTTCTTATAGTGCTTTTCTTTTTGACCAAACAAACCCATTTCTAGTGAGGACAATGAAGGCAAGGAGGATCGTTGCTATACACATCCTGGAGGGTGTTGTTGGTGAGGTTGAGTAGGTGGGATTGAGTGAGACAATGTACACAGGTCAGAAGGAACAAGTGTTAGTGGCAGAAGAGCAGCAAGAACCAGCTGGGCTGTGATGCTGTGCACTCTTAAGGACCTTATCAGCTGCCACAAGCTCTGTGCTGCAAGTCAACATGCAACTGTAATTAAGAATGTTTCATGAAACGGAATAGTAAATAAGAACCTTTCAATATTAAAAAATGGATGTATACAGGAAGTAATGCAGTCATGAAAATGTACTCTTGGGGAAACAGATGGCCCAAAACTTGTGATATCTGGATACATTTCAACAGTTTCATGGGACTAGCTCTGGTTGGCAGTATGACCTCCAAAAAAATGTCCATTTCTTCACCATGAAATGTGATGTGCTGTAAATTGGTCATGCTAAACTTACTGCTCAATTTTACAATAGTCGTTCCTGGCCAGCTAGGATTTGTGCTGTGAGCAGAGCCTAGCAAACTTTACCCCAGTAAAAGTGTTTATAAAATCTACCACATATAAATTAAGTTATATAAAATAATGCTTATGAAGAATATACGATATAAAATTGTACAATACGGTAGCCTGTAATTTCCAATAGGAGGCTTCCTGCGTGCGGATGCCTCCTATTGGAAAAAAATCTACGAACTTATCTAAGGGCTCCTGAGGTCCGGACACTTCCGCTCCTGGGCCTCTCCACAGTTGAAATGCGCAGGGCCCACGTATCCCAGGGGCGCATGTGATTCGCAAGCGATCCTGGGATCACGTGGGCCAGGCCAGCCAATAGGAGAAGGGAATCTCCCTTCATACTTCTGACAGATAGACCTGTCAAATATATGAATGGAGATCACCCCAAAAACACATCAAAACATTAAATCAATTTTAAAAAACCATCACGTTTTTAAAATGAGTTAAAATTACAATAAATTAAACATTTTAAACAAATAAACATACCTTTTTTCAAGTATTTTTAAACTATAAATGAGTGACATTTTTTTAAACTTTTTTCTACTCTTATGCTGGTAAAAGCAGGCCTTACGCCTGCTTTTACCAGGCGTAAGATTTCTAAGGGTTTTCAGCGGGCGGAGGTTCTGCAGAAAGCAGAACTCTCCCCCCGCAGAGGCCCTTCTCTAGGGCAGGCGTCCAATCTGTCAAGAGCATTCTTGACAAATCGGAAATGCCGGTTTTCAGCACATGCACTTCGCATGCCTGAAACCGGCATTTCCGATGTCTCTACGGGTGTGTACACAGCCCGTACACACCCGTAGGCATCGGAAAATACGGGCCAGTATGTAAATTATATGTATACCATTCAATATAGAGGGACATAGGGCTGGTGGAGGTTATAGAACTAGGGATTGGCAAGCATTGGAACAGTCAGGTCTGGAGGTGACAAAGTCATATTTAATCTGTGTCACTTTAATTTATTTTTAATGGAGACTCCCTTTATTCCTAATGTTCAAAATTATATAAGACCTTAATATATACATGCGTCACTTTTCAGGATTTCTGGCTAGTTTACCACGGAATGATTTTGGAGTAATTTATGTTAAAATGCTACAATCAAGTTGAATTGAACTCATAAGGGATTAAATCCACAGAGTGATTAAGACAAAACACCAAGCTAGAATGGTGCAGTCTGAATGCCAATTCATCTTGAGACAGTGGAAGTCATTTAGATATTCAAGTGAGTTTCCATACATTTTATGTAAGGATGATCTATTCATTTAGGAACATCAGGGAGTAGTTCTAGGGAATGCTTGCCTAGAATCATAGAATCATAGAAATTTACCGCACAGAAGGAGGGAATTCGGCCCATTGTGTCCGTGCCGGCCGAAAAAGAGCTATCCATCCTAATCCCACTTTCCAGCTCTTGGTCCGTAGCCCTGTAGCTAACGGCACTTCAAGTGCATATCCAAGTACTTTATAAATGTGATGAGGGTTTCTGCCTCTACCACCCTTTCAGGCAGTGAGTTCCAGACCCCCACCACCCTCTGGATGAAAAAGAACTCCTCAACTCCCCTCTAATCCTTTTACCAATTACTTTAAATCTATCGTTATTGACCTCTCAGCTAAGGGAAATAGGTCCTTCCTATCCACTCTATCTAGTCCCCTCATAATTTTATACACCTCAATTAAGTCTCCCCTCAGCCTCCTCTGTTCCAAAGAAAATAACCCCAGCCTATCCAATCTTTCCTCATAGCTAAAATTCTCCTGTCCTGGCAACATCCTTGTAAATCTCCTCTGTACCATCTCTAGAGCAATCACATCTTTCCTATGTAATGTGGTGGCTAGAACTGTACGCAGGACTCTAGCTGCGGCCTAATTAGTGTTTTATACAGTTCAAGTATAACCTCCCTGCTCTTATATTCTATGCCTCGGCTAATAAAGGAAAGTATCTCGTATGCCTTCTTAACCACCTTATCTACCTGTCCTGCTACCTGCAGGGTTCTGTGGACATGCACTCCAAGGTCCCTCTGTTGCTCTGCACTTCTCAGTATACTACCATTTATTGTGTATTCCCTTGCCTTGTTAGCCCTCCCCAAATGCATTGGCCCGAAAATTAGACCTAATGCGCGAGAGTACGCACTGTGTACTCTCGCGTATTAGGTCCCGAAGTGCTGGTTTCCTGCATGCACTGCGCATGCGCGGGAAACCGGCACTTCGGGTATGGCAAAGGGGGCGGTTCCTAAGTGAACCGCGTGCGCGCTACAGGTTGCGCGCACGCAGCACACTTAGTTTTTTTTCAGGTTTGAACGCGCAGGTAAGTGTTGAAGATTTTACACATGAAGAAAGCAGGCGTAAGACCCCCTTTTAACAAGGTAAGTAGTTAATTAAGTATTATTTTAAAATTTTTTCAACAGGTTTATCTTTTTTAGAGACTTTAAAGAAAGGTAAGTTTATTTTTATAACTTTTAAAAAGAATTTAAATTTTTTCAAAAATTTAAATTTTTGTTTAAGGTGGTTAATTTATTTAACTATAGTTATTTTATTAATGTGATGGCTTTTTTTTTAAATTTAATTGAGGTTTAGCTGTTCTTTTGGGGGCTTGTTGTATTCATAGTTTTGACAGCTCTTCCTGTCAAAACTATGAATGAAAGATGGTGTGCTGCCATTGGCTCTAACTGGCCCACGTGATCCCAGAGGTAGCATCGAACTAACTGCGCCTCTGGGACATGCACGCACTGTGCGCCAGCACCAGGGAGAGGCCCAGGAACTGAAGTTAGTGTGGGCCAAAACCATAAAGGTAGGCGCGGAGTGCGATATCGCAGGGGATCCTTACCCCCGCGGCAACCATCGAAGTCCAATTTCTGGGCCATTATCTCACACTGCTCTGGATTGCATTCCGTTTGCCACTTTTCTACCCACCTGACCAGTCCATTGATATCATCCTGCACTCTACAGCTTTCTTCCTCACTATCAACCACATGGCACAATTTTTGTATCATCTGCAAACTTCTTAATCATGCCCCCTACATTGAAGTCTAAATCATTGATATATACCACAAAAAGCAAGGGTCCTCGTACAGAGCCCTGTGAAACCCCACTGGAAACAGCCTTCCAGTCAAAAAACACCTGCTGACCATTACCCTTTGCTTCCTGCCACTGAGCCAATTTTAGATCCAACATGCCACTTTCCCTTGGATCCCATGGACTTTTACTTTTTTGACCAACCTGCCATATGGAACTTTGTCAAAAGCCTTGCTAAAATCCATGGGGGTAAAAATTGGGTAGTGCCCACTTTGGGGTGCTAACTTCGCCGGGGCGCTAATTTTAGTGCCCCGAAAAAGTTAGCACCCCCGCTGCTGATTTTCCCAGGTAGCGCCCCAAGAGGAAGCAGGGTGCTACTGGAAGTACCCCGCCACCCTCTTGGGGCGCTGCGAGCCAATATCGAGGTGCTACGTGCTGCAACGCCACGTGCTGCAGCACATCGCTCCGTGGTACTGCAGGCCTTCCTCCCCTTATTAAAGGGGAGGGGCCTGGCTCAGCGCATCCCGGCACTCAGCTGGGCCACCAGGGATCGGGATTGCCGGCAAATGAGCCCGGCACTCAAGAGGAGTGCCGGGCTCGCGGAGAGCAGTCGGAACCACGTGGGGGGGGGGGGCTTCACGGGGGCTGGGGCCAGCAATGGGGGCAGGTGCTGGCAGGCGGCGTGCAACAGAAATGGCGGCCCGTCACCTCCCCTTTAATGAGCAGTGTCCCAGCCGTAGGTAGGCCCCCCCGACCCCAGCGGACATAGCGTCCAGCAGTAAGTCAGGGGGCCCCACCCAATATTACAGCGGGGGCATGAGCAGGGCGATGCGCAGGCGATGATGTCATCGCCGGCGGCACAGCGCCCTGTGGCGCTAATGGTTAGCGCTGCTGCTAACCTGCCGCTGAATTTCGTGGGAGGCATTAGCGGTAACGCGCCCAGGTGCTGGTTCATTTGCGCCCTGTTAGCGCCCTCTTAGGGCGCTAATGGGAGGTGCAAATCAAGCGAATTAGCCCCATGTAGTCTACATCAAATGCACTACCCTTATTGACCCTCCTTGTTACCTCATCAAAAAATACAATCAAATTAATCAGACACGACCTTCCCTTAACAAATCAATGCTGAATGTCCTTGATTAAGGCCTTTCTAAATGACGATTAATACTGTCCATCAGAATTTTTTCCGATAATTTGCCCACAGCCGAGGTTAGGCTGACAGGCCTGTAATTACTCGGTCTATCCCTTTCTCCCTTTTTAAACAATGGTACAACATTAGCAGTCCTCCAGTCCTCCGGCACCACACCTGCAGCCAGAGAGGATTGGAAAGTGATGGTCAGAGCCTCTGCTATTTCCTCCCTTGCTTCTCTTAACAGCCAGGGATACATTTCATCCAGGCCTGGCGATTTATCTACTTTCAAAGATGCTAAACCCCTTAATACTTCCTCTCTCACTATGTTTATCTTATCTAAAAGTTCACAATCCTCCTCCTTAACTACAATGTCTTCACATCCCTCTCTTTTGTGAAGACAGATGTAAAGTATTCATTAAGAACCATACCCATATCTTCTGCCTCCACACACAGGTTTCCTTTTCGGTCTCTAATAGGCCCTACTCTTTCCTTCGTTATCCTTGTGTGCTTTATGTATTTATAAAACATCTTTGGGTTTCCTTGATTTTACTTGCCAATATTTTTTCATGCTCTCTCTTTGCTTTCCTAATTTCCTTTTTAATTTCACCCCTGCACTTTCTATACTCTGTAAGACGTGCGGAATTACCCCTCGCCCCGTCCAACAGGTTATCGAGTTCGGACTTGAGACTTATGAGAAATTACACCAGACACATGGGTTCTGCCTTTAACCTTTTATTGTTCCTAAGACAGATTCAAAACCCCAACCACTATTCGAGCAGTTCACCAATAATGTTACAGGAAATCATACATACAACCACCTGCCGATGATCAGTCCAGCGTTGATTGTAGGTCCTCGTAAGCGAAAAGACTGGCCCGGCCCCTCCTTCCTCTGACTGCAGCTTGATCCTCCTAGGCGAGATGACTGGCCAAACCACCTTCTTCTGACTGCAGTGCTGATTTTCTTTAGCCATCGTGTTTTATACAGCTTTCCTTGTCTTTTGCATTAAATCATTCATTCAGAGATAGTGAAATGTTCCTTTAATGTTGGTCTGAGCTGTTTTGAGCTGTCAAACATTTACAATCACACATCCTGTGTGGCTATTATTCAGTTTGTCCTTATCACAGCGCAGAATTGTTCATTCACTCCTAAAGTTTACAAAGGTGGCAGAAAACCACTTGGTTCGGTTCATGAGTTACGGCGTATTCTGCATTTCAAAACTTCAAAGGTTTGACTTCTCACCTCAGAAAAGTCACCAGAGTCACCGGGCTGGATTTTGAATGACCCATGGAGTCGGGTTTGGAGGCGTGTGGGGGGTTAAATTTGCGGGGTCGGGGTTTCCGACCCCATCCTGACTCCATCCCGCCTCCACGCAATTTTGACAGAATCAGTCGCGGGGTTCCCGACTCCGTCCCACCTTCAAGAGGCGGGAGAGGCCATTAAAGCCCTTAACAAGCTCTAAATTGGCTCTGTATTGCCATTTTGAAATGCTGTAGCTAGTTTAGCCCTCTTCTGACGTGAAGCACGCCTGGTGTGAAACACTCCAGTGAAACCTGGCGGGAGCACAAGTGGATAGCTGACTATCAGCTACAGGTCCACTATTACAACAGAGATGTGATGAAGGTAGTGGTAGTAGTATTAGGTCTGAACGCCGCCTCTGATGCTGCTGCATTGAATGTCTGTCTTCAGAGACTGCCTGGGAGGACTTGCTTGGCAAAAAAATGCTCTCTCTCTCTCTCTCTCTCTCTCTCTCTCTTCTCCTCTACACCACCACCCCCCATTTTTGCATCCAGGTCCACCCACATCAAAAGCCAGGCAGGTCCTCTCTCACCAACAGTCTCTGAGACTAGCCAGTCAGCAATGATGACATCATCAGAGGCGGCTTTCAGACTGAAACCACTAATTAGTTCATAGGTTCCCACATGCTGCAACTCAATTGCCCAATTAAGTGAAAATTGCATCAGGCATCCACATTAATCTGGAGTCGGGGGGGAAACACGAAATGCAGATTACACGACCCCAACCCGACCCCAAGACAAAATCCAGCCCACCACGTCTACAATACTCAGGGGGTTTGTTTATCTCTGTTGACTATCACTACCCCCTGCAGTCACAACCATGTTTCCTGCCTTATCAGTGAAAGACTGCTTGTTACTTTTACCAACTTTATTTCACTTTGTAAAACCTTTTTGCTTGGCAAAGCACTTCAAGAAATATTAAAATTAAGGGTCTGTATATACTTTCTACAACTCCTCTAGGCTTTCTGCAGTATTTAGCTCTCGGTATCTGACATAAGCTTTCCTTTTTTGCCTTATCTTACCCTGTATGCCCCTTGACATCCAGGGGCTCTAGATTTGGGAGCCCCATCCGATTTCTTTGTGGAACATATTTACTCTGAACCCTCACTATCTCCTCCTTGAATGCCTCCCACTGCTCTGACACTGATTTACCTTCAAGTAGCTGTTTCCAGTTTTCTTTTGCTAAATCACATCTCAGCTTAGTAAAATTGGCCTTTCCCCAATTAAAAACTTTTACTCCTGGTCCATCTTTGTTTTTTTCCTTAACTACGCTAAGTCTAACTGAATTATGATCACTATCACCAAAATGGTCTCCCACTGATACCCCTTCCACCTGCCCAGCTTCATTCCCTAAAACTAAGTCCAGAACTGCCCCCTCTCTTGTTGGACTTGCTAAGTACTGGCTAAAAATGTCCTCCTGAATGAATTTTATGAATTCTGTGCCCTCTATGCCTTTTACACTGACTTTATCCCAGTTAATATTAGGCTAATTGAAATCCCCTACTATTACTGTCCGTTTTTTTGTACTTCTCAGAAATTTACCAACATATTTGCTCTTCTATCTCTCTCTGACTATTTGGGGGTCTATTAGTACACTCCCAGCAGTATAATTGCCCCCTTTTTTGTTCTTCAGTTCAACCCCTAGGGCCTCATTTGATGATCCTTCTAACATATCATCCCTGCTCACAGCTGTAATTGTTTCTCTAACCTATATTGCGACCCCCCTCATTTTTTTATTGCAGTCAATGGAACTGAATATCAGCCGCTTCAGTTAATGGGTGGCTGATCCGATGCCGCCCGTTTTATGCCACCGGCTGATACAAATTCTTTGCCCTAAATCATTAAGGAACACATAGGCCGGAATTTTCTATACCTGGGCAATCGGGTGTGGGCGGTCTCCGTGGCGGGTCACAACACTCTTCCTAATTCCATGCCGCTCCTCAGATCGACTTTGCATTAATGGGGCCTATTAAGCCCACCCTGCGTGTTTCCCGGCCCTATTAAATGGTGCGGGTCTGGTGACGTCATCGATGACACGTTTTCAGCCGGGATATTTAAAGGAGCCGAGGACACATTGCATTTGAAGGTTCATCTAGGAGTGTGCAGGCAGCACACTGGACAAATCGACTGCTGCAAAAAGTGCCAAACATGACTGCACTGAGACAGAGGGCTGCACCTAGGTTCTCCGATGACTCCCTCTATATGCCTGTGGAGGGAGTCAGAGCATGCACGGAGTTCCTCTTCCCTTCTAATGGGTGGAAGAGACCTCTCCAGGAGACTAAAAGAGCCTGGCTCCAAATTGCAGAGGAGGTCAACAGCAGGGATGTGGTCAGGAGGACCTGGGTGCAGTGCCGGAAACGTTTCAATTATCTCATTAGATCAGGAAAGGTGAGTAGAAAGCCACACTCAACTTCATCCTGCTGCGCCTCTCATCACATCCCCATCACTCTGCCTTCCCAAGCCTGCTCCTGCAAATCCTTACTCACACCAACATACCTTGCACATCCACCCATCCCAATCGCTCCATCTACATTATCACATCCCCATCTGACTAGCCACCCCTCACACTCACCCTTATCCTAATGCAATCATACCAACTAACAACACACAAGGAAGCCACTTGGCATTGGCACCCCACTCCATCATAGTCTCCCTCTAAAGATGTAACCCATCCATTCCTTACACTCATTCCATCACTCTCACTCAACCTTCTCTTCTTTCCCTCCTTGCAGGAAAAGAGAGCCCACAATAAGAGGGAGAGGTAGAGAACCAGAGGTGGCAAGCCATCATTGGCGACCTTAACCTCAGCATTGGAAATCTCGGGAGTGGCCAAGCAGCTGGATGTGGGAGACGGAGAGAGGGGGTCATCTCAGCAACCTGGTGCCAGAATTACATATCATACAGCTACATGGCATACCGCAGTCATTCATGTGGGGACTGATGTCATCAACCAGTGAATGGTCATCATGTACATAATGGTATATGTAATCTAAACATCCGTAAGACAAAGGTCCTCTACCAACCTGCCCCCGCCACACAGTACTGCCCCCCATTATCAAAATCCACGACAAGGCCTTGGACAACATGGACCACTTTCCATACCTCGGGAGCCTACTGTCAACAAGGGAAGACATCGATGACGAAGTCCAACACGCTTCAGTGTGCCAGTGCAGCCTTCGGTCGCCTGAGGGAGAGAGTGTTTGAAGACCAGGACCTCAAACCCGGCACTAAGCTCATGGTCTACAGTGCAGCAGTGATACCCACCCTGCTGTATGCCTCAGAGACATGGACCATGTACAGCAGGTACCTCAAAGCACTGGAGAGGTACCACCAACGCTGTCTCCGCAAGATCCTGCAAATCCATTGGCAGGATAGGCGCACCAACATCAGTGTTCTTGCTCAGACCAACATCCCCAGCATCGAAGCTTTGACCACGCTCAATCAGCTCCGATGGACGGGTCACATTGTCCGCATGCCCGATACGAGACTCCCAAAACAAGCACTCTACTCGGAGCTCCGGCACGGCAAGAGAGCCCCAGGTGGACAGAGGAAATGCTTCAAGGATACCCTCAAAGCCTCCTTGAAAAAGTGTAACATCCCCACCGACACCTGGGAATCCCTGGCTCAAGGCCGCGAAAAGTGGAAGAGAAGCATCCGGGAAGGCGCCGAACACCTCGAGTCTCTTCGCCGGGAGCAAGCGGAAGCCAAGCGCAGGCAGCGCCGTCAACCCAAGCACCCCACCCACCTGCTCCTTCAACCACCGTCTGCCCCACCTGTGACAGAAACTGTAGGTCCCACATTGGACTCATCAGTCACCTGAGAACTCATTTTTAATGTGGAAGCAAGTCATCCTCGGTTCCGAGGGACTGCCTAAGAAGAAGAAGAAGGTATCTGTACTCATTCTTAATATGACATATCTAACTCATCTCTTTACTCTCCCACAGGTCCATCAAGAGCCCCCCACCCCACCCCCACCACTGTCCAGGAGAAAGAGGAAGACGACTCCTCAGAGCAGCCTCCAGCCTCTGTGGGCGCACCATCACCAGATATATGCGCACCCAGCACCAGCGCAGATACGCTCACTCGGTGGGTCACAAGCGAGATAGAATAGTGTTGGAACCTGGTGCCCCACAAGTCGCAAGTGAGCAAGAGCAGATGGTGGAATCAGGGACAGCAGTGGAGGCAGCCGGAGGGTGCAGGACGCTCCCAGCTCTGCTCAGCTGCATGCAGACGCTGAGCCTCGGGGGCCATCCAGAAAGAGGGTGATCCTGGAGGTACAGCAAGAAGTGCAGGAGGCTTTGACAGGTTTTGTGAGCGCGATGTGTAAAAACGTTCAGAGAATGGAGGAGTCCATCTCCAACATGAGCACCACTGTGTTGCAGGCGATGGCGACTGTAGGCTCTTCCATGGATAGAATGGCCACCTGCATGGAGCAGCTAATGCGCCACTCACAGGAGCACATAATCCCTATGGAGAACAGATGGCAGAGGTTCATAGACCTCCTATCTAGGAGGGATGTCAGTGTAGACGTGGGTCCTCATGGCCCCACTGCTTTGCAACAAGGTGCTCCCCAGTTCCTTGCTAGCAGGGAAGTGCGAGTGGCCCATGAGAGGGATGATGATGAGAGGGAACATGCAAGTGGGGGCGCCACTCAGAGCACTTACACTTCTCAACCATTGCCACCCTCTCAGTCAGAGCCCCAGATGACTCCTCAGATAGCGATGGCTGAGTCTGCCCCTGCACAGTTGCAGGAGGAGCAGACTTTGGCGGGGTCATCAGAAGCTCCAAAATCCAGAGGACATCTGCCAAAAGCATCTAAGCATTCGTAGTAGGGAAGTGAGCAGTCTGCCTCTACCTCTGCTGAAGCCACAGGGGTAGCACCTTGTAGAAGCACGCATAAGAGAAAGGTGAATCATAAGTAGAATCACAAGGGTAGCCACTTGGGTGTTTTGTTGAATGATTCTGTAAAGTTTCCATTACTGTAATGTCACACATAACAATCTTCATTTTCACCACTTTCCAATGGACAAATTTGTGAGCACCTTTGGAAGTGGCTTAGTGAGTTGGAGTGAATGGTGAGACATAACATTACCTCCAGCAATGGTGGTCAGTGTGAAAGAATGGCTTGGTCATTGTAGGGAGGCTTTATGGTGTTGCTGTGGGGTGGTGCCAACCTGGCACAGCATGTGGCAGCCATATGGGTGTAATGCATAAAATTAAGTAAATCTGGCCATGATGAGCCCATCCCTGGCCTCTCGGGCAGTAATGTGCTCGGGTGCTGGTGGGATCTGGACTGCAGGTTCCTCCAGCTCATCCTCCTCTTCATCCTCTGAAGAGGCTGTGTGCTCAGTGCCTTGCTCCTCATGCAGCGCTAATCCTCACTGCTGTGCTATGTTGTGCAGGGCGCAGCAGACCACGACAATTCTGGAGACCCTGGCCAGTGCGTACTGAAGGGCTCCTCCAGATCTGTCAAGGCATCTGAAGCGCATTTTCAGCATGCCTATTGTCTGCTCTATGACACATCTGGTGGAAATTTGGCTTTCATTATAGCTCTCCTGTGCCTCAGTACTTGGCCTCCTCAAGGGTCTCATGAGCCACATCTTCAGTGGATCGCCCTTGTCTCCAAGCAGCCAGCCGGAAAGTCTGTTTGGAGGAACAAAGAGCTGAGGGAGGGTGGACAGGCACAGGACGAAAGAGTCATGACGGACGCCAGGAAATTTTGCGCGCACATGCATGATGATCTTCCTATGGTTGCAGACCAGCTGCACATTGAGGGAGTGGAAGCCTCTGTGGTTGACAAAGACTCCTGGGTGATGATGGGATGCCCTGATGACCACATGTGTGCAGTCGATGATGCCCTGCACCCGTGAGAAGCCAGCCAGAGTGGCAAAGCCGAGCGCCCGCTCAGTAACACTGGCTTCATCAGTGGCAAAGTTGAGATAATTGGCTGACTTGTCAAACAGGGCATTGGTGACCTGTGTGATGCATCTGTGGCCGGCCGTCTGTGATACGCCACTAATGCCCACTGCAGATCCCTGGAAGGAGCCTGAGGCGAAGAAGTTGAGAGCGCTGGTGACTTGACAGCCACTGGTCAGGCGTGTCCACCGGCTAATTTGAGCTGCAGGTCTTACTCCAGCAATGTGCAAATGTCTGCGATGACCTGACGCGATAGCCTGAGCCTCCTTTTTGCACTGCTGCTCAGTCATGTTGAGGAAGCTCATCCTCTGCCTGTATACCCTGTGTTGGGTTATTGCCTCCCGCACGGAGCAGCCCTGCGCTGATGCCCTCTGTCCTGTGCAGCATCAGGTGTTTGAGGAGAAGGTTGGTGCTGTTGTTGTTGGTGCTGCTGTTGTGCCTGGTGCTGCTGGTGTTGGGGCTCATCGTGGTCCGATCCTGAGGACCAAGGTGAGACAGTATAAATGGCACCAATGCTGATGTAATAGATGGTAGGTCAAGTAGAGATGACAGAAGCAATCTGTCAATGATGTGATAGATTCTACCAATGAGGTGCCACTGGATGGCGACTTTGCTGGAAACACTTCCAGCCTCTAGAAAGCTAAATCTGTGCTGGCAATGCAATCAGCAATAGCTTCTGCCTGAGATAAGTGATCAGCTGTGAGGTGGGAGTTTTGAATGTACTTTCCATGCTGTGCACTGATCAGCTGGATCAATGGCCACTGAGCTTCCACCTCAGGTTGACAGACATGGTTCTCGAGATGCGTGATTCCCATGGTCATCCAGTGAAATTTGAAAGGTAGGGTTAAAAAGGATCTGACAAGTACCTAATAATGATTTAAATTAGCTCGCCCGCCCTTGCCGTTCGGGTCACTGCCGCGCTGGCAAATGTGCCTGAGCGAAAGGCATGTGGGGGCGGGATGATGGCGGGTTCCTGACCCGCTGCAAGATATTTCAAATTTCCCACCCGACCCGCCTCCAATCGCGCCTGCACCAACCCCAGAAAATTCTGACCATAGTCTGGGGCAATTCAAAATATCTGGTGTGGGGATTAGACACAGGAAATGAGATTGCTTTCCTCCAGGTAGTAACGATTGCGTTCATAGAATTACTGGTCAGAAAATGTATATTTAGCCCACTCTTAGGGATAGGGCTAGAAATTGGGTATCTTTGCGCCTCCCATTCATGCCCCCAGTAGGCATTCACGGGGTGCAGAGGCCCAGCGCCCGGGCGCAGCGCCACTAATGCCTTCCGTGAAATTCAACGGGAGGTTAACGGCGGCGGTAGCTGGTAGTGCCCGGCTCCGCTGCGCCGGCGATGATGACGTCATCGCCGTGCGCAGATCCCTGTTTACACCCTGGCTGCAAACTTCCCTTGCACCGGGCGATATGTGCGACAGGATGAGGGGGCGGTTCTGCAGCAGCGGTAGCGGGCGGCGGCACAATTTAAAGGACAGGTGTCCTTTTTTATTTTGGTCAACTGCCAGCACCTGCCCCCTTTCACATTTGTACGCGGGGTGCCGGCCGCGATCATTCAGCCCGGCACTCCTTTTGAGTGCTGGGCTGTTTCCACGGTACCCCGCTCCCTGGTGGGCCAGCAGGGCTTCGGTGCGCACAGCGCTAGGCCCCTCCCTTTAATCAGGGGAGGAGGCCTGCAATGACGCGTCACTACATGCCGCCGTGTGTGGTGTGGCTTCCAGTTGCGCCACACCTCCTTCTTGGGGTGCTACTACTGAATTTACAGAGTAGGGGCGCTAATTTTTTCGGGGCGCTAAAATTAGTGTCCCGACGAGGTTAGCACCCAACCCAATTTTTCCCCCTATGTGAAACGTTTGCTACTTTCTATGTCACAAAGCGAGTTGAAAAATAAACTGTAATTCATAGCTTATTTTATGATTTGTAAAATGAACAGTTATTTGATTTATTTTAATATTACACAGTATAATGCTCCAGTTCATTTAAAACAGCATCATCTTTGATTTATTGTTAGCAATTCCATAGGCGGTTCACTAGTATGCAAATATTTCTTTCATAATAATAGCACAAAATACGTGTAAGCCAGACCACCTTATAAAAGTTCCTTCCCATTGATGCGATCAATATTGATTTGAATTTGAGGGTTTACTATGAGCCCAGTGATGTAGGATAACAATGGCAACATATCCAGTGGCAAGGAAGAACAATGGCAGCGTAGATAAAGTAGATGAGACAGAAACAGTGGTGGCAGAAAAGCAAGCAAGTGTTGCATGAAGGCCAGTGCGGTAATGAGATCACCCCATTAACAGATTCTCTCTCGCCCAATGAATCCATCTAGTACAAAGCTGCCCCTAATTGAGCCCTCCAGTGACAGGATTGATATATAAGCTCCATAAGCATCATGTTACAGATTTAGGATCTCCTCAGGGAGTCTTGCCCACTGGCAGCACAGACTCAAAATGATATCTTGTGCTCACAAAAGGAAGCAGACATTTGGAATCAAACTTGAAACATTCTGCAGACAATCTCCTGAGACCTGTTGTTGAAATAGACTGCAAAGCTTTACATGGTATCAGAACCGAGATGGAAATAAGGGGGATAAATTGGGTGGCACGCTGTCATTTGGGGCGCTAAGTTTAAAAAGTTGAAAAAATTAGCACCAGGCGCTAATGTTTTTCAACTTTAAAAAAATTCGGTGTTTGCACTCCACTTCCTGCCTGGAGCACAACAGGGAGCAGGCGGGGCGGTAGGTGGGCCGAGCAGCGCTGCCACATTGGAAGGCTCCTTCCCTCCCTTAAAGGGAAGGGCCATCGCTGCAGGCTCTGCAAGAGGAAAACTTACCTGGTCCCCAACAGCAGCCGCGATCCGGCCCGATCAGCCCGATGCACTGCAGCAGAGTGCTGGGCTGATCGATCACTGGCAAAAGAAAATGAAAAAAAAACCAGAAAGAGCATTTCACAATTTCTTTCACTTATCTCAGCCACCTCACCTTTCAGTATCGCCCCGAAGCGCCCGGCCTCCCGATGAACACCTCCTGCAGCTGCCGGTGTTTTCGCCCGGTGATGCTGCGGGGGGTGAAATCGAAATTCGGGTCCGGGGCGCTACCGGCGTGATGCACAGGGCAATGACATCATGATCTCCGGGCAAAGGAGATCAGGGCGCAACGCCATACCGCCGCCGTAAACCTCCCGCCGAATATAACGGGAGTCGATCATCTCGCCGCGCCCGGTCGGCAAGTGCTTAGTGCCCCGTTATCACCCCCTGGAGGCAATAACGGGAGGCGCTAAGAAGGCCAATTTCTAGGCCAGAGGGTTTTTAGCTCCCAGGTCATGAAACTAAAAGCTAATATTGTGGAAGAATGGAAAAAAATGGGAGCAGCTATTTGAAATATATACAAACGCATCTGGCCTAGCAGACGAGCCAGACAGCGTGCCAGCCAATACTTTACTTCATACAATATGTGAGGAAGCAATAGAGATGTATAATACATTTGCATCTGGTGAGGGAGAGGATAAATGAAGCCTGAAAATGTAATGGACAAGTTTGAAGATACTTCACGCCTTATAAGAAACATGACGTACAAATAAAAATTTGTTTAAACTCAAGGAAAAAGTATTAGCCAATAATGATTTGACTAAAATATATAAAGCCAAAGCAACACGGCAACAAGTATGTAAAAAGGAAGAGAGTAGCAAAAGTAAACATTGGTCCCTTAGAGGCTGAGACAGGAGAAATCATTATGGGGAATAAGGAAATGGCAGAAACGTTCAACAAATATATTGTATCTGTCTTCACAGTTGAAGACACAAAAAGCATAACAAAAATGGTGGGGATCCAAGCATCTAATGAGGGTGAGGAACTTAACGTAATTAATATAAGTAGAGAAAAAGTACTAGAGAAACTAATGGAAATAAAAGCCGACAAATCCCCTGGACCTGACGGCCTACATCCTAGGGTTCTAAAAGAGTTGGCTGCAGAGATAGTGGATGCATTGGTTTTCTTCCAAAATTCCCTAGATTCTAGAATGGTCCCAGCGGATTGGAAGGTAACAAATGTAACACCGCTATTCAAGAAAGAAGGGAGAGAGAAAACAGGAAACTACAGGCTAGTTAGCCTGACATAGGTCATCAGGAAAATACTGGAATCCATTGTTAAGGAAGTGGTATCAGGGCACTTAGAAAATCATAACATGATTAGGCAGAGTCAACATGGTTTTATGAAAGGGAAATTGTGTTTGACAAATGTATTAGAGTTTTTTGATGGTATAACTAGCAGGGTAGATAAAGGGGAACCAGTGGATGTAGTATATTTGGATTTTCAAAAGGCATTCGATCAGGTGCCACATATTAGGTTATTACACAAGATAAGGGCTCATGGGGTTGGGTGTAATATAGTAGCATGGATAGAGAATTGGTTAACAGACAGAAAACAGAGAGTAGGGATAAACAGGTCTTTTTCAGGTTGGCATGCTGTAACTAGTGGGGTGCCGCAAGGATCAGTGCTGGGGCCTCAGCTATTTACAATCTATATTAATGACCTAGATGAAGGGACCGAGTGTAATGTATCCAAGTTTGTTGACGATACAAAGCTAGGTGGGACAGTAAGCTGTGAGGAGAACACAAAGAGTCTGCAAAGGGATATAGATAGACTAAGTGAGTGGGCAGTAAGGTGACAGATGGAGTATAATGTAGGGAAATGTGAGGTTATTCACTTTGATAGGAAGAATAGAAAAACAGAATATTTTTTAAATGGTGAGAAACTTTCAAATGTTGGTGTTCAGCGAGATTTGGGTATCCTCATGCAAGAAACACAGAATGCTAGCATACAGGTATAGCAAGCAATAAGGAAGGCAAATGTCATGTTGGCCTTTATTGCAAGGGGGTTGGAGTATAAGAGTAAGGAAGTCTTGCTACAATTATGCAGGGCCTTGGTGAGACCACACCTGGAGTACTGTGCACAGTTTTAGTCTCCTTATCTAAGGAAGGATATACTTGCCTTGGAGGCAGTGCAATGAAGGTTCACTAGATTGATTCCTGGGATGAGAGGGCTGTCCTATGATGAGAGATTATGTAGAATGGGCCTATACTCTCTGGAGTTTAGAAGAATGAGAGGTGATCTCATTGAAACATACAAGATTCTGAAGGGGATTGCCAGGGTAGATGCTGAGTGGTTGTTTCCCCTGGCTGGAGTGTCTAGATCTAGGGGGCATAGTCTCAGGATAAGGGATAGGCCATTTAAGACTGAGATGAGGAGGAATTTATTCACTCAGAGAGTTGTAAATCTTTGGCATTCTCTGCCCCAGAGGGCTGTGGATGCTGAATCTTTGAGTATATTCAAGGCTGAGTTAGATAGATTTTTGGACTCTAGGGCAATCAAGGGATATGGAGATCGGGCGGGAAAGTGGAGTTGAGGTCGATGATCAGCCATGATCTTATTAGGTGCCCGTATGGCCAACTCCTGCTCTTATTTCTTATGTCCTTATGTAACACCATTTTTGTTCGACAAAAAATAAATAAAAACAGAAATTTCATAAAGTGAAAAAACTAAAAGTGCGAATGTTTTTTATGGCTATGATTCATACAGCAGACGATGTTGAATGGACAACAGCCTTTAAGATAAATAATAAAGCTGTTGTTTTAAGCTAGACATGAAAGCTCAATATACTGTGGTTTTCAAAAAATCTACATACAAAATAGTCCAGGTCTAAAGCAAAGATAATGATTTACTCTGGCCATAATATTAAGCCAATAGTAATGTGGTGTGTGAATATCAAGATAAATTTCAAAGTCTTGAATTCCCACACCTGGAAAGGTGAGTATGGCCAGTTATCGGACTTTGAGCATTCCAGCAGTTTGGATTGATTGAAGGAATTGATGAAGTCACAAGCAATAAATACCTAATAGTGACAGAGAAGTATACTGATGAAGTTAAATGCTAGAGATGCAAAGCAGGAAAGCAGAGCATATGACGAAAACCAGAGGATAAACCAGTCATACATCCACCAAGGGAATTGGCAGTCGTGCTTTGTAATACAGTTTGTGATGAGCCGTATGCACTGTAAAAACTCCATTCCCTTTTCCCCTTTACCTGCCTCTTCTTACCAGTTGATTTGGGGTAGACAAAATCTCCAATGATTATTATTCTAGATCTTTTACTCATTTCATAGCTTTGCTTACATATTTTTTCCTCCACCTCTCTTCCACTATTATCTAGTCTGTGGAATACCTCTATTAGCGTGATCAATCCCTTCTTATCTTTTATCTCAACCCGTATGGATTCTGTTTCTATTGTACTGTTAGTTACATTGCTTTTTTCTACTGCCATTATGTTATCTGTAATTAGTACAGCTACTCCACTCTCCCTCCTTCCTTCCCTATCCTTTCCAAATATGTTCTAACCTGCAATATTTAATGGCCAGGACTGTTCTTTCTTTAGCCATGTTTCAGTTATCCCAACTAGATCTGGTTCCTCGCTATGTATTATTGCCTCCAGTTCCCCCATTTTATTTCGGACGCTGTGCACATTGCTGTACAGGCAATTTAATTCATTTTTATTAGTCGTTCCTCTCACTTTATTTTTAACAGTCTTTTTATACTTCTGTTCTATAACTGTTGTAAAATTCGCAATTATCGCGATTCGAAATAACGAGACAAAGCAGATTCGTTTCACCAGCTTTATTTCAACGAAATGCTGTCATGATTAAACAGAAATGAGAAGTCGCACAACACCAGGCTATAGTCCAACAGATTTATTTAATTTTACAAGCTTTCGGAGCTGTCGCTCCTTCTTCAGGTAGGGTAGCTGTGAGAGAATCTCCCAGAATTCACAATATAAACACAGAAAAAATGTATTCAAATCAAAATCAAATCAAAACAACGCAACGCCATCCACGCTCTCAAGACCAACCGCAACATCGTCATCAAACCAGCGGACAAAGGAGGAGCCATCGTTATACAGAACAGAATGGACTATTGCAAAGAAGCATACCGACAACTGGACAACCAGGAACACTACAGACAGCTACCCGCAGATCCGACCAAAGAACACACCCGCCAACTCAATAGACTGATCAAGACCTTCGATCCAGACCTTCAAAACATCCTACGCGCTCTCATCCCACGTACTCCCCGCGTAGGAGACTTTTACTGCCTCCCAAAGATACACAAAGCCAACACACCCAGACGTCCTATCGTATCAGGCAACGGAACCCTGTGTGAGAACCTCTCTGGGTACGTCGAGGGCATCCTGAAACCCATCGTACAGGGAACCCCCAGCTTCTGTCGCGACACTACAGACTTCTTGCAGAAACTCAGCACCCATGGACCAGTTGAACCAGGAACACTCCTCGTCACGATGGACGTATCGGCACTCTACACCAATATCCCCCACAATGACGGCATCGCTGCGACAGCCTCAGTACTCAACACCAACAACAGCCAATCTCCGGATGCCATCCTACAACTCATCCGCTTCATCCTTGACCACAATGTCTTCACCTTCGACAACCATTTTTTTACCCAAACACACGGAACAGCCATGGGGACCAAATTCGCACCCCAATACGCCAACATCTTCATGCACAAGTTCGAGCAAGACTTCTTCGCTGCACGGGACCTCCAAACAACGCTGTACACCAGATACATCGACGACATCTTCTTCCTTTGGACCCATGGCGAAGGATCACTGAAAGGACTACACGATAGCATCAACAGGTTCCATCCCACCATCAAACTCACCATGGAGTACTCCTCAGAATTGGTTTCATTCTTGGACACACGAATCTCCATCAAAGACGGACGCCTCAGCACTTCACTCTACCGCAAGCCCACGGACAACCTCACGATGCTCCACTTCTCCAGCTTCCACCCTAACCACGTTAAAGAAGCCATCCCCTATGGACAAGCCCTGCGAATACACAGGATCTGCTCAGACGAGGAGGAACGCGATGGACACCTACGGACACTGAAAGACGCCCTCGTAAGAACGGGATATGACGCTCGACTCGTCGATCGACAGTTCCGACGGGCCACAGCGAAAAACCGCATAGACCTCCTCAGAAGACGAACACGGGACACAACCAACAGAGTACCCTACGTCGTCCAGTACTTCCCCGGAGCGGAAAAACTACGCCATGTTCTTCGCAGCCTTCAACATGTCATCGATGACGACGAACACCTTGCTAAGGCCATCCCCATGCCTCCACTACTCGCCTTCAAGCAGCCGCCTAACCTCAAAAGTACCATCGTTCGCAGCAGATTACCCATCTTTCAGGAGAACAGCAACCACGACACCACACAACCCTGCCACGGCAACCTCTGCAAGACATGCCAGATCATGGACACAGATACCATCATCACACGTGAGGACACTACCCACCAGGTACATGGTACATACTCATGTGACTCGGCCAACATTGTCTACCTGATACGTTGCAGTAAAGGATGCGCCAGAGCATGGTACATCGGCGAGACCATGCAGACACTGAGACAACGTATGAACGGACACCGCGCAACAATCGCCAGGCAGGAGGGTTGCCTCCCAGTCGGGGAACACTTCAGCAGTCAGGGGCATTCAACCTCGGATCTGCGGGTAAGCGTTCTCCAAGGCGGCCTTCAGATACACGACAGCGCAAAATCATAGAGCAGAAACTGATAGCCAAGTTCCGCACTCATGAGGATGGCCTCAATCGCGATATCGGGTTCATGTCACGATACAGAACGTGACTTGACATCATGGCCGGTCTTTCCAGGTTTTTTTTAAAAAAAACTAACACAAGAACCAACACAAATGGAGAGGATATGCAGCCAGCAGGTGTTTTGACACGTTGGACCCCCTGGGACACATCTCATTGTCTTGGCTGTGCTCTTAGTGTGTCTTTGATGTAGGGAAAGATTTGAATACATTTTTTCTGTGTTTATATTGTAAATTCTGGGAGATTCTCTCACAGCTACCCTACCTGAAGAAGGAGCGACAGCTCCGAAAGCTTGTAAAATTAAATAAATCTGTTGGACTATAACCTGGTGTTGTGCGACTTCTCATTGTTGTCCACCCCAGTCCAATGCCGGCATCTCCACATCATGATTAAACAGGACACAGAAGCCTGTAAAATGGCCGCCGCGCCTCGTGGCAGAAGCTTCCAGAATTTTCAGTGGGCAGACAAGATGGCGTTCGAATAAACATTTCAGTATAAGATTGGATAATACGCAGCAAACACTGATAAAGACAGGATGCAACCTGTCTGCATTCGACACAATAGCAAAGATATAAGTGCTGGAATCATTTTCCATGCACAAGTAAGGACCATTGTACTGGGCAATCGAAGGCCCATCCAGATACATCAATACGCAAATTCCCCACGGCTCTACAATGAGAGAGCCATTCTCGGGTGATTAAGTCAGTATTCGAGGAGGCCCCAAAACCAGTCAGGGAGACTCCTAGCCGGTTCGACAATGGGGAAAACATTAATGGATAGTTGGCCAGTTTAAGGTGCTACCGAAATCCATTAAAGGAAAGAATCGCCCCATGCTGGGAGTTTTGTGCACCAGTATTACACAAAGGACAAACATCAAGATTTGAGCGGGAGATAAGGGAACACAGCATTATAACTATAGTGAACAAATGTCCATCGCTCTCTTGACTGTTTTATCTCGCTGATGACTGCTGAACTTTTATTCTCCTATTCTGATCCTCGGGTATCGCTCTGCTGGACGAGCTGCTTTCTGTTTTTCTCTGGACTCTGTTGACTATGTTGGGTGGAGCTCGAACGGAACGAGCCGCCTCGACGAAGGCCAGTGACCGGGTGCACCATCCCGAGAGTCGGTAAACTTTGTCTGGACCCGAAGAGACGAGACGAGATGAGACGAGAAGAAGAGGAGAAGAATCCACGTACCGCCACGGTCAGTAAACCCCGACCGCGCCCGAAAATACAAGAAAGAACTGCAGCGAAACGAGCCGAGTGCCTCGTTTAAAATTCTCCGAAGTATCACGAGTGGTGAGCATGTTTCCCGATTCTACAAATCTAGATTAGTGTAGGTATTGATAGGGGAGGGTGGTTTTATTAAGGATAAATATAATGTGTTCCCCTTTTTACGATGTGCCGTGCGTTCCTCATTACCCTAGACCAAGTTTTATGAATGTATGTATACTTGTACTGTCATTAATTTGTGCCTATGACATGTACTTCATGATTTTGGACGTTATGCAATAAAGATTTCCATTTCGTACTATTCAACTGGGTCTAGTTGAGTTTTTCTCTGCATTACTGCTCTCGCACCTAAGTCCAGTGTTAGAACCGTAAGGGCGAGTGGGTCGAACCACTCACAGGTGCTTATTGCAACAAGGCTGGCCGGAGACCAGAGCAAGCAATAGTATTAGGCAACGAAGGCCTAACCCCGCACCAGCACCGGCTGCGATACAAGCACCGACGACCGAACCCCTTACAGAAAATGGCGACCACGAAGGGACATTGGCAGCGAGAGAGTAATGTTTTAGACCCTGGTGTGAATAGGCGAAATGTGATGGATGAGAGGGTAGCCGACTATGTGTTTGGGAAGGTCAACTTGACCAAAAGGTGGATAAGTGACCTACTGATGGATAAGCGTCCGCTAGACGCAGCCATCAAATGGACAGACAGCAAAGAGCATAAGAAGTCAGTAGAGAAAGCGGTCTGGCTGATGTGCTACAAGAAGCAAGTCCAACTTTCGGACCAGGTCATTGTAGCACAGGCAGCTCAGATCAGGGATTTGGAAGTTGAGATGGAGGAAAAGGTCACGGGAGGACAGAAACTCATCGCATTCTTGAGCGCGTTACATCAGGAACGCCAGATAGTAGCCAACCACCATGAGGCTAAAATAGATTACCTAGAGTGTCAGGTCACGGAAGCGAAGTTAAACGAGGGTAGGATTAAAGAACGGTGTGCCCGCCTAGCTAACCAGATAAGAGCCCAAGAAGAAAGCTTGAAGGGAGTTAGGGCGGCATATAAGATGGCCCTCGAAGATAAGCATGAGGGAGTCGACCACAGTGTTTGCCAGAAGGAGATAGGGAACCTAAGAGAGGCCCTGAATAAGGCAAACGGCATGGTGTGCCTAATCAGCCCGTCAGCTCAACAGCCACAGGTGGGTAGGGAATTCCCAAAATCCCTACCAGACAAAGCAGAGGAGGTATTTGCCACTGCACCCTCCGCGCCACCCAGCTATTCGGCAACCTGGGTAAGGGAGGAAGTGGTGGAAATAGAAGAGGAGGTCCCTGAGGTAGGACAATCCCCAGAGGTAGTGTCGAAGCCGGGACCGTTGTGTCCGCTGACAGGTCACAAGAGGGGCCCGAACGGAGCCAATGGGGAGAACGGGGATGTCCTGAACCAGCTTGTGTTGCCTCACAGCTCACACCAGCTGAGAGCAATGATTAGTCATGTACGGAAGCTGTCTGAGTCAGACGACCCTTCCGTACACTTCAGGGAGGTAGAACAGACCGCAGCAATTAATGGCTGCGACGATGCGGAAAAGACTAAAATGTTGCTGTTCTCGTTAGATAGCTCGATCCTTCAGTGTCTCTCAGACGAGAGCAAGAGGGGAAATAATACCTATGAGGAGTTAAGGGACGAGGTCCTAGAAGTGTTGGGGGCGGATGACGAAGGTCCGTTCGTTAGATTGGGTCAGACAGTTGAGATGGAGGGAGAACCCCCGAAGGTTTTCGCCGACAGGCTGTGGCCAGTATACCAGCGTAGCTGCCCAGGTGCGCCAGCGCGCCACCACCTGGACGGTGCTGGTTTAACTCATTGGCTCAGGTGTTTAGTAGCCAACAGTTTGCCAGCCGTCAGGGAGCAGGCCAAAGCGTGGTTTGATCCCACTAACCCCGCCACAACAGAGGAGTCGGTCCTAAATCGACTCACCATAGGGTATCGGAACACTAGGAGCACGGGAGCGCGTCCCCTTAAGGGAAAGGTGCATGAGGCACGGCCCGCAGCCCCGGCTCAAAAGGAGTGGCATCAGGAGGGAAACCGCGCCCCACAGGCCAGTGGTGCTTGTTACGGGTGCGGAAAGATAGGTCACTGGTATAAAAACTGCAGGAATCCCTGGAAGGATTCCAGGGAAAAAGCTCCCGCAGTCCGAACCCAAGCGCCTGTCTCTGAGAAAGGAGCTGGTGTGCCTATCCATCCCGATGCGATAGAATCAATGTTAGGAGCCATGCGGTCTCTTATGATTTCGCACGGGGAGGTAGCAACAGCCCCATACAACCCAGACTTCTGACTGGAACCGGTGCAGCCTGCCTACCTGTGTCCCCTTGAAAGACGCGCACAGGAGGGGGTCTCCTGTAAGGAGGCCAGGTTAAAAGAGCAGGCCTTACGGGAGGAGAACGCCCGTTTAATGGGGAAAGTAGACGGGCTGGAATGGCAGCTTAGAGACATAAAAGCAGCCTACAGGGTAGCCAGGAGCAGGGAGTATGAGGATTTAAAACAAAATAGAAATCTGCAGCCTCCAGCAGGCGAGATTTCACAGAATGCACAAGCAGGGGCGGTGGCCTGTCTTAGGGGAGGGGCCAGCCCTGCGAGTGGGGACTCTCAGCCCCAAGCAGGACAGCAGGGCACACAAACCGGTAAAGCAGCCTGCTTGAGGGGAGAGGACATTCTAGGAAAGTGTAAATCTTTTCTTGGGGTTGGGATTCCGATGAGGAAGAGCTCGAGGAGCTCGACCAAGATAGTGACCCGATCGGAGAGGTGCTGAGATCGGAGGACGAAAGGTTCGTCCTCGACTCAAGCTTAGGGGAGATAGGGATTGCGAGTGGAGATCCACACAGGGTGGAATCAGAAACTGCAGGTCCCGAGCCCAGGGGGGCAGAGCTAGGGGAGACGGAGCCAGCGGCTGTGGTAGGACCACAGGTCGTGACGGTGGAAGTCTCGGAACCCGGTCCGTCAGCCTTGGAAGCCTTGCCCTTGGGGGAGGTAGGGATTGCGAGTGGAGGACCACATACTGGGCCAAGTAGGGTGGTACCAGAAACTGCAAATCCCGAGTTCAGGGAGGTGGAGCCAGGGGAGACGGAGCCAGCGGCTGTGGTGGGACCACAGGCCGCAACGGTGGAAGTCTCGGTACCCGGTCCGTCGGCCCTGGAAATCTTGCCCAATGTAGCCCTCCGTAGGTCAAGTCGGACACCCCAGCCCAGGAAGTCATGGTCAAGTCCCCCGTACACCCCCAGGCGTAAGTTCAAGGTCAAGGCAGCCCAGGGAGATCCCAGTCCCAGCGCAGCAGCGACAGGCTGCGGCAGATCAAAGGAAGGGGTCAGTGCCCTCCCACCGTTGGGAAAAGCTTGTGGCAGCCTTCGCAGAATTTAGGTAGGCCACCCTGGGAAAGGGCGGCGCTGTACAGTTTATAAGTTTAGGATAAGGATAAGTTTATAAGTTTAAGTTATAGTTTTATAAGTTTGGTAAGATTGTAGTTTAATTTTAAAAGTAAGTGGTAAAATGATGGGAGTCAGAGATAGGAATAGTTAAAGTCTATCCAGCATACATGTCGTTATATGTGAGACGAGGTCAAGGGACCCGCTCACCCTTCACAAAAGCCAGAGACTCTTGGGAGGCTGGCTACATCATTTTATCTGATCACAGGAACCACGAAAGATGGAACGGATTCTGCTAGTGCTCGCAGCGATCGGATATGGATTGGCCTATCGGGGCCTTACCAAGGATGTTGTTGTGTTTGGTTGCTCCGGGGACACGGCCCCCATCACGACGGATGGGACCGGGAAGCGAAAGGCTGAGGAGACCGCCACCTATTTCCACAAGGGAAGGTGGCCGGGATGGCTGGGAACGAATTCAACGGAATACTCTAGTGCATCGGGATTTGCCTACAAAGAGACTTCTTTACTGTGCCCCAGAGTGAGGATCATTGCACCCAGAATCAGCGTCACTGTCGGCAAAAGGATTTGTTTGACATGCAATGGGAAGGTCCCATTGAGCCGATGGTGGTGGTTACGGAAATTGAGCAAGAATATGAGAAATTCCTCGGTCGAGTGGGAGCGGTTGGGTAACAATACCCATCGGACAATTACGGGGACTAACTGACAATTGAAAGTCTGTTGGGACAAATGGTGGGAACCGGATGAGGGAATATATGTTTGTATGTGGGGATCGAAGTACGTTTGCACCAAGGGTATATCCATATTTTTCGTAAACCAGTAGCAGGATAACGGGAAAGGGATGAGGTGGGATGTCAGCACCAGGGGGTGCGGAGCTCCATACTCCCTGATCCCGGTAAACGCCACTGAACTCATCACGCGCCCACGCAAGGCCCCGCCCACGATTCCGGTGGTTTTGGCTCAGGAGGAAGGGTGCCCTAAAACCACTAAGGGGCCCGGGAATGGTTTGGTATTGGTCCCAACAGACCAGATACTATTTCAGGGGGTACATTACGCGGTGGCCTCGGTGATTTTAAATCTCACCAAGGTGCGGTTGCCAGAGTGGTGCCCCAAAGCAACGGAACAATTGTACCAGGTCCTGTTGACAAACATGTTCAGACAATTCTACGAGTTTGATTTTGCAGAAATTGACAAGACAAGCTTGTACACCACACCACACGAAGTTTTGGGTCAGGTGCGGAGACAAAGGAGGGGCATTGTGAACGATATGTTCACCGCCTTTAATATAGGAACATCTGTGGTCAACGCTCTAGACAACGTGGAGCTGCAGACCCAGATCAATGGTTTAAAAACACAATTAAAAAGCATCCTCACAAGAGAAAACAAGGTAGTAGGGTCTGAGTTACAGGAGGACCAGGCCATGACGCTACACTTAAAGGAAATTATAGCAGAGCTGGAGAAGCATGCGAGAACGGTAAATGCCCTGATTACGGAAGATCGGAATGCATCCGATCAAGCTGCGCAGAACGAGGTGTGCGTACTATACGGGGCGTGGTTACTGGGCGAGGGCCGCAGTAATTTGGAGGATTTAAAACAAGGTTTGGTCCCATCCTGGATAAGTAACAAACACCTGCAGGCGCTCCACCCTTTTCAGAACGCATTAAGCCCGTGCCAGCTCAGGCTAGCCTCAGAGGCATACCCAGTCCCCGTGGACTGCGGACGGTCAAACCATACCATCATGGGTATAGTATTACGTATGCCGGTTTTGGGCGACACAGCAAAGCCTGCCCCGGTGTATCGGGTAGAGAACATTGGTGTCATTCAGGGGGGAGCCCACATTCGCTACGCAGCGGTCCCACCTTACGTCATCCGCTGGGAGCAAACGATGACAGGTACCAATCTCTCGGGTTGTCGTGGCCGGGGAGCACACATAATCCTGTGTCCCTGGCACTTGAATGCCTTCTTAACACCACAATGTGGGTTCAGAACGGCTGGCGCCAAGCCCATGAATTGCACCATGGAGGCAATGACACAAGATCATGTGCCTCCGCAGGTGGCATACATAGGGGGTGGAACATATTGCGTTACCACTGCAGCGCAACACTACCAGCATGGAAACCGCAGCCGGTGTCCGGTGAGTGACAGCAGTTTCTGTTTTAAACCCAGGGCTGAAGTTCAAGTGGCACAGCAGCGAATTGTCCCGATCCCTGAACCATCCACTGTTCATCTAACAGTAAAAGAGAATTTCACCGACTTCCAGCGATTCGTCGCACATTTCGGATACATCATTCCCCCTCTCCCTGAACACCTCACCAAGCTTTTGAAAGCAGTCGCGGTATCGCAAAAACATTTTTACACCCTAGAACAAAAGACTGTCGAGATAGGGACAGAAATTCTAGACATAGTAATCCCACCGTGGTGGGACGTGTTCACCAATATTGAAGTGCCTTCATGGATCAGAATAGCCTCCCACATTTTAGTTGTGTGCCAAGTAATAATTGTAGTGTACCTATTGGTCGTGCACTGCAAGAGAGGCAAGTGCCTCACAAAGCAGGAGAACACAGGAGAGTGGAGAGAACGTTACGTGCGCGTGCACGAGGAAAGCGCCGCGTAAACGGCCAGGATGACGCCGCTCCATTTTACCATGTGTGTTCTTGTAATTGAAGATATGTAACCAAGTTGGGAACTTTGTATTTTAAAAGAGTTGTTTTTGATTATTTTTAACTTTTGTATTTTTAAAATGGTTGTTTGATTATTTTTTTTCCTTGCATAATAAAATACATATACAGGTGGTGCGAGAGGCATCGGCCTCTTGCACCTGGAAGACGTATATGCGATGTAAGTTTAAAAGGCAATACTGCCTACGGTTTTGTCCAAGTTAGATAATGTAATTTTTCCCTGGGAAATGAGGACGGCATGGAGACCCTAGATAGTTTAAGTTAAGGGAGTGTTTGGATGTGGAGAATCGGGATAATTTTGCTCACCACCACTTTTAATTGATACGATAAGCGGAGTTATTCGCATCAACAGGAGGGACTGCAAAATTCGCAATTATCGCGATTCGAAATAACGAGACAAAGCAGATTCGTTTCACCAGCTTTATTTGAACGAAATGCTGTCATGATTAAACAGGACACAGAAGCCTGTAAAATGGCCGCCGCGCCTCGTGGCAGAAGCTTCCAGAATTTTCAGTGTGCAGACAAGATGGTGTTCGAATAAACATTTCAGTATAAGATTGGATAATATGCAGCAAACACTGATAAAGACAGGATGCAACCTGTCTGCATTCGACACAATAGCAAAGATATAAGTGCTGGAATCATTTTCCATGCACAAGTAAGGACCATTGTAATGGGCCATCGAAGGCCCATCCAGATACATCAATACGCAAATTCCCCACGGCTCTACAATGAGAGAGCCATTCTCGGGTGATTAAGTCAGTATTCGAGGAGGCCCCAAAACCAGTCAGGGAGACTCCTAGCCTTTTTGACAATGGGGAAAACATTAACGGATAGTTGGCCAGTTTAAGGTGCTACCGAAACCCATTAAAGGAAAGAATCGCCCCATGCTGGGAGTTTTGTGCACCAGTATTACACAAAGGACAAATATCAAGATTTGAGCGGGAGATAAGGGAACACAGCACTATAACTATAGTGAACAAATGTCCATCACTCTCTTGACTGTTTTATCTCGCTGATGACTGCTGAACTTTTATTCTCCTATTCTGATCCTCGGGTATCGCTCTGCTGGACGAGCTGCTTTCTGTTTTTCTCTGGACTCTGTTGACTATGTTGGGTGGAGCTCGAACGGAACGAGCCGCCTCGACGAAGGCCAGTGACCGGGTGCACCATCCCGAGAGTCGATAAACGGTGTCTGGACCCGAAGGCCCGAAGAGACGAGACGAGATGAGACGAGAAGAAGAGGAGAAGAATCCACGTACCGCCACGGTCAGTAAACCCCGACCGCGCCCGAAAATACAAGAAAGAACTGCAGCGAAACGAGCCGAGTGCCTCGTTTAAAATTCTCCGAAGTATCACGAGTGGTGAGCATGTTTCCCGAATCTACAAATCTAGAGTGTAGGTATTGATAGGGGAGGGTGGTTTTATTAAGGATAAATATAATGTGTTCCCCTTTTTACGATGTGCCGTGCGTTCCTCATTACCCTAGACCAAGTTTTATGAATGTATGTATACTTGTACTGTCATGAATTTGTGCCTATGACATGTACTTCATGATTTTGGACGTTATGCAATAAAGATTTCCATTTCGTACTATTCAACCGGGTCTATTTGAGTTTTTCTCTGCATTACTGCTCTCGCACCTAAGTCCAGTGTTAGAACCGTAAGGGCGAGTGGGTCGAACCACTCACAGGTGCTTATTGCAACAAGGCTGGCCGGAGACCAGAGCAAGCAATAGCATTAGGCAACGAAGGCCTAACCCCACACCAGCACCGTCTGCGATACAAGCACCGACGCCCGAACCCCTTACACTGTATTTGTTTCTGACTGTTCATGTTATCGTTTTTCTTTACCTTGGTCTGACCTTATAATCTACTACAATGTAGTAGTTTTGTAATTTAGTAGTATGTTCTGCAATCTTGATGGGGTTTCATTAAGTAGCTTTTTCAGAATCGTCTTGAGGTGTATGATCACACTCCATCACAAAATTTCTTGCATGCACATACACATTTTTCACCCAAATACTACAACTGCAAGTTCTTTCTCTGAGCATAACTGCGCTGTGAATGCTTGTGAGGTGTGCACTATAGCTGTGGATTGTTCCTCCGATAGTAATCCTTGCTCACATCTGAACTGGAATCATCAATGCTAATTGTCGCTGGTTTGATCATATCATTGTATTTCAGCACTGGCATTCCTATCATGGTCATCAGTTCATTGCAATACTTTGTCTTTTTCAAGTAGCTTTCTTAACAGTTAAGTTTTTTCCATTGAACTTAAGTCCTCCTGTTGCAAATGTGAGTTCAATGTAAATTGAGCTTCCAGTCCTTTATCTTTAGCTTTACATTGGCCCAGAAATTGATCTCGCTCTGTTCCCGCGGGGGTAAGGCTTCCCCGCGATCTCTCACTCCACTTGTGCTTTTTCAGATCCAGCTCGCACTAACTTGATGTTCCAGACATCAGCTGGGCAGTGCTTGCGTATCCCACCGGCGTAGTGAATTCGTGCAAGCTGTGGGATCACGTGACTCAGTTAGAGCCAATGGCAGCACACCATCTTCCATTCATAAGTTTCACATACGTGCTGTGAAATCTATGAATCTTACACCCCCCCAAAATAACAGCTAAACCTCAATTAAATTTAAAAAAAAAACCATCACATTAATAAAATAAGTATAGTTAAATAAATTAACCATTTTAAATAAAAAATTAAATTTTTGAAAACATTTTAAATCTTTTAAAAAGTTATAAAAATAAACTTACCTGTCTTTAAAGTCTCTAAAAAAGATATAGCTGTTAAAAAAAATTCAAAAAAATACTTAATTCACTACTTACCTTGTTAAAAGTGGGTCTTACTCCTCCTTTTTCCATTTCTAAAATCTTCCGTACTTACCTGCGCGTCCAAAGCATGAAGTGCACAGCGTGCGCGCAGCCTGTAGCGCGCACGCGATGCACCGAGGAACCGCCCCCTTTTCAAAAGACCAAGTGCCGGTTTTCAGCGCATGCGCAGGGCATGCAGAAAACCGGCAATTGGAGAGAGAATACGCGAGAGTACGCAGTGCGTACTCTCGCGTCGCGGGATGAATTTTTGGCCCATTATGTTTTCTTCTTCCAATTGTACTTACAAGTAGCCACAATTTGCATCAGACTGAAGATTTTGGCATTTGATAAAAATAGATGGGGGAGGACGGGGGGAGATTTTACATGGTATCAGAACTGAGATATAACAGCAGCAACAGGCAGCTATTGCTGAATTTAACCACCAGGCCTCAATTAGGTGCCACTGATCCACTTCCCAGCTGGAACTGACAGTAAGTGGGCTCAGACCAGCTGCTGGCTGCTGAAGAACAGGTGGCCCTTGGCTGCCAACCGGCACACTGTGGATGCAATGTACTATTTGCACTGCAACAAATCACCAAGGCTTCTTCGGTAGCACCTCCCAAAACCGTGACATCCACCACCTAGAAGAACAAGGGCAGCAGGGAATGGGATTTTTTTTTAATTGTTCCTGGGATGTGGACATCGCTGCCAAGGCCAGGATTTATTACCCATCCCTATTTGCCCTTGAGAAGGTGGTGGTGAGCCGCCTTGTTGAACCGCTGCAGTCCGTCTGGTGAAGGTACTCCTACAGTGCTGTTAGGTAGGGAGTTCCAGGATTTTGACCCAGCGACGATGAAGGAACAGCAATATATTTCCAAGTCAGGGTGGTGTGTACCTTGGAGGGGAACTTGGAGATGATGGTGTTCCCATGTGTTTTCTTCCCTTGTCCTTCTAGGTGGAAGAGGTCGCGGGTTTGAGAGGTGCTTCGAAGAAGCCTTGGCAAGTTGCTGCAGTGCATCTTGTAGATGGTACACACTGCTACCACAGTGCGCCGGTGGTGGAGGAAGTGAATGTTCAAGGTGGTGGATGGGGTGCCAATCAAGCGGACGGCTTTGTCCTGGATGGTGTCGAGCTTCTTGATTGTTGTTAGAGCTGCACTCATCCAGGCAAGTGGAGAGTATTCCATCACACTTCTGACTTGTGCCTTGTAGATGGTGGAAAGGCTTTGGGGAGTCAGGAGGTGAGACACTCGCCGCAGAATACCCAGCCTCTGACCTGCTCTTGTAGTTACCGTATTTATGTGGCTGATCCGGTTAAGTTTCTGGTCAATGGCGACTCCCAGGATATTGATGGTGGGGGATTCGGCAATGGTTATGACATTGAATGTGAAGGGGCGGAGGTTAGATTCTCGCTTGTGGGGTGAATGTTACTTGCCACTTATCGGCCCAAGCCTGAATGTCATCCAGGTCTTGCTGCATGCGGGCACGGACTGCTTCATTATCTGAGGAGTTGCAAATGGAACTGAATACTGAGCAGTCATCAGCAAACATCCCCACTTCTGACCTTATGATGGAGGGAAGGTCATTGATGAAGCAGCTGAAGGTGGTTGAGCCCAGGGCACTACTCTGAGGAAATTCTGCAGCGATGTCCTGGGCTGAGCTGATTTACTTCCAACAACCACAACCATCTTCTTTTGTGCTAGGTATGACTCCAGCCAGTTTTCACCCGATTCCCATTGACTTCAATTTTATTCGGGCTCCTTGATGCCACACTCGGTCAAATGCTGCCTTGATAGCAAGAGCCAGTCACTCTCACCTCACCTCTGGAAATTCAGCTCTTTTGTCCATATTTGGTCCAAGGTTGTAATGAGGTCTGGAGCCAAGTGGTCCTGGCAGAACCCGAACGGAGCATCGGTGAGCAGGTTATTGGTGAGCAAGTTCCTCTTGATAGCACTGTCCATGAGACCTTCCATCACTTTGCTGATGATTGAGAGTAGACTGCTGGGGCGGTAATTGGCCAGATGGAATTTGTCCTGCTTTTTGTGGACAGGACATACCTGGGCAGTTTTCCACATTGTCGGGTAGATTCCAGTATTGTAGCTGTATTGAAACAGCTTGGCTATAGGTGCGGCCAATTCTGGAGCGCAAGTCTTCAGCACAACAGCCGGGATGTTGTTGGGTTCCATAGCCTTTGCTGTATCCAGTGCGCTCAGCCATTTCTTGATATCACGTGGAGTGAATCGAATTGGCTGAAGACCTGCTTCTGTGATGGTGGAGACCTCAGGAGGAGGCCAAAATGGATCATCCACATGGCACTTCTGGCTGAAAAAGGTTGCAAATGCTTCAGCCTTGTCTTTTGCTGCAGCATCCCCAGGTTGGCACCTCATTTTTAGGTACACCTGGTGCTGCACCTGGCATGCTCTTCTCCACTCCTCATTGAACCACGGTTGGTCCCCTGACTTGATGGTAATGGTACAGTGAGGGATATGCCGAACTGTGAGGTTACAGATTGTGGTGGAGTACAATTCTGCTGCTGCTTGTTGCCCATAGCGCATCAAGGATGCCCTGTTTTCAGCTGCTAGATCTGCTCTGAATCTATCCCATTTAGCACGGTGGTAGTGCCACACAACATGATGGAGGGTGTCCTCAGTGTGAAGATGGGACTTTGTTTCCACAAGGACTGTGTAGTCGTCACTCCTACCAATACTGTCATGGACAGATGCATCTGTGACAGGTAGATTGGTGAGGACAAGGTCAAGCAGGTTTTTCCTTCATGTTGGTTCTCTCACCACCTGTCTTAGGCCCAGACTGGCAGTTATGTCCTTCAGGACTCGCCCAGCTCGGTCAGTCGTGATGCTACTGAGCCACTCTTGGTGATGGACATTCTCCCTCACCCAGAGTACGTTCTGTGCCCTTGCTATCCTCGGTGCTTCTTCCAAGTGGTGTTCAACATGGAGAAGCACTGTTTCATCAGCTGAGGGAGGGCGGTAGGTGGTAATCAGCAGGAGGTTTCCTTGCCCATGCTTGAACTGAAGCCATGAGACTTCATGGGATCCAGAGTCAATGTTGAGGACTCCCAGGGCTACTCCCTTCTGGCTGTATACCACTGTGCCACCACCTCTGGTGGGTCTGTCCTGCCCAGGGATGGTGATGGAGGTGTCTGTGACATTGGCTGAAAGGTGTGATTCTGTGAGTATAACTATGTCAGGCTGTAGTGGTTTTGTACAACTGAGTGGCTTGATAGACCATGTCAGAGGGCAGTTAAGAGTCAACTACATTGCTGAGTGTCTGGAGTCACATATAGGCCTGACCAGATAAGGACAGCAGATTTCATTCCCTAAAGGACATTAGTGAACCAGATGGGTTTTTACAGCAATCCGGTAGTTTCATTGTCACCATTACTGATACTAGATTTTTATTCCAGACTTATTTAATTAACTTAATTTAAATTCCCCAGCCATGGATCATTAGTCCAGGCCTCGTGATTACTAGTCCAGTAAAAAACCCACAATGCTACTGTGCCCGAATACCATCATCTCCAAGTTTCTCTCCAAGTCACCCACCATTCTGACTTGGACATATATCACCATTCCTTCAGCATCGCTGGATCAAAATCCTGCATTAGGCATTAGGGTGTATGGAAGTATCTTCACCACATGGACTGCAGCTCTTCAATGAGAAAGCCCACCACCATCTTCACAAGGGCAACTAGGGACAGACAATAACTGCTGGCCTTGCCAGCGATGCCCATATTCCAGAGAATTAATTAAAAGAAAAGTAACACTTACTCGATTTTGATTAAACACCGCCCCCGCCACCCCTCACCACCCCCCCCCCCCGCAGCCGCCCCCCCCCCCCCCCCCCCCCCGCCCCCAAGTGATGTGAGTAGAATTAAAATTGTTTAAATGTCACTACTTCCACCATGGTCCACATTCAAAAATATTCTTGTTTTATGCTTTTATTAATCTTTAGGGTTGGGGCATATTCTCACTTATGCATTGTTTGGGTTGACTACTGTCACCATATTGCTGACATACTGGTTTGGTTCTTTGACTTTGCCATCAAGTTTGTTCATTTTATTTAGCAGTATGTAATAAGCCCAACTAGAGAAGAACTACTGCTGAATTTATTAATGTGAAATGAGCCAGAGCAGATAAGGACATATCTAAGACATAGCGATCACAACAAAATAAGGTTTACGATAAAGATTAAGAAGGACATGAGTAAGATAAAGACCAAATTAATAGACTGGAAAACAGCTGATTTTGATGATAATGGAACTAGGGAAAATAAACTGGAAAAAGGTATTGGCAAGTAAAGAGATAGAACAGCAGTGGGAAATATTTTAAAAGGTAATCAATAGAGTTCAGTAGAGATATATTCCACTAAAAAGCAAGAACAAGCTAGCCAATAATGTGACACCATGGATGAATAATGAGATAAGGACAAAATTGAAACTAAAAAAATGCAGACACTAAATAAATAGAAGACAAATGAGAGGATGACAAAAGGGAATACGAAGTGGTTAGGAAATGATTTTGTTAAACCATTAGGAAGGTATAGAGGAACTATGAAATTACACTATCAAGGAATATAAAAATAAATAGTCAAGTATTCTACAGACACATAGGGCTGGATTTTGATTCAGGGGCAGGCTGGGGTCGTGTAATCCGCATTTCGTGTTAGCCACCCGAATCTAAATCGATGTGGGAGATTGATGCGATTTTAACATAATTGGCCAATTGAGTTCCAACGTGTGGGAACCCATGGCCAGTGAGTTTTTCCAGTCTGAAAGTCACTTCCGATGACGTCATCATTGCTGCAGCATTTAAGGTCTGCAACAAGCCTTGCTTCCTCTGCAGACTGCCAAGCTTCTGCCTTTGCATGTTAGAGGCACCTGCAGGAAGAATGGCCAGCCAGAGACCTAGGTCTGCACCTCGATTTGATGACATCGCCCTGCAAGCTTTAATTGAGGGAGCCAGAGCTAATAAGGAGGTGCTCTTCCCTTCTTCAGGGAGGAAGAAGCCTTCCCATAAAACCAAGGCTGTGTGGATGCAGGTGGCAGAGGAGGTCAACTCGTTGTCCATAACCTGCAGAACCTGGCTTCAGTGTAGGAAGAGGTTTCATGACCTGCTGCGCACTGGAAAAGTGAGTATGAATTTCCCATCACCCTCATTCTGATCCCCATTGCCTCTCCTCACCAGCACTCAGCTTTGACAACCTCTTCCTCCACATCCCATTTGACACTGACATCCCTGCACCCTTACCCATTCCTTCTCTCTGTATGGTCACATTCACCTAACTATTCGACTATGCAGCCCTCACACTCTCTATCACTGTGATGCTATGAAAACAACTTACAACACACAGGGAGGGCCCATGGTCTTGCCACCTCACTCCGAATTTGTCTCCTTTTAACCATCAATGATATAGATTCTCTACACTCACTCCTTCATTCTCACTCAAACTCCACTTGTCTCCCTCATTGCAGGAAAAGAGAGCTCACAATAAGAGGGAAAGAGCGAGGACAGGAGGAGGGCCACCCTCAGTAGCCCAGCTCACCACCTGAGAGGAGGCGATCCTGGAGATCATGGGAGTGGAGGAGGATGCGCAAGTGGGGGACGGACAGACGGGTGCATCAGAGCAAGCTGGTGACAGAATAGTTTATCATCTCTCTCATTGACATTGCATGAGTCACTGATAATGATTCTGATCCTCCAGCAGACTGACTTATGATCATCTGCAATATGTAAAGTGCATGTAACCTTGGACTCACATCTCTGACTCTTTCCTTTACTCCCCCCCAGGACCATCGCGAGCAGCTGTCCCCCACCGTCCAGGAGGAAGAGCATGAGCCTCACCACTCCTCAGAGGAAGCTGCAACCTCTGAGGGCGCCAGCGTCAGCAGAATTCAGCACACCCAGCACCAGCGCAGACACTCACACCTCGGAGGGAACATCGCGAGATAGAGTAGTGTTGTCACCTGGTGTATCACAGCTCACAAGTGAGCATCAGCAGATAGTGGAGACAGGGACAGCAGTGGAGAGTCCTAGTCAGCGGTCGCAGGACTCTCCTAGCTCGGCTCAGCTGCATGTCAACCCTCTGCCTCTGGGTCCATCCATAAGATCAGCGGTGCTGGAACTCCAGGAACAGATGCAGGAGTCTCTGGCAAGTTTTGTCTCCAGGGTCGCTGCGAGTGTGGAGCGAATGGAGGAGTCCATAGCGAACATGAGCAGAGCCTTTGTGGAGTCATTGGCGTATGAACACATTGCCATGGAAAGGATGGCAACCTCCGTGGAAAGTAAGATTCTCTGTTAATAATAAGATCGTATTTTTTCTCTTTTTAGAACTGTTAACATTGCGATTGACTGATTCACCAACTGTAAATTGCATGTCGGTTCTTTTAATAAATCTCTATATATTTTTAGAATTATCTCACATAATTCTCTGTATCAATAACTCGCAAACTCAATTTCTGTACACTCTTTGGTGAAGAGTTACAGAATTCTGGGGGAGATCTCCAGACCCTCATAATATCCAGGACGTTACAGTCTAGCTAAACTTATTAAAAGCGCTATCTGGAGGATGGTAACATTCTTGGGTTGTTCCTTTCCTTTCGGGAGAGATAGTACCGACCTTTAGACCCAATTAAGCATCTTTAGGATTCGGCTACCTCAAACTTTAGTTGTAAGTGAATGTCTGAGAAATACGCCTGATCCAGGGTAGCTCTAAAGGGGCTAGGACTAGTAAATATCCCTTCAGGATAATGTCCAAATTTATTTTGACATTTGTGCTGTCAGTGTTCGACAGCATTGAGGTGCTGCAAACACTGACAATCAGTGCACAAAGGCACAGGGCTGCACCCAGGCTCTCCCATGACTCCCTCCATATGCTTATGGGTGGAAGAGACTTCCCCAGGAGATCAACACAGCCGGGTTGCACATTGCAGAGGAGGGCACAAGCAGGGATGTCGTCAGGAGGACCAGGGTGCAGTGCCGCAAACATTTCAATGATCTCAGTAGATCACAAAACATTAGTACAAAGCCACAAACAAACTCATCCAGCTGTGCCACTCATCACATCCCCACCACTCTGCCTTCCCTACCCTACTCCTGCACATCCTTCCTCCACCAACATACCTTGCACCTCCACCCATCCCTCTCTACCTACATTATCACATCCCCATCTCACTAACCATCCCTCACACCGCCCTCATCCTAGTGCAATTATATCTACGAACAACACACAAGGGTAGGCACTTGAGTGTTTTATGCAATGTTCATGTAAAGTTTCTGTTAATGTGGTGTCAAACATTGAAACCTTTATTTTCAACACTTTGCGTTCTTAGTCAGATTTGTGTACACCTTTGGAACTGGCTTAGTGAGCTTCAGTAAATGGTGAGACATAACGGTACCCCCCGCCCCCGCACTGGTGATGAGTGTGAAAGGAATGGCTTGGTCATTGTAGGGATGCTTTATGGTGTTGGTGTGGGGTGGTGCCAACCTGGTGCATCATGTGGCAGCCAGGGTATACAGCATCAAGTGATGTAAATATGGCCATGGTGAGACCATCCCTGGCCTCCCGGGCAGCAATTTGGTCGGGTGCTGATGCCCTCTGTCCTGTGCAGCATCAGTTGATTGCGGAGAAGGTTGGTGTTGTTGGTGCTGCTGGTGTGCCTGGTGCTGCTGGTGTTGGGGCTGATCGTGGTGGGATTCTGAGGACCAAGATGAGAGAGTATAAAGGGCACACATGCTGATGGAATAGATGGTAGGTGAAGTAGAGATGACAGAAGCAATCTGTCAATCGTGAGAGAGGTAATGAGGTCAGACTGGATGGAGACTTGTGTAAAGACTTGCAGCATGGTGAATCTGTTGTGGAAATACAGTGAGGAAGAGCTTGTGCCTGAGGGAAAATATCTCTGTAAGGTGGGAGCTTTTACTTTACATTTGAAGCTGTCAACTCAACAGCTGATTCAATGGCCACTGAACTCCCGCCTCAGCTTAACAGACGTGGTCCACAACCAGCGTGGACCCCATGGGTGAGCTGTCATATGCAAAAGGTAAGCGGAAAATCATTCTTAAGTGGCTCTAAACAAGCCACTAATTACCTGAATTGGGTCACCCGCCGCTGCCTGTCGGGTCTGCTCAATGCTGACAGACCCAACATCGGCAAAGGTGTGTGGGAGTGAGTTACAGTGGGTTCCCAACCTGCTGTCAAAAATAGCAAATTTCCCACCTGACCCACCACCAATCCTGCCTGCTGACCCCCCGGGAAATTCTGGTCATAAATAATAAAAACAAAATCAGGATAACTAAGGGATGTACAAGACAAGCGCACAGGCAATGACGGGGCAATGGCAGAAATATTGAATAATTACTTTGCCTCAGTATTTACCAGGCAGACTAACAAGGTAGAAAATACATTAGATGAAGAGTTCACTAAAGATATAAAGACATTTAAGACAGCAAGGGGGTAGTTAATTGATAAAATAACCAAACTTAGAAAGGCTAAAACATCGTGTCTGGATGGATTACATCCACGCATATTAAACAAAAGTTAGGGATGAGATAGCAGAGGCATTATTACATATATATAAAATTTAATTAGAAAAGAGAATAGTGCCAGAGGACTGGCGGATAGCTAATATAATTCATATATTTAAAAAGTGAGGTAGAACAAATCCAAGGAACTATAGACCAGTTCATTTAACATTTGTGATAGGAAAGATAATGGTATCTTTACTCAAAGATGTAATGGAAAAACATCTATGAACTGAAAATAAAGTGAAGAATAGTCAAAAGGGAAGGCCAACGCTACTGAATGCTTTGAAGAAGTAACAGAAAGAGTAGGCAAGGATAATGCAGTAGATGTAATATATTTGAATTTTCAAAAGGGCTTTGATAACTTACCACATAGTCGACTCATGACTAAGGTCAGAGCATGTGTAGTTCGGTGACAAGAAGCAGAATAGATAGCAAGCTGGCTACAAAAGAGAAAGCAGTGTGTAGGGGTTGTAGGGGGTGGTGGTGGTAGGGGTCAGCCTTTCCCCTGACTCAGTGAGCGGTTCGAATCGCTCCCACGTCCCAGGTTCAAAACCTGGACTTATTTAGGGGTTGTGAATAAAGATGCAGTAGACAACAGGTTCCGATGAAAGAATTTTAGCTTTTATTAAAAATAAAAGGTAACAAACTTAAACACACTTCACACTTAAACAGGTTTGGGGAACACACGGTTACAGGTGAGGGAGAATGACAATATACAAGAAAAACCTTTATTCCCTCCCAAAAATCCCACTATCTAGCTAGGTTTCGGTTTCAGGAGATCAGGGATAATGCTCACCAAACAGGGGTTTTAACAGTACAAAATCCAGCCAGGTAAGTTGATGGTGGTTCTGGTCATCGAATGTCTTCCTTTAACATGCGGCTTCTGGGCAGAGCTGAGAGGGAGAGTTGTTCCAGCGTTGTCGGCGAGTCCAAAGAGAAAGAAGTCTTGGGTCCTGCTGCAATTATAGTCCCTTTCGCCCCCCCCGCCCAAAACTCCTCACGAAAACTGGTTTTGTGATGAAGTGATTTGGTTTCACGTGAGGCCTGTTCATTGTCTTGTTAAATTTTGATGGGCCTTCAACTATGCTAAACCAAATCAAATCCTGGTCAATTGAAAAACCTCGTTACCAGTAACGGCTTTTACTGAGTCAAATGGCTTGCGTCCTGTTGATCTGTTGTTTTATGGAAGTTTGCATTGTTCTCATGTTTTGGGTTCCTTGCTGGGCCTAGCATTCCTATCTTTATGCGTCTCCTTGAGTGGGTTGTGTGTTTTGGGTGGGGCGGCCTTCTCCCAGGGCCTATTGTCCAAATGTTAATGTTTGCTGTGCTTTGAATTCCCAGACAATGCAATCCTCAAGCCTGCTATTTACAGAGGTAGATCCACGTGCTGTACATGTCCAGACATGTTCCTTTAAAGTTCCAAAGTCCTTATTTTTTTTCCCTTAGATTTTTGGGGATCTGCAAATTTTGGAAACTTTACAGGGTTAAGGGTAGCTACTCAGACTGGCAAAAGGTGGGAAGTGGTGTTCTACAAGGATAAGTTTTGGGGCCACTGTTGTTTCCCATTAACATAACCTATTTGGACTCGGGAATCGGAAGTACAATTTCAAAATTAGCAGACAACACCAAATTGGGAGGTATAGTTAATACTGAGGAAGACTGCAACACATTGCAAGATATCTTTAATAAACTTGCAGTTTGGGCATGTAAGTGGCAAATTAATTTGAATACAGATTACCGTGAGGTGGTGCATTTTGGTAGAAAGACTAAAGAGGCCACGTACTCCTTGGAAAATAAGAGTCTAAATGCGGTTGAGGAGCAGGGGTATCTGGGAGTACAGATACACAATTCACTAAAAGTAGTGACACAGGTTAATAAGGTCATAAAAAAAGCAAATGAAGTATTGGGGTTAATTTCTAGAGGGGTAGAATTGAAAAGCAGCAAAGTTATGTTAAACTTATATAGAACCTTTGTTAGACCACACAGCGTACTATTCACAGTTCTGTTCTCCATGCTATAAAAAAGATAAAGAGGCTCTGGAAAAGGTGCAAAAATATTGACAAGAAAAATACTAGAACTATCAGGTTATACCTATCAGGAATGGCTGAACAGGCTGGGGTCCTTTTCTCTAGAAAAGAGAAGACTGAGGAGTGACCTGATAGAGGTCTTTAAAATTATGAAGGTGTTTGATAGGGTAGGCATAGAGAAAAAATTCTATTTGTGGGGGAGACCAAAGTTAGGGGCCATAAATATAAGATAGTCACCAATAAATCCAATAGGGAATTTTGGATAAACTTCTTTACCCAGAGAATGGTAAGAACGTGGAACTCGCTACCACAGGGAGTAGTAAAGGCGAATAGCATAGAAGCATTTAAGGGATATCTAGATAAACACACGAGGGAGAAATGAATAGAAGGTTATGCTAATAGGGTTAGATGAAGAGGGGTGGGAGGAGGCTACTCTGGAACATAAACACCGGCATGGACCTGGTGTCATATTTCAACCTGAAATGAGCTTCCGACCACATATCCGCAGCATAACTAAGACCATCTATTTCCACCTAAGTAATATCATCCATCTCCGCCCTTGCCTCAGCTCATCCATTACTGAAACCCTCATCCATGCCTTTGTTACCTACTCCTGGCTGGCCTCCCACGTTCTACCCTACGTAAACTTGAGGTCATCCAAAACTTGGTTGCCCGTGTCCTAACTTGTGCCAAGTCCCGTTCACCCATCACCCCTGTGCTCACTGACCTACATTGCCTTCCAGTTAAGCAATGCCTCAATTTCAAAATTCTCATCCTTGTTTTCAAATCCCTCCATGGCTGCGCCCCTCCCTATCTCTGTAATCTCCTCCAGTCCCACAACCCCCTGAGATATCTATGCTCCTCTAATTCTGCCCTCTTGAGTATCCCTGATTATAATCACTCAACCATTGGTGGCCGTGCCTTCTGTTGCCTAGGCCCTAAGCTCTAGAATTCCCTTCCTAAACCTCTCCGCCTCTCTACCTCTTTTTCCTTCTTTAAGACGCTCCTTAAAACCTACCTCTTTGACTAAGCTTTTGGTCACCTGCCCTAATTTCCCCTTATGTGGCTCAGTGTCAATTGTTTTGTCTTATAATACTCCTGTGAAACGCCTTGGGACGTTTTACTATGTTAAAGGTGCTATATAAATACAAGTTGTTGTTGTCGCTTTTGTTGGGCCGAATGGCCTGTTTCTGTGTTGTACATTCTATGTAACTCTATAAGAAAGGTAAAGAGCTCTCTGTAGCCTATAAATTGAGTTGAAACTACTTACCTGAAATCAATGTCAAAGATGATCTGATAATTGTGCATTTTTGTGGCACTGCAGGTATCTCACACAAATTGCTGCCACCAGTGTGATGTAATTTTAGGGTACTTACATGAGTTCTTCCCTCACAGTAGCCTTGCTGTACATCCTGTAAGTAGACCTAATGGTCCCATGCAGCAAAAGGTGCAGCTTTGTATTTTTCTGCATCTGCAGAGACCTCGTATCCTTTATGGTTCGCACAATCATAGATTAAAAGTGCCCACTGCACTTTACATTTTTCCAAGCCACTCCGGATGACAATATCAATACACCATACTTAAAAGTGTTCAAGTTTATGAATTAACTAAATCTATTTACAGAGTTTGGACAACTGGACACATACAAAACAGTTCAAGATTATGTACAATATCAGCATTGAATGTCTACTAAAAATCTGTAATTTGCTCCAGCAGTAACTTTCATCCAGGACTGCACTGGTTCTCAGATCTTTCATGCCTCAGCCTTAGAGGCCATGGGCTTAAATGATCCATTGTATGGAAGTTAAAAACAAATCCACCTTCTGCCAAAGCTAGGCAGCCATCTTAGACTCTCTCCAGCCTCAGCTTGAAATTTATACAAAGCACAATTTCTTCATTTATATTTACATATAAAGCTGCAAGCAGGATAATGACAGGAACTGAGAACGACCAATCATTACAAAAGTTGAAAGCCCTGATTCTGGAAGGATTTTCAGATACAAAATCTGTAACTGATCCTGCCATTCAACAGTATGGGGACTTCTGGCATTAATTAACTATTGAAGTGCGGCTTACCTTCAAGTCACAAATTTCTGGTGCCTACCAGCCTGAGAAAACTTGTGATGGTAAAAAATACACCAGTCACAATGGAAATTCAAAATTCAAAATTCAAAAAATGTTAGCAAGGACTATCTTGTTCTACTCTGCCATGTCAAGACAAATTACAGATGTGATTAGCTGATGTTTGACATGCAACACGTTCAGAAATAAAGTGTGCAAAGAGCCAATGAAAGCACATGACATTCTGAATAGACCATGGCAGAAAGTGCAGCCCAACGTATTTGAATTTCACTCAAATCAATATTTAATACTTTTCAATTTTTTCCAGCTTAATAGGTGAATCAATACCATATGTGGTTGCACATTGGAAATGGCAATTTGCTGAACGTGATTTGCCAAATGAAACAATTTTAGATAATGGGCCTCAGTACGGAGCTCAGAAATATTAGCAAAACCCAAGGATTCAATCATAACTTTGTCTTCAAAGTATCCACAATCTAATGGGAAATTACATAGAAACCATTCCGTGTTGGTATTAGTTTTTCACTTGAGCAGTGCTCCTCATCCCATGTGCCCACTAAGTTCCAATATCTCTTTATTTCCCTTTCCTTCAATCACTTATCTAACCTATTCTTAAATGTTCACATGGTCTCTGCTTCAAAAGCTGACAAAGTTGTTCAAATTGTGCAATATTTAAAGAAAGGAAAATGTCAAGATACATATCTAGCCTTGCTTGCTTATCATAACATGTCTGGAGGTGGTACAGCATTGATAGTATAATTGTTGACAAGCCATAGAACAAAACAACACTTCCTATCTCAAAAATAATGATCAGTCCAAGAATCAATGGAGATTCATAACATATCCACCCCAACAAAAGTAAGCAAATAATGCACTATGACTGACGGCCTTGACCTTTGAAACCATGATAACAGGAGTGCATGCTATCATGGTTTCAAAGAACAGAGATGGAGGATCAGGCAGGTCGGGCAGGAATCCCCAGAGTGCATCTTGCTCCCTAACAGGTTCACAGTTCTGGAAACTGATGAGGGTGATGGTTCCTCTGGGGAGAGTAGCCAGAGCCAAGATCCCGGCCCCACAGGTGGCTCAGCTGCACGGGGGGTGGGGGGGGGGGGGTGGTGCGGGGGTGGCGGTGGGGGGAGGAAGAAGATTGGAAGAGCAATAGTGATAGGGGATTCATTAGTTAGGGGAACAGATAGGTGTTTCTGTGGATGCAGGCGTGACTCCACGATGGTATGTTACCTCCGTGGTGCCCGGGTCAAGGATGTCACTGAACGGCTGCAGGACACTCTGAGGGGGGAGGGTAAACAGCCAGCGGTCGTTGTCCATATCGGTACTAACGACACAGGCAGAAAGAGGGATGAGGCCCTGCAGGCAGACTACAGGGAGCTAGGAAAGAGATTAAAAAGCAGGACCTCAAAGGTAGTAATCTCCGGATTACTCCCGGTGCCACATGCTAGTGAGTACAGGAATAGGAGGATAGAACAGATGAATGCGTAGCTGGAGAGATGGTGCAGGAGGGAGGGCTTTAGATTCCTGAGGCATTGGGACCATTTCTGGGGAAGGTGGGACCTGTACAAGCCGGACAAGGTTACACCTCAACAGAGCCGGGACCAATATTCTCGCAGGAAGGTTTGCTAGTGCTGTTGGGAAGGGTTTAAACTAGCTTGGCAGGGGGATTGGCACCAGCATATAGGAGTAGAAAGAGGAATAAGGTGCATAAAAGAGTGAGTGTGTTGAATAGTACTAGAGAAGAAAGTAGTACTAGAAGCGGAAGTAGTAACATATTAGATAGGAGCAGACTAAGAAAGACTACGAAAAATTCAAAAATGGGTTTAGAATGCATGTACGTAAATGCACAAAGTGTGGTGAATAAGGTTGGTGAGCTACAAGCACAATTAGCCATGTGGCAATATGATGTTGTGGCAATAATGGAAACGTGGCTTAAAAACGGTGAGGACTGGGCACTTAATATTCAAGATACAAGGGGCGCGATCTTACCAGCCCTGGGGAGGCGGGTTTGGAGGCGGGACTGCTGGGAAAATGGCAGAATCTGGGGGCGGGTACCCATCCCGCCCCCAACCCGCCTCCGTGCCATCTTGCCAGGAGGTGGGTAGCCGACCCGCGCCGGGTCCCGTCTCCTGGAGGCGGGAAGGGGATTACAGCCACTTAACGGCCTGTTAACAGATAGTTACCAGGCAGTTAAGAGGATTCAATTAGAGGGTGAGAAGGTTGGATCTCAAACAAGCGTGCTAAGCTTGAATAAAGGAGACTATGAAGGTATGCGAGCGGAATTGAGTAGAGTGGATTGGGAAAATAGATTAAAGGGTAAGACGACACATGATCAGTGGTGTACATTCAAGGAGTTATTTTACAACTTCCAAAAAAAATATATTCCACTGAAAAGAAAAGGGTGTAAAAGAAAGGACAGTCATCCGTGGCTAAGTAAAGAAATTAAGGATAGTATTCGACTAAAAACAAAGGCATATAAGGTAGCGAAATCTAGTGGGAGGACAGAGGATTGGGAAAACTTTAAAAGGCAGCAAAAAATAACAAAAAGATTGATTAAGAAAGGGAAGATAGATTATGAAAGTAAATTAGCAAAAAATATAAAAACAGATAGTAAGAGTTTTTATAGTTATATAAAAAGAAAAAGGGTGGCTAAAGTAAATGTTGGTCCCTTAGAGGATGAGACCGGGAAATTAATGGTGGGAAATATGGAGATGGCAAAAACACTGAATGAATATTTTGTATCAGTCTTTACAGTAGAGGACACTAAGAATATCCCAACACTGGACAAACAGGGGGCTATAGGGGGAGAGGAGCTAAACACGATCAAAATCACTAAGGAAGTGGTACTCGGTAAAATAATGGGACTCAAGGCGGATAAATCACCTGGACCTGATGGCTTACATCCGAGAGTCTTGAAGGAAGTGGCGGTAGGGATTGTAGATGCATTGGTAATAATTTTTCAAAACTCCCTGGATTCCGCTAAGGTCCCGGCAGACTGGAAAACTGCTAATGTAACACCCTTATTTAAAAAGGGCAGTAGACAGAAGGCTGGTAACTATAGACCGGTTAGCCTAACATCTGTGGTAGGTAAAATTTTGGAGTCCATTATTAAGGAAACAGTAACAGGACATTTGGATAATCATAATTTAATAGGACAAAGTCAGCATGGTTTTACGAAGGGGAAGTCATGTTTGACAAATTTGCTGGAGTTCTTTGAGGAAGTAACATATAGAGTGGATAAAGGGGAACCAGTGGACGTAGTGTATTTAGACTTCCAAAAGGCATTTGACAAGGTGCCACACAAAAGATTATTGCTTAAGGTAAAAAATCACGGGATTGGGGGTAATATTCTGGCATGGATAGAGGATTGGCTATCTAACAGAAAGCAAAGAGTTGGGATAAATGGTTCATTCTCAGACTGGCAATCAGTAACTAGTGGTGTTCCACAGGGGTCAGTGCTGGGTCCCCAACTCTTCACAATCTATATTAACGATTTGGAGGAAGGGACCAAGTGTAACATATCAAAATTTGCAAATGATACAAAGATGGGAGGGAAAGTAGTGAGTGAGGAGGACATAAAAAACCTGCAAGGGGACATAGACAGGCTAAGTAAGTGGGCAGAGATTTGGCAGATGGAATACAACACTGGAAAGTGTGAGGTGATGCACTTTGGCAGGAAAAATCCTAGAGCAATTTATTATCTTAATGGCAAGAAACTGGAGAGTACTGAAGTGCAAAGGGATCTGGGGGTCCTGGTGCACGAAACTCAAAAGGTTAGTATGCAGGTGCAGCAAGTGATTAAGAAAGCAAATGGAATGTTGGCTTTCATTGCTAGGGGGATAGAATATAAAAATAGGGAGGTATTGCTTCAGTTGTACAAGGTATTGGTGAGACCGCACCTGGAATACTGCATACAGTTTTGGTGTCCTTACTTAAGGAAAGACATCCTTGCTCTCGAGGCAGTGCAAAAAAGGTTCACTCGGTTAATCCCGGGGATGAGGGGGTGGTCATATGAGGAGAGGTTGGGTAGATTGGGACTCTACTCATTGGAGTTCAGAAGAATGAGAGGCGATCTTATTGAAACATATAAGATTGTGAAGGGGTTGGATCGGGTGGATGCGGGGAGGATGTTCCCGATGACGGGTGAGACGAGAACTAGGGGACATAGTCTTAGAATAAGGGGCTGCTCTTTCAAAACTGAGATGAGGAGGAACTACTTCACTCAGAGGGTGGTAGGTCCATGGAATATGCTGCCACAAAAAGCTGTAGAAGCTACAACATTAATTAAATTTAAAACAGAAATAGACAGTTTCCTAGAAGTAAAGGGCATTAAGGGTTACGGGGAGCGGGCAGGAATTTGGACATGAGTCTAGGTTCGGATCGGTCATGGCCCTGTGGGTAGTGGAGCGGGCCCAGGGACTGTGTAGCCTGATTCTGCTCCTATTTCGTGTGTGCAATTCTGTTAGAGGCAGGAGATGGTTCTGTGATAGATAGTAGATTGGCGGTTAGGATCAGATCAGCCATGATCTTATTGAATGGCGGAGCAGGCTCGAGGGGCCGATTGGCCTACTCCTGCTCCTATTTCTTATGTTCTTATGTTCTTATGTTCTTATTCTCTCCATTTTTCCAACAGAGACGCGGGCTTCCCAACGTCGGGAAACCCCGCCAGGGACACCGAGGCGAGCAGTGAGTCTGCGGGGTCCAAAAGTGCACTGTGAAGGTAAGTGATGTGGAGAGCTAAGTATGTGAGGTGAGTGGAAAGTGATAGAAAATGTTTACTTACCTTTGTTTCTTCCTGCAGGCTTCAACAGTTGGGGATGCAGCGAGTCTCGCATCTCACCGGCCGAAATGACAGATGGCTGCTGCATTCTCCGATGCAACAACCATCTAATTTCTACAAAAGAAAGAGGTTTGAAGAGACTTGAATACAAGGACTCATCAAACAACATAGAATGTCAGTGATTAACAGTTTCACAGAGCTGTCAAATGATGACAATTCATCAATTTTTGACAGATGAAACGTCATACGCTGACGTTCTCTGTAACCGGCTTCCCCATAATTGGCCTGCTAAGCCAGCTGGGCGGGCTTAACAAGGTCAATCAAGGGAAAATAGCGTGGGTTGGCCACAAGTCGATGGAGGCGGGACAACCATCCGACAAGCAGCAGTCCCGCCTCCAATACGCAAAATCAACCCCAAGGTGTTCAGAAAAGATAAGGAAGGAATAAAGGGAAGTGGGGTGGCTGTGCTGATTAAGGAAGACATTGTAGTTTTGGAAAGGGAGGATGTTCTTGAGGGGACAGGGACAGAATCCATTTGTTTAGAGTTGAGGAGCAAAAATGGTATGATCACGCTATTGGGGGTATTTTACAGGCCTCCAAATTAGACCCCCTGTAACTCCACCTCATTGTCTCAGTTGTATCTTGCTATGTCTTTGATGTGGTGCCTTCCTGGCTGACCTGATTGCCTTTTGTCACACCTCGGCAGATAAACAGTCAGGATGATTAAATGTAGTCGTCTGCCATTGTAAGTTACACATGCATTGTTCTCTATCTATATATGCTTTGTCGATTTTGTATTTCTTCACTTCACCTGACGAAGGAGCTACGAAAGCTCCGAAAGCTTGTGATTTCAAATAAAACTGTTGGACTATAACCTGGTGTTGTGCGACTTCTCATTTTTGTCCAATTAGTGAGAGGGAGGTAGAGGAGCAAATCTGCAAGGAAATCGCAGAGAGATATGCAAGAACTATAGGGGGAGAAATTCAGTATCACCCCATTTGGGGCGCAATTATCGGCCGGGCACAAAGATTAGCGCCTGGTGCTAATTATCGCCTCCGACTGCAAACTTGGCTTTTATTGCCCCTGGAGGTGATTGGAGCGCTAAATCAGGCGTTTAACAACTGTCTTAAGGCACAAAGGCCGAGGAGCGAGGCGCTACCTCAGAGCGCTGGCGAAGCTCATGTGATGTCAGTCAGCAATGGAACACACACACAATGGCGCCAGCCAGTTCTTAAAGGGAAGGGTTGATCTTGCTCTCCACCCACATCCTGCTCATTGCAGCCTTGAATCTCGGCCTGGAGAGACCTGTACATCAAATCTGCTGGAAAGAACAATGGAGATACCCAGGGAAAGAGCTCAGAGTAAATCGATACAAGGAAGGGCAAATCAAAATGAACCTGCAAAGTGCTGCTCAGTATCCAAAACTCCTTAACACAGCATTGAATCTCTCCAGAAGTCTCTCTCTCTCTCTCTCTCTCAGAATGTGTGGTGCAAAAACGTCACCAACAAAAAAAGGCAGGAAGCGGTCGCCTTTAAATAGCGCTCCCCCAGTCCCTTCCTGACTGCAAAACGCTCCCCTCAACCTGTCGTTGCTAGCAGCAGGCGGTAAGGCAGGGGGCGCTACTCAATATCCAGTCCGGGGCGCTACCGGGGCATTGCGCACTCGACTGACGTCACGATCTGCCGGCGCAGGAGATCGTGGCGGTAGTGAGTAGCGCCGCCGCAAAATGTCTAGTTAATGTCGTGAGCAGCGCAAACATCACCGCGCCCTCTTAAGGCGCTAATGGGAGGCGCAAACCAACTGAATTTTTCCCCCATAGAGTGGTGATATTGGGGGACTTTAATTACCCAAATATCGATTGGGATAATGTTAGGGTAAAGGGAAAGAATGGGAAGAAATTTCTGAAATGTGTGCAGGAGAATTTCCTTGACCAGTATGTTCTTGGGCCAACTAGGAAGGAGGCATTGCTGGATCTGGTGCTGGGGAATGAGGTGGGCGAGGTCGACCAAGTGTCTGTGGGAGAACACTTGGGAATGAGTGATCATCGTATCATAAGATTAAGATTAGCAATGGAGAGGAGCAAGAAACAGTCTAGAGTGGAACTTCTAAACTGGAATAGGGCTAATTTCAATGGGATGCGAAAAAATCTATCCAGGGTAAAATGGAACCAAAGACTGACAGGAAAAACTGTAACGGAACAATGGGAGATCTTTAAGGAGGAGATGTTCCAAGTACAGGCTAGGTAGATTCCAACAAGAGGGAAGGGTAAGGGAACCAAAGCAAGGGCTCCTTGGATGACGAGGGAGATAGAGAATATGATGAAATAAAAAAAGAGGGTGCATGATGCTTGTCAGGTGAATTCTTCAAGGGAGATCTAGACCAAATACAATAAGTTGAGAGGGGAAGTGAAGATGAAAATAAGATTGGCAAAGAGAGAATATGAGAGTAGAATGGCGGTTTACATAAAAGGGAACCCAAAAATCTTCTACCGGCATGTAAACAGTTAGCGGGTAGTAAGAGGCGGGGTGGGGCCTATTAGGGATAAAGAAGGTGATATATGCTTAGAGGCGCAGGGAAAGGCTAGAATACTCAATGAGTACTTTGTATCGGTGTTTACTAAGGAGGTGGATGCTGACAAAATATCGGTAGAAGTGGAAAAGGTAGAAGCAATGGAAGGGGTGAAAATTGATAGACAGGATGTACTAGAAAGGCTGGGTATGCTTAGAGTGGATAAGTCGCCTGGTCCAGATGGCTTGCATCCCAGATTGCTAAGGGAATTGGGGGAGGAGATAGCAGAAGGGCTTGCCATAATTTTCCAATCTTCCCTAGATGTGGGGGAGGTGCCTGAGGATTGGAAAGTTGCAAATGTGATACCATTGTTCAAGAAAGGGTGTAAGGACAATGCTAGTAACTACAGGCTGGTCAGTTTAACATCAGTGGTGGGTAAAGTTTTAGAAACAATAATCAAGGAAAAAATTAACGGGCACTTGGAGAGGTTTAAGCTAATTAAGGAGAGCCAACACGGATTTGTAAAAGGCAGATCATATTTGACTAATCTAATTGAATTTTTTGATGAAGTAACAGGGAGGATTGATGAAGGGAATGCAATGGATGTTGTCTGCATGGATTGTCGGAAGGTGTTTGATAAAGTACCACATAGAAGGCTGGCTAACAAAATTGAGGCTCATGGAATAGGTGGGTCAGTGGCAGCTTGGATAAAGAATTGGCTTAAGGACAGAAAACAGCGAGTTGTGGTAAATGGCTGTTTTTCAGACTGGAGGATGGTAGACAGTGGTGTTCCCCAAGGGTCAGTGCTGAGGCCACTGCTTTTTTTGATATATATAAATGACCTGGATATTGGAATACAGAGTAGAATTTCTAAATTTGCCGATAACACCAAACTTGGGGGTATGGCAAACAGTGAGGATGATACCAATCGACTGCAACAGGACACAGAAAGGCTAGCAGAATGGGCAGACAAGTGGCAGATGGAATTTAATACAGAGAAGTGTGAGGTGATGTATTTTGGCAGAAGGAACAGGGAGAGGCAATATACACTTAATGCAGCGAGTGGTGAGGACCTGGAACTCGCTGCCGATAGAAGTGGTGGAAGCGGAGACACTCAATGTTTTCAAGGGGAGACTGGGTAGGCACTTGAGGGAAATAAACTTGCAGGACTACGGGGATAGAGCGGGGGAATGGGACTGACTGGAATGCTCTACAGAGAGCCAGCATGGTCTCGATGGGCCGAATGGCCTCCTTCTGTGCTGTTATGACTCTATGCTCGATTTTGCCAAGCCCGAGGAGGCGGGATTGGAGGCGTGTGAGGTGTTAAAATCGCGAAAAATGGCGGGCGGGCCCGATCCCGCCTCCGAGCAATTTTCCCAAATGCGAGTTTTCTGACCCCGTCTCCATCCCGCCTCCAAGAGGCGGGATAGGCCCTTAAGGCCCTTAGCAACCTCTATAATCCCATTTTGAGAGGCCTTTCTGTATTTAACACTTTTCCCACAGGTTCACGTCTCCTCTGAAACACGCCAGTGAATCCTGTCGGCCTCACAAGTGGGCTGCTAACTAATAGCTGCAGCTCCACTATTAAAAAGGAGTTTTCAGCAATCATCATTTGCAGGTGGCAGAACTTTGTTGTCTCAGGTCTGGGGGAACTTTTAGCAGGCATACCCATTGTTGTGGAAGTTTGGAGCCTGACACTCATCTCCAGTGTGACCTCCTGGGAAACCCCTCTTGCCACCTTGACTGAGCGCTTCCTCAACTGAGGCATATACCAGAAGCATGGGAACCATTTATTTCCTTTCCTCCTGGACATCAGATTCGGACGAAGACCAGCCGTGGCAGCAACAGATCCATGAACAACAGCACCACCAACAGCAGCAGCAACAACAGGAGCGCCAAGCTGCTGCTCACCCACCTGAAGCTGCACAGGCCAGAAGGCGCCAGCGCGCGACCACATTGCTGCCCGGGATGCAAGGGACACACTCCTCTTGGCCAGATTTGCTTAGCCTGCACAATCAAACACTTTTGCCTCGCACCTTCTTATCAGTCCATCGACAATGGCCAAGAACCTACGGATTCCTATCACTCTGACCACCATACTGACAATTGCAAGTCATCCTAAGCCCTCAGTGTGGAAGTCCCATTAGCGATATGACAGTCGCCACAACTGCAACAGTTGCCATCAGAATTTTTTATTTACAATAACCAACTGATGGCTTTTCAACATTAAACATGACATTTTATCAAGTGACTACCCTTGTGACTACTTGTGCATTATCTTCCTCTTACGCGTGCTCCTACGTGGTGCTTCCCCTGTGGCTTCAGCAGATGTGGAGGCCCCTTGTTCACTTTCTTGCTGCTCCTGTCTCGACACCTTTGGCGGGCGTCCTTTGGGGTTGCGAGCTCCTGCTCCTGCGGTTGTGCAGGGGTTGAGACGCTGATCTCAGTTGGGTGGGGACTCTGGTGGGGCTCTGACCGAGGACTTTGCAGTGGCATGGTCGTGTGAGTGCTTGGAGAGCAGCCCCCACTTCCTTTTTGACTGCCACCAACATCCTTCTCATGGGTGAGCCCCACTTCAGAGCTGGCAAGTGGCTTGACAGCACCTTGCTGCACTTCAGGGGGGCCATGAGGACCCGTTTCTGTACTGGAAGTCCTACTCCAGAGGACTTGTCTGAAGGTCTGGTTTGCTTGCTCAATAGCTAACCATCGCTCCTCAAGAGATGTCAGTCTATTCTGAACAATGACCATGTTTTCCATACCCTGGCGACTAAGCTCCTCGATGGACGTCGCCATCCTTTCCTTTACCGTAGCCATCCTCTCCTCTGCGGTAGCCAGCCTTACCATGGAGGTAGCCATCCTTTCCACGGAGGTTGCCATCCTTTCCATGGTGATGCGTTCATGCGCCAATGCCGCCACAAAGGCTCTGCTCATGTTAGCGATGGACTCCTCCATTCGCTCCACACTTGCAGCAAACCTGAAGACAAAACCTGCCAGAGCCTCCTGCACCTCTTCCTGGAGTTCCAGCACCGCTCTCCTTCTGGATGGACCCGGAGGCAGAGGGTCGACATGCAGCTGAGCCAAGCTGGCAGAGTCCTGCGCCCTCTGACTAGGACTCTCCACTGCTGTCCCTGTCTCCACCATCTGCTGATGCTCACTTGTGAGCTGTGATACACCAAGTGACAACACTACACTATCTCACAAAGGTACCACCGAGGTGTGAGTGTCTGCGCTGGTGCTGGGTGTGCTGAATTCTGCTGACGCTGCGCCCTCAGAGGTTGCAGCTTCCTCTGAGGTGTCTGGAGGCTCAGGCTGTTCCTCCTGGATAGTGGGGATGGGGGCTTTCGATGGTCCTGTGGGGGAGTAAAGGAAAGAGTCAGAGATGTGAGGCCAAGGTTACATGCACATTGAATATTGCAGATGATCATAAGTCAATCTGTTAGAGCATCAGAATCATTATCAGTGACTCATGCAATGTCAGTGAGAGAGATGAAAAACTATTCTGTCACCAGCTTGCTCTGATGCACCCGTCTGTCCGTCCCCCACTTGCGCATCGTCCTCCACTCCCATGATCTCCAGGGCCGCCTCCTCCCAGGGGGTGAGCTGGGCTACTGAGGGTGGCCCTCCTCCTGTCCTCGCTCTTTCCCTCTTATTGTGAGCTCTCTTTTCCTGCAATGAGGGAGACAAGTGGAGTTTGAGTGAGAATGAAGGAGTGAGTGTAGAGAATCCATAGCATAGATGCCTAGAAGGAGACAAAGATTCAGTGAGGTGGCAAGACCAAGGGCCCTCCCTGTGTGTTATAATTTGTTTTCATAGCATCACAGCGATAGGGAGTGTGAGGGCTGCATAGTCGAATAGTTAGGTGAATGTGACCATACAGAGAGAGGGAATGGGTAAGGGTGCAGGGATGTCAGTGTCAAGTGGGATGTGGAGGAAGAGGTTGTCAAAGCTGAGTGCTGGTGAGGAGAGGCAATGGGGATCAGATTGAGGGTGATGGGAAAGTCATACTTACTTTTCCAGTGCGCAGAAGGTCATGAAACCTCTTCCTGCACTGCAGCCAGGTTCTGCGGCACATAGGTAAGGAGTTGACCTCCTGGGCCACTTGCATCCACACAGCCTTCGTCTGCTGGGGAGGCTTCTTCCTTTCTGAGGAATGGAAGAGCACCTCCTTATTCCCTCTTGCTCCCTCCACCAGAGCTTGCAGGGCGGCGTCATCAAACCTCGGTGCAGACTTAGGTCTACTGCTGGACATTTTGCCTGGAAGAAACTATCAGAGCAAAGGCCAAAAGGTTTGCAGTCTGCAGAAGAAGCAAGGCTGCTTGCAGGCCTTAAATCCAGTAGCATTGATGATGTCATTGGAGGCGAGTTTCAGAATGGAAAGACTAATTGGGCCAGGGGTTCCCACACGCTGGAAATCAATTGCCCAATTAGGGGAAAATCGCATATTTTTCCCACATCAAATTGGAGTCAGGTGGCTAACACGAAAAGCGGATGACACGCCCCCAGCCCGCCCCAATGACAAAATCGAGCCCATATGACTCTTTGACTATGACTATGTACCTGAGCAATATAAATGGCAATCAGCAATTGCTCTGTGTAAGAATGACAAGGTGAGATCTTATAATTGGGAAAAAACAAAATAGACCTCTTCAAAACAGCTGAAAATTTGGAGCCAGTGCAGGAACTTGTAGAAGAAACTAAAGAACCACAAGACAAGCTAAACCTCAAATTAGCAAGGGTGACCAGGACACAGCGATACCCAACCAGAATCCAAAGGCCAACTGTAAAATTAGATTTATAAGGGATAATTTTCCAACTTCACACTCCTGGTGAGGAGCCTTGCCCGCCAGACCAGATATTGGAAATTTGGGCTGTGCAGCACATGGTTTTCTGACTACTAAATGATTGGAAAATGGCTTGGGAGTGCCCAATCGAGGAGCCAGCTCTTTTAAGTATCCAGTGAGACAAGAACTGGAACTGTGTCCCAGACTGTCCTGGCCCACTTTAGAGAAAAACCTTGCATGCATTCCAACTATTCTACTGAATGATGTTTGGAGGAACTGTTGGAACAAAACCCATCCAAGGAATTTACAGGTATTAACATATTTGTCTGAACATTTCCACGAGCCAAATTATAAATGGAGCACAAAAGAGAGGTAATGAGGACATTTCAGAAACATTACAACAGGTTCCAAAAGACTGGCAAACTTACATAGCAATGGAGAAAGATTGATCACTCACTATTCTCGTGCTCAGAGAACTGACTACACTAAGGTATTCATTCTGCTTTTCCATAATCAACAAAATTGAATCACAAACAATGCATATTGTTCTTTTCTTTAAAGCCTTTAGTCAGACTTGCCCTTGCACGTTTAGATTTTAAAAGGTTTTGCGTGGCAAGTTGTCACATTGAAGGAAACCGGACATCTGGAACCTGAATGAACAGGGCAAGCAACTGTGCCTCTCCTTAACCAATCAGATTGCAGGATTGTGAAATTAACAGTGCAAGGACTGAGAGGGAAGTGTAAAATTAGAGTGGGTGAATTCAATGTCAAATCAGGTACAGAAAGATAAACAAAGAGAGGGAAAGAAAGACAGGATTAAGAGAAAAAAAGGAAACAGAAAGGAAAAGTAAAACATTTTAAATTTTATATTTTACATATTTAAAATCTCCAACAATGATAACCTGAAGGATGGGACTCCACATTTGTAATAGTTCATTTTCAGTGCCAGAGAAGTGGACCGGCAATAATTAACACTTATTACGTTGTTAAACGGATACTTAGACTTGAAATAGATTACATAGAATTTAAAGCACAGAAACAGGCCATTCTGTCCAACTGGTCTATGTCAGTGGTTATGCTCCACATGTGCCTCCTCTCACCCTACTTCATCTAACCTTAGCAGCATATTGTTCTATTCCGTTCTCCCTCATGTACTTATCTAGCTTCCCCTTAAATGCATCTATGGTATTCACCTCAATTACTACATGAAATTACTTGGCTTAACTTTCTGTGGCAAGTTTCATTCGTACCTACCGTGCAAGTACAGCAAATTCACACTGTTCAATGCATTTCAATGGTGAGGCAGACAGCGAGACACCATTTTGCGAAACTAATGACGCAGCGGTGCTTCTAGGACAGCAACTTTTGGATTTCCGCATTTAACCTCCCATCTACCCTCGCCTGTAGTTGCGATAGCATTTGCGCATAAATAGCAGCGAGAGTCATTAGCCTCACCATTATTTTGACAGCAAATTATGGGACAACATTTACTGTCATTGCAACAGTAATGTTAATCCTGTGCCCTTTTTTTTAAAGGCCTGTTGTGCAAAGTTACACAATGGCCCCTTTGAAAAGCTTTGTGGCTTGGAGCTGTCATTTTTATTCAGTTGGCTGTCTATTACATACAGAAACCCATCCTGAGAAACACACATCAGCAGAGTTTCCATTTACCTGCTATGGAATGCTTACTCCTTCCTGTAGGGACATACCTCATTTATCTGTCCAGAGAACCAGGCACAAGTGGGCAAGAACCAAGCCTTAGGGACCTGTAAGTATGTACAGAGGTAGTACTGGAGTTTAACCAGCTAACTCATGCAGCCAGCCAATCAGCACAGATAATTGAATAACTGCCTGCTGCTTCTCCAACTAGAACCACAATATCGGCACTGGCTTGCAAGCTTCAGTGGATCCAAGTAGGAAGAGTCCTGGCTAACAGTAATATCTCTCAGGAATGTTCTCACTAATGATGTTGAGCATTGAGGTCCACAATGAAAAACGTGATGAAAGCTGGATTTGATGTGCTTGATAACAAACTAGGGATAGATTGAGAAACCTCACAGCAATGCAATGGTCTCTGCACACAGGTCAGTGGCTACTGTGAGAACTCAGGGGGAAAAATTTGGTTGGTTAGCACCTCCCATTAGCGCCTCTGGTGCCCGAGTGTAGCGATTTTCGCGCCGCTCGTGAAATTGACCAGTCGTTTTGCGGCGGCACTAAACACTACCACCATGAGCTCCTGCACCCGCAAATCGTGACGTCAGTCAAGCGTGCAATGCCCCAGTAGCGCCCCAGACCAGATATTGAGTCGCGCACCCTGCCTTAACGCCTACCGCAAGCAACGACAGGTAGAGGGGAACGTTTTCAAGTCGGGAAGGGGCTGGGGGAATGCTATTTAAAGGCGGGCGCTTCCTGCCTTTTCTTGTCGGCAAAATCTTTGTTTTTAACGCTGTCCTAAGGAGTTTTGGCCCTCAGCACCACTTTTGAGGTTCCTAAGCGCCGAGCTCTTTCCCTGGGCCTATCCATTACTGCTTCCAACACAATTGCTTTTGAGATCTCTCCAGGCCGAGATTCAAGGCTGCAATGAGCAGGGAGTGGCCGGCCAGCAAGGTGGCCCCTCTCCTTTAAGAACTGGACGGTGTCAGTCTGTCTGGCTTCCATGGTAATTGGCATCGCCTGAGCTTCGGTAGCGTTCTGAGGTAGCACCTCGCTCCCTGACGTTTGCACCTTAAGAGAGGTGTGTAGCGCCTGATTTAGCGCTCAAATCACCTCCAGGGGCGATAGAGGCGAATTTTGCAGTTGGAGGCGATAATTAGCACCGGGCGCTAAACTTTGCGTCCAGCCGATATTAGCGCCCCAAAATGGGCGATACCGAATTTTTCCCCCTCAACCTCTAGTAGCAGTGTGCATGCAGAAGCAGAGGAGCAAGCGAGTGGATCTCAAAAACGGCCAGCCGCTTGCCAGTTCCTGCATCTGAGCAAATATCAGGAGAAGCACCGCAAAACTTGAAATATGATATTCCTGGCATGCACTCTGGGATTATAGCAAGTAGAGATAGGCAGCCAGCATAATTACAGGTAGGTTCTCTTATCTTCCACACCTACTTTTTTCAATCAGTTCGGAGTAATACATGAAAAAAAACATGGTGCACGAGTTGACAAAGCAGAATAGCACGGCAGTGGTGTATCCTGTTAAATATTTTGCACATTTGTAGTATATCTTTAATAAAAAGCAAATGCTCAACACTTTAGAGACTGTAGTCATTACTGTTTTATTCAGCATAACCAAAACATTTTGGCACATAACTATGAATGTTGTCGTATGTTGAACAAAAAGCAGCTGAGCAGCTTTAGCTCAAATGTATTTACAAAGTTCCACATTCTCTCCTTTGCAGAAAGAGCCATGTGTAGCCTTCAATGCAAAATATTGTTGATCAATGGCTGCCATAGCTGTGCCACTTTGGGCACTAGCTGGCGTGCTACAAGGAGTTCTTGTTCCTCTCACCCTTTTCCTGGGGTCAATTTTGTTGCAGCTTCTCTTAAACAAATATGCTTATGCCTCTTTCCGTGGCTATATTGTGCAGAATGCTACATACTACAAATATTCTGCCACTTTTTTGCATGTAACCTGCCATTCTGTATTCCCTCACTGAAAATGTGTGTATCATGAGTATTCCCTTAAAGAAAAATAACATTAACTTGCATCATTGTTATGCTGGTAGTCATATACATCTGAACATTGCAAGAGTAGCAAATCTTTCTGCTATTAAAAGAGTGAGTGAACTGTCTGCAATTGCAGGAATGAAGGCATCAAAGCAATCAATGCACCTTGTACGCAAGAAACGTCACATATAATGGAAAAAAAATTGTTTGCCTCTCCAGCTGATGATACATACCACTGCTGAACTTGAGTGTAGAAGAAGGAATCCATTACCTCTGTGATGCAGCTCTGAGTCTGATCCATGCAATGTCTCTTACTGATGCCTGGAAGGATACATAGACATAAAAGTTTAGCGTGATGGTTTCTTTTGCTTCCCTTCGGAGTAGGTGTGGAAGTGAAAGTGTCTTTTATATGTTGTGTCCTGGATGCAGGTTTGTTACCAGGAGCTGACACAGGTTTCAAATCGCAATGGTATCAAGTTGCAGCCACACTGTATTCCCTAAGATCCAGGTAGATGACATGGGAATGGTACTCATAACTATACCAGGTAGTGGTAGGTCATTTAAGTCTTCCTCCTATGCTGTGATCATTTGCTATTTCTACTAATCTGCCTCCAAAATAGCTAGGATTGAAAGACTTCGGCCCCCATATGAACCCGGAGACAGGAACGGAGCGTGTGGGGGCAGTAGCAGGCGACAAGCCTGCAACATCATGCAACGTGGAAGCCTGGCCGATTTTAACAGCCAGGCATCATTTGAATAACGCTTCTGGGTGTTGCCTCGGCATCACGCGTCTGCGCAATTTCCCGGCTACTAATTAAAGCCTTAGTCCAGCTCTGGAAAGGAGGCTGAGGCTGAGATTTTCCAGGGGGCTAGAGGGGGCGATTGGTGGCGGGTCGGGTGCGAAAGAGTTTTATTCCCCAGCAGGTCGGAACTCCGCTGTGAACCCACCGCCAGGTGCCTTCCCCCGATGTCGGGTCTGTCAGTGCTGAGTAGATCCAACACGCAGCGGCGGGTTCACAGCTGGGTCCCAATTCAGGTAATTGTTTAGAGCCACTTAAGAATGAATTTCAGCTCAGCTTCTGCATTTGACAGCAGGCTCACGGGCTCCACGCTGGTCGCCGGCCACGTCTGTTAAGCTGAAGTGGGAGTTCAGTGGCCATTGAATCAGCTGTTGAGTTGACAGCTTCAAATGTACAGTAACAGCTCCCACCATACAGAGATATCTTCCCTCAGCCACAAGCTGTTTCTCACTTCATTTCCACAACAGATTCACCATGCTGCAAGTCTTTACACAAGTCTCCATCCAGTCTGACCTCCTTACCTCTCTCACCATTAACAGATCACTTCTGTCATCTTTACTCCACCTGTCAACTATTCCATCAGCATAGGTGCCCTTTATACTCTCTCACCTTGGTCCTCAGAATCCCACCACAATCAGCCCCAACACCAGCAGCACCAGGCACACCAGCAGCACCAATAACAGCACCACCAACCTTCTCCACAATCACCATATGCTGCACAGGACACAGGGCATCAGCACCCGACCAAATTGCTGCCCAGGAGGCCAAGGATGGCCTCACCATGGCCAGATTTACTTCAATTGACGCTGTACACCCTGGCTGCCACATGATGCACCAGGTTGGCACCACCCCACACCAACACCATGAAGCATCCCTACAATGCCCAAGCCATTCCTATCACACTCATCACCATTGCGGTGGGTACCATTATGTCTCACCATTCTTTTATGTTTTATTCGTTTTTTATGGGATGTGGACGTCGCTGGCAAGGCCAGCATTTATTGCTCATCCCTAATTGCCCTTGAAAAGGTGGTGGTGAGCTGCCTTCTTGAACCGCTGCAGTCCGTGTGGTGAAGGTACTCCCACAGTGCTGTTAGGTAGGGAGTTCCAGGATTTTGACCCAGCGACGATGAAGGATCGCCGATATATTTCCAAGTCAGGATGGTACGTAACTTGGAGGGGAACTTGGAGGTGATGGTGTTCCCATGCACCTGCTGCCCTTGTCCTTCTAATGGAAGAGGTCGCGGGTTTCGGAGGTGCTGCTGAAGAAGTCTTGGCGAGTTGCTGCAATGCATCTTGTAGATGGTACACACTGCAGCCACGGTACGCCAGTGGTGGAGAGAGTGAATGTTTAAGGTGGTGGATGGGGTGGCAATCAAGCAGGCTGCTTTGTCCTGGATGGTGTCGAGCTCCTTGAGTGTTGTTGGAGCTGCACTCATCCAAGTAAGTGGAGAGTATCCATCACACTCCTTACTTGTGCCGTGTAGATGGTGGAAAGACTTTGGGAGTCAGGAGGTGAGACACTCGTCGCAGAATACCTAGTCTCTGACCTGCTCTTGTTGCCACAGTATTTATGTGGCTGGTCCAGTTAAGTTTCTGGTCAATGGTGACCCCTCACTGCAACTCACTAAGCCACTTCCAAAGGTGCACACAAATCTGTCCAAGAACGCAAAGTGTTGAAAATAAAGGTTTTGATGTTTGATACTACATTAACAGAAACTTTAGATGAACATTGGATAAAACACCCAAGTGCCTACCCTTGTGTGTTGTTAGTTGGTATGATTGCACTAGGATGAGGGTGAGTGTGAAGGGTGGCTAGTGAGATGGGGATGTGATAATGTACTTAGAGACGGATGGGTGGAGGTGCAAGATAAGTTAGTGTGAGTAAGGATGTGCAGGAGTAGGGTAGGGAAGGCAGAGTGATGGGGATGTGATGAGAGGCACAGCAGGATGAGGTTGAGTGTGGCTTTTTACTAACGTTTTGTGATCTACTGAGATCATTAAAACATTTGCGGCATTGCACCCTGGTCCTCCTGATCATATCCCTGCTTGTGCCCTCCTGTGCAATGTGCAACCAGACTATGTTGATCTCCTGGGGAGGTCTCTTCCGCCCATGCGAAGGGAAGAGGACCTCCCTGCATGCTGTGACTCCCTCCATAAGCAAATGGAGGGAATCATGGGAGAGCCTGGGTGCAGCCCTGCACCTCTGTGCAGTGCTTGTCAGTGTTTGCAGTACCTCAATCTTGTAGAACACTGACAGCACAAATGTTAAAATAAAGTTGGCCATGGTCCCTTTAAGGAAACCAGCTGATGACGCGTCATCAAATGACGTCACCAGACCGGCTTCCTCTAATTGGGCGGCAAGCGCGCTGGGCGGGCTTAACAAGCCCAATCAAGGGAAATTCATTTCAGAGGCCGGGATGGAGACAGCAGCAGGGTCGGGACCCACCACTGACGTTGCCCGCCATGGACCCGCCGAGGTTAGTAAAATTGCGGCCTGAGTGTTTGAAGAAACAAAGTTAAGAACAAATTGGTAATGGCACGTATTTTCCGATCGCAGGCCTCCCGCGGGCGGAGGCCTGCGATCTGGAAAAATCTACGCCCTTACCTGAGGGCTCCTGGGACGCACACGCTTCCGCTCCTGGACCTCACCAAACTCCAGGTGCGCAGGACCCACGTGTCCCAGAGGCGCAGATAGTTCGCAGCATCCCTGGGATCACGTAGGCCATGGGGAGCCAATCACGGAAGGGAATCTCCCTTCATACATTTGACAAGAAGACCTGTCAAATATATGAATGGAGATCAATGAAGAAACATAGTAAAACTTTAAATAATTTTTTTTTAAAAATCACATTTTTAAAATGACTTGAAATTACAATATATTAAGTATTTTAAACAAAAATTTAATTTTTTTGAAAAAAATTATTAAAGTATTTTACAGGGCTAAAAATAAATTTACCTTTTTTTAAAGTATTTTTAAATGATAAATCAGTGAAATTTAAAAAAACTTTTTTCAACGCTTATCCTGGTAAAAGCAGGCCTTACGCCTGCTTTTACCAGTCATAAGAATTGTAAGGGTTTTCTGCGGGCGGAGGGTCTCCAAAAAGCGGAACTCTCCGCCCGCAGAGCCCCTTCTCTAGGGCAGCCGGAGGATCTGTCAAGACCATTCTTGACAGATCGGAAATGCCGGTTTTCAGCGCATGCGCTGTGCATGCCTGAAACCGGCATTTCCGATGTCCCTACGGGTGGGTACACAGCGTGTACCCACCCGTAGGGATCGGAATATCCGGGCCAATATGTCTGCAAAGAGAGGGATGGTTGCTCCCCGTTTCAGTGATGCTTCCCTGGAGATCCTGCCGGGTGCTGTGAGGGCAAGGAGCGATGTGGATTCCCCACAACTGGGAAGAGGAAACTAGCTGCCACCATGAAAAAGGCCTGCATCGAGGTGGCAGAAGAAGTGAATAGCAGGAGTGTTACACAAAGATCATGGATACAGTGTTGAAAACATTTCAATGACCTGACTTGGTTACTAAAGGTCAGCATACATCCATCTTTACCAATCTCCTGCAATACACCTTCTCCCACTCCCATTCACAGTTTTCCTTACCCCTCCATCACTTTCCACAGCACCAATCGTAATGGTTCAATGCATCATGTCTCATCCTGACTCACTTCACACGCCCACCTTCCGCTTTCTCCATTCACTACTATCAATAACTCAAATCCTCATCACGTTTCATCTGATCTGATCCACCTGCACCCACTCTCACTATTCCTCATGAATTGGCACGGTAGCGCCTTTCATCAAAGGCATGCCATGCCCACTCCTTTTACATCTGCCTGATTCTCACTTTCACTATATGTACTACAGCCAGAGGAGGCGTACATTCTTGAAAGCCACTCGTAGGTCTGTCATATCCTCTTTGTAAGAGAGTGCAGAATGCCAGGAGAGGGCCAGGACCAGTGGAGGACTACAAGAGATCATTGAAGTTGAAGGAGGAGAAGGCACTAGAGATAAGCGGCACCTCCAGTGCCTTGAGCATCGGTGATGGTGAGGTTGGCAGACCAGCGGAGCAGGGTGACTGCATTTATCTTTTAGCCTGGCATCGCTCACAAAGATACTTCACCATATCAACAACTGTGGTCAAGTGCTTCATGTGCATATTGACATCTTCTAAGCACCATCACTAAATCAAGCAGAGAGTGTCAGAATCACAATCTTAATCAAACTATCAAATCCATAGCGCACAATGAACTAAGAAAGTTCCTCTCAATGCAGCAGCTTTATTCCAATCTGGCCTCCTTTACTTTAAACATAGCGATGAAGTTGTGAACAAGCCCCACCAGGATTCCCCTGGCGACCTTGCCAATCTGGGTGAAACCTGTGATGCAGCAGTTCAAATGACATCATAGGACCCCGATTTACATATATTCAGGAGTGTCCCGCCTCTCCATAGTGGGAGAATCAACAACCTTGATACTCACCAGCAGCTGGGAATGTGGCGGGTTTGCGGTTTTCAGCATTTTTAACCCCTGTCCCCACCCTTTCCTGTCCATCGGGTGGGGGGTCACAATCGAGACCTTTATCTCACACCAACGGTGAGGCGATCACTAAAAGATTCTTCCATTACAACAGTGACTCCACTTCAAAAGTACTTCATTGGCTGTAAAGCGCTTTGAGACGTCCGGTGGTTGTGAAAGGCGCTATATAAATGCAAGTCTATCTTTTCTTTCTTTATTAAATACCTCCTGCTCTGCTCACCACTGGACTTCTGCCAGCTTCCTCTGGTGCTTTATCACCAGCTTTAAAACTAGAAATTATAACAACATGGCAAGAAAGAAAATCATAAGTAAATCTGCAAGTTCAACATTATTTGCTGCCTAATAACTAGCAGTAAACAAGGAAGAAAAAGTATCAAGTCTTTGTCTTAAAATGCATTGCAAATCTTTACTCCCAGGTGCAATTTTATAAATACGGACAAAATATCAACTCACAAAAATTACTACCTCATAAAGCACATTGGAGAGGGTGCAGAGGAGATTCACCAGGATGTTACCTGGGCTGGAGGCTGGGGTTATTTTCCTTAGAGCAGAGAAGGCTGAGGAGGGACCTGATTGAGGTGTACAAAATTATGAGGGGCATAGATAGGGTAGATAGAAAGGAACTTTTCCCCTTAGTAGAGGGGTCAATAACCTGGGGGCATAGTTTCAAGGTAAGGGGCAGGAGGTTTAGAGGGGATTTGAGGAAAAACTTTTTCACCCAGAGGGTGGTTGGAATCTGGAACTCACTGCCTGAAAGGGTGGTAGAGGCAGGAACCCTCATAACATTCAAGAAGCATTTAGATGAGCATTTGAAACGCCATAGCATACAAGGCTACGGACCAAGTGCTGGAAAATGGGATTAGAATAGACAGGGCTTGATGGCCGGCACAGACACGATGGGCTGAAGGGTCTCTTTCTGTGCTGTATAACTCTATGACTCTATGACTCTATGACACAGTGGAGTAGTTTCCGCCTTGGGCACAATCGGCAATTCAGGCGCAAATGGTGCCTAAAATTGCACCCAATTAGAAGAGCGTTTTTCCCCCGAGTTTCCGCTCAAACTCATTTTCATGTCGCTGAACGCAAAATTTGCCAGGAGTCAGCGTAATCGGGCAGCGTTTTTAAATGTAATTTTTTTTTAAATTTTGCTTTAAAAAATATTCCTTGATATATTTAAGAGTGGTAAAGTTTGATTAATACAGCTGAGAATGGGTATACCACAAAAAATAAACATTTTAAATCACAGTGTCAATCCACCACCTGTGAGTAACCCAATTTTAAATGACTGAAAATTACTTTAAAAAAATTATACAAAACTATTTTCTATTTAGATTGGGGTACTGTAGACGGTTCCTTAGTAAATTTTAAATAAAAAATAATTCAAAACCTTTCAAAGCGTACCTATTAGTGTACTTGCGCCCTAAAGTTCCGCTGATTAGTTCACCCTGGGGGCATGGGCACTTTTGTAGGTGGGGCCTGCTTCTCGCGCTATGTTTATAAAACTACCGCGAAAGATCGTGGAAACTTGTGTTGCGCTGAAGGCAATTTGCACTTAAAATTCCGCGATTTTTCACGCCGGTTACGCTGATATCGGGGGAATTGCGCCGAAAAAACCAGTGCAATCGAGCGGAAACGCCAGGCTAGTGTGTACAGTAGTTTCAACCGACAGAGTGAATTAAACCCAAAGTAATCTCTCGAAAATGTAGAAATAGCCTCCGGAGTGAGTAAATTCATCTGGTTGCTATGTGTTTTGTTAGAATTATTTTGCTGGAAATGCAAAAACAGAGGAAACATTCAATTATTTTAACCAATAGTTTGTGTTTTGTGCCCATGCCCACCAGAAACAGATTTAAGACCATGAAAACTAATTTCATGTAATACCCTTACAGCCAGAGTGATAAGACTTTCATCTTATCTGTCTGAGCCAGATTTAAAAATGCTACCATTGTGACCACTGAATTACAGAGTTAGAATGAATATGTAACAGAGATCCCAAACCTTAATCACTTGTCAATTTTGCTATTGCTTGCAAACATGTAAATGAAGAAAAGGAGTCACAAAAGGTACACGAGAGATAAGAAAAAGAGTGTCAATGAAAATATGATGCCGAGGAAAAGGAGAAACAGCCCCAACAGAGAAAGGATTCTTGATTATGAGAGCGGTGAGTCGGGGACCAGTTGGTGCAGCTTATAACTCTGAGCAGAAGAACTGTGCTAAATCAATTCTTATTTATTTTTTAAATAAAGGGATAGAATCTTACAAGCATTTGAATGGTGAGAAAACTATCACAAGTGGGTTGACGAAGTTTAGAAGGAGTGTCACCGCACAGTAAAGCACTTACTCTGTTTTCACCTGTAGATCTGATGGACAGTGCACGTTATGATATTAGCGATCCTCTATATGAACATCTGAAGTATATAGCCAGAAATGTAAAAGGTTAAGGAAAGCTAAGGACCATAGTTACAGAGAACTGTTGATATAAATTGATGATGTATTGACATCATGATTAAAGGGGGATATTGTAATGGATTATAAAGAATATGCCAACTACTGTTTATTCGATCATTTCTAGAAGTGGCTCCTGATGATTTATAGATATGGTTAACAGAAAAGGATCTCAAAACCATGAGCTGGATGGCCGAGCAGGCTGATCATATTGTGGCAATCAAATGCTAGGGATCCAACAAGTGGGTGGGAAGCTGAATACTCCATACCAACCAACCGAGGTGGATGACTCACCAAAAGAGACGATGATTATCCTGTGAAGCTTTGAAGCAATCAATTACTGGTCTGAAAGAGCATTATCAGGAAGACTGAATGCTGTTTAAAACATGAGACAATTTTGTGTGTCGTGACCATGGATACATAAAATCGACCAATGTACTTGTGCCCAGTCACAATGAACAATGGCTAAATGGCTTTCATGATACAGAATGCAATTTAACAAAATCTGGTGTGGACTGATCAGTACATGAAGGATAGGAGTGTTCTCATTTGAAGGTAGTAGCTGTACCCTAGCCCATGGTATGGCTAAAGTATTTGGATGTAAAAGTAGAAGTTTCAGCATTCATAATTTGTTACGTAAAGTTTAAATGATGAGAATTTTGTGGCCAATTTAATGAAGAGGCTATGATAAAATAATTAAGCCCTTTCAAAACCTGCACAGCTGACAGAAGCTAATGTGACAGCATTGGTGCTTCACCAACCAGAACAAGGTCAGGGGCTAGATTATCCAGGGCACGGGGCCTGTTGCATTAAGTTTGAGCACAATGGAAGCATGCAGAATAGCAGTGAGTCACCTGCAGAGTACTGGGGCACTGGCTGTAGCACGCTAACAATTCTGCTCTCATACCTCATCTTATCTGTCTTGCCTTTTCAAGAGAAAGATGCAGGATCATATGTATTGCACACTAGCTGGGAGCACAGCAAGCTCCTTAGGCTGGGGAGAGAAACTGCCTTAGCTATACAGCATTCATATGCTTAAGAACAGCAAGTGTGAAGCTGTCAAGAAAGAAATAACTTGTATTAATATAGTGCCTTTCACAAGCTCGGACATCACAGAGTGCTTCAAAGTCCATAAATTACTTTTGAAGTGTAGTCACTGTTGTAATGTAAGGAAACACACCAGCCAATTTGTGCACAGCAAGATCCCACAAACAGCAATGAGATGAATGACCAGATAATTTCTTTTTATTAATGTTGGTTGAAAGAAAAATATTGGTGAAAACACCAGGAGTACTTCCCTGCGCCCCTCCACTACCACTGAGCCAAGGCTGACACCAGTCACCAGACATAGCTGGCTACATGAGACCAAAGGGTGAATGAATATAGGCAATGTGATGGCAGCTAGTCAATGCCTGTGCCCCTTACTGCCACGGACGTGCAGGAACTGTAAGTGCTGTTCTCAAATCAGATTCTACGGGGGAATTTTAACCTCCAAAAACGGGCGGGTTGGGGGAGGGTGGGGAGTTAAAATTAATGATTTTTTGATCGTGAACGCAACCCGGCTCCAAACTTCCAGGTTTAATGGAGGCTCGCTTGGATGCCTGCGAGTAACCTATTCACTGAAGTCGAGGCTTTAATTATTGCAGGTAGTTATTGGTGCAATTTACGTCCTTGGGAGATATTAGAAATGTTCTTAAGTTGAATTTAACTCCAGCACAGGTTTCCCGGGACTCGGGAAACTGACCAGTGAAACGGAGGTGAGATTGAGCCGCCAGTTCAGGTAGGTATTCAGGGGGCGAAATTGGGTGCCTTTGCGCCCGACGGGCGCTAACGGGGTGCAAATGGCTTTGCGACCGGGCACGGCGCTGACATTGACTCCTGCCATACTCGGCGGGAGTTTTGCACCAGTGCTATGGCATTGCGCCCCGATCTCCTTCGCTCAGCCCAGCACTCTGCTTGAGTGGATCACGGCTGCCTTGGTGGTCCAGGTAGATACTTTTTCTACTGCAGAGCCTGCAGCGATGGCCCTTCCCTTTAAGGGAGGGAAGGAGCCTTTGAACGCGGCAGCGCTGCACGGCTTGATTTAGTGCTCCACTTCCTTCTTGGAGTGCAAAAACGAATTTTTCAAAAGTTTAGAAACATTGGCGCCTGGCACTAATTTTCTCAACTTTTAAAAGTTAGCACCCCAAACGGAGCTATAATGAATTTCTCCCCTTTAAACTTGTCATTACCCCATCTGATTAAAACCTCTCTGATTAAAGCTGGTGCCCCAGTTCCATCATGCATATATTTGACAGGAGCTCTTGTGTGGATACAGCTTTTTTTTCTCTATTTTGGAGACTTTCAAACTGACAAGATCTGGATGAGAGGCACGTTGGATGTGTTTGACCGCACATCGGAAGAGGAAGAACATCATCATCCACGGTAGCGACAAAATGCAGTGGTGGGATCAGCATGTGCACAGGAGGGAGGTGCATAGGAGAGACATGCACAGGAGAGAGGTGCACAGGAGAGTGCCAAGGTCACAGGATGTACTAGCCATGTCACAGGGTTTACAGATAGAGCCTTTGCTTCCTTGACCTCTCAGAAGAGCAGTGCTTTCGCAGGCTGATGTCGTCATCTCAGGTGGTGGCAGCACGGTGGCATAGTGGTTAGCACTGTTGCCTCACAGCGCCAGGGACCCGGGTTCGAATCCGGCCACGGGTGACTGTCTGTGTGGAGTTTGCACATTCTCCCCGTGTCTGCGTGGGTTTCCTCCGGGTGCTCCGGTTTCCTCCCACAGTCCAAAGATGTGCGGGTTAGGTTGATTTGGCTATGATAAATTGACCCTTAGTGTTAGGGGGGATTAAATACGTGGGGTTACGGGGATAGGGTGGGATATGTGTTGGTGCAGGCTCGATGGGCCGAAATGGCCTCTATCTGCACTGTGGGGATTCTGTGATTCTGTGACATCTGCAGCCTCCTACAGAAAGATGTGCTCCCGCTGGTTCCTTCCAGGGTTCTACTGGAGACATCTCAAGGGTCTTGCAGCCCGCTGCACATAAATGCATAAGTCAGGTGTCGGACGGATAGTTTGCCAGGGCTGGGAGTTATATAAACTTCTCCTGTGATGACGATAGCCAGAATGAGTGGGCATTCAGATGCGCCTCTCTGGCTAGGTTCCCACAGATGCAGGGTGCCACCGAATGCACACACGTGGCAATCCAAACATAACGCAACAACCAGGAGTTTTTATCAACCACAAGGGATATTTGTCCATCAATGTGCAGCTGGTATGCAACCACAAGAAGATGTTCATGCAGGTCCGCGCCAAATTCCTTGGGAACTGTCATGATGCATTCATACTGTGGCAGTCCAACATCCCAATCCTTTTTGTTCCAGGAAGAAGACTCAGGACAGAAGCGTAAGAGACATGGGATACCCCCTTCAAACTTGGCTCATGACACCAATGAGGCCAAGGAGCACTACAAAGAGAGCCGCATGACCAAGCCATCGGTATGTTGAAGATACGCTTCAGGTGTTGCGATAGGTCTGGAGGCGCGCTTCAGTACTCGCCAGTGAGGGCGTCCAGAATAATAGTGGTGTGCTGCTTCATGCACAAAATCGCGCAGTAGAGAGGTTTGTAGGTTGAGGAGGACTAAGGGGCTCATCACTCATCTTCGGATGAGGAGAACATAGAGAAGGAGCAGGAGGAGGAGGAGAAAGATGTGGCACCTATCGCTAGACCAGACGCTTACACTGCTGCCCGGAATGCCAGGGATGCCCTAATATTGCAACGGTTCACCTAGTGTAAAACATAAGAAATGAAATCCTACAGTCTGCTCCCACCACCTGGACCACCCCCCCCCCCCCCCCAACCCCCTCCCTTCGCTCTAAACAGTCCTTCAACCAGTCATCCACCCGTTGCACATCCACCCAATGGGTCCCATCATGCATTGACATTCATCATAAAAAAAGTGAAGAGGCAAGTGGCATTCGGGATGCATTAATGGGCAAGAGGCGGAAGTGGTGCTAATCAATAAATTTTATGTGGCATTATAAAAAAGGAATCTTAACAACATAACATTTTGTCAAACATACATGTACATACACTTGGTGAATTACAATATCTTAAACTTACGCTTCCTACCGCTTCTACATGGCCCAGCCTGTGTGGCTTCAGCAGAGGTAGAGGCAGACTGCTCAGATCCCTGCCCTGACTTCTGAGATGCTTTTGGCCTATGCCTTCTGGGCCTTGAGGGCCCCACCGAAGACTGCTCCACCTGCACATGTGCAGGGGCAGACCTGACCATTGGGAGAAGAGGCAATGTCAGGTACTGGCTGGGGGTGGAGTGGGATGCGGCGGGGGGAGGGGTGGGTGTCAACGGGTGAGAAGCGGGAGTGCTTTGAGTGGAGTTCCCACTTCCATGTTCCCTTTTGTCATCATCCCTCTCCTGAGCCAGCGCCACATCACTCCTACCACTCTGCTGGAAAGCAGCTTGGTGCAGATCAGTGGTGCAATGTAAAGCCGTGAATACAGTGTCTGTCATCCAATCATCCCCGTAATTTTTTGGGGGGCCACGTGACCCCTTTAACGGGCTGCACAGCCCATTCAAAAGTCCGTGCATGCGTGGTGTTTTCAATTGAAAAGCTGGCTCACCGGCTGCGCGGGACCCCTGAACATGACTGCACTGCTTAAAAGGAACACTGCTGTCATCCTGTTTAAGGTGGCAGACATTCCTTGCATGGCCGTGGTCATTTGAGAGTCATGCTTGAAGTTCCAAGGAGGTGGCCACACTCTCCAAACAGACATTCTTACAATTCCCTGCACTACTAATCCACTAACATCGAGCTTGACTCCTCCATGCTCAAGGGAAAGTGGAGTTGAGGTAGAAGATCAGCCATGATCTTATTGAATGGCGGAGCAGGCTCGAGGGGTTGTATGGCCGACTCTTGCTCCTAATTCTTATGATCTTATATTCTCTCCACTTTTGTGGAGAATGTACGTGGCCCATCTGTCAGTACGTGGGTAAGTAGCTGATGCACCGCTAGCATTCTCCTTTGCAACAATATCCCCCAGGGTTCAACATCTGTGTCCAGCTGAGCAGAGCTTGGACAGCATTGCTCCCCCCGACTCAGACTCTCCACAGCAGTCCCTGCTACCAGTGTCTGCTCGTGCTCATTTGCAAGCTGTGAATCACCAGTTGAAAACCCAACTAACTGTCTAAGTGGACTGAAATGCGAGTATTTGAGTTGGAGCATGGCTGTACGTTCTATGATGGTGCAACCTCTGAAGGAATGAGATCCTCTGAGGAATTATCCTCATAGATGTCCTGTGACACGTGCTTTACACGTGAAGTCCCTGGAAGTCAATAGAAAGGGGTATGATTTAGTCATGGCAAAGTCACAATCTTGACAATCTCCATACTCAGTCTTCTCATAGTTCAGTCATTGATGAAATTAAGTCAGCATATGTGTGTCAGAGATATTTGTAATTCTGTCACCAGCTAACTGCGAGCTCCCTGTCTCTCCATGTCCAACTGAGAGGGATGCAGATATGACACTTATCTTCAGGACTTCCTCCTCTGTGAGCTGGATTATTTGTGGTGGGCCACCTCCAGTTCTCTCCCTCTCCCTTGTGTTTTGCACTCTTTTCTCCTACTAGTGGTGAAAAAACAGACCTGTGAGTGAGTGAAGGTTAGGTATTCACCCGATGGATGCAGTGCATTCGGTGAGGGTGACTATGAGACAGATGAATCACATTGCATAAGGATTGGGGTGAGTAGCAACGGTGGATGGATAAATGAGGAGATGATGAAGTGCATAGAAAATGAAGGCTTGTTGCTGCTTGAAAAAATGTTTCCCCGTGTTGCCTCTGGTTCTGTTGCCAATCACATTAAATCTGTTCCCTCTGGCAATCGACCCTTCAGCCATTGGAAACAGTTTCTCTTTATTTACTCTTTCTAAACCCTTCGTGATTTTAAACACCTCTACTAAATCTCTTCTTAGCCTTCTCTGCTTCAAGGAAAACAACTCCAGCTTCCCCAGTCTATCCACGTAACTGTATTCCCTCATCCCTGGAACCATTCTAGTAAATGTCTTCTGTACCCACTCCAAAGTGTGGTGCCCAGAATTGGGCACAATTCTCCAGCTGGGGCCAAACTAGTGTTTTATACAGGCTTAACATAATTTCTTGGCTTTTGTACTCTATGCCTCTATTTATAAAACTCAGGATCCCAAATACTTTAGTAACCTGCTTTGTTAACCTGTCCTGCCACTTTCAAAGATTTCTGCACAAACACTCCCAGGTCTCTCTGTTCTTGCACCCACTTTTAAATTGTACCATTTAGCTTGTATTGTCTCTCCTCATTCATTCTTCCTGCCAAAATGTATCAACTCACATTTTCCTGCATTGAATTTCATCTACCATGTGTCCGCCCATTCCACCAGCATGTCTATGTCCTCTTGAAGTCTATTACTATCTTCCTCACTGTTTACTACACTTCCAAGATTTGCGTCATCTGCAAATTTCAAAATTGTGCCCTGTACCCCCAAGTCCAAGTCATTAATGTATATCAAAAACAGCAGTGGCCCTAGTACTGAACCTTGGGGAACTCCACAGTATACCACCTTCCAGTCCAAATGAGCAGATAATCTGTTTTTAGTGGTGTTGGTTGAGGAATAAATATTGGCCAGGATGCTGGGGAGAATTCCCCAGCTCTTCTTCAAAACAGTGCCACGGGATCTTTTAAGTCCGCGTGAGAGGGCAGACAGGAGCTCACTTTAACATCTCATCCAAAAGAATTCCACTGAGCACTTCCTCATTACTGCAGAGTCAACCTAGATTTTGTGCTCAATTATTTGAAGTGGGACTTAAACCTACAACTTCCTGACTCAGAGGTGAGAGTGCTGCCACTGAGCTACAGCTGACATAAACACTCAGAACTGACTGGCCAAGTCAAAAGTACTTACAATAGTGCTGCATAAGTAGATAGACCCTTGTAACCATTATAAATTTTGCTCTGTGAGCTAATCTAGCTAAGTGCAAAATTTCTGGGGAAAATAGTAGGACAATAATAACAGAAACTGGACAGAGATCTGCAGGTCACAGAAGATGATATAAAAGCAAAGAGTGTCTAACCACCACACCTTGCCATTCAACAGCACTACCATCGCCGAATCCCCCACCATCAACATCCGGAGGGTTGCCATTGACCAGAAACTTAACTGGACCAGCCACATAAATACTGTGGCTACAAGAGCAGGTCAGAGGCTAGGTGTTCTGTGCGAGTGTCTCACCTCCTGACTCCCCAAAGCCTTTCCACCATCTACAAGGCACAAGTCACATGTGTGATGGAATACTTTCCACTTGCTTGGATGAGTGCAGCTCCAACAACACTCAAGAAGCTCGACACCATTCAGGACAAAGTAGCCCGCTTGATTGGCACCCCATCCATCACCTTAAACAGTCACTCCCTCCAATACTGGCGCACCATTGCTGCAGTGTGTATCATCTACAAGATGTACTGCAGCAACTCGCCAAGGCTTCTTCGACAGCACTTCCCAAATCCGTGACCTCTACCCCCTAGAAGGATAAGGGCAGCTGGCGCATGGGAACACCACCACCTCCAAGTTCCGCTCCAAGTCACACACCATCCTGCCATTCCTTCATCGTCGCTGGGTCAAAATCCTGGAACTCCCTCCCTAACAGCACTGTGGGAGTATCTTCACCACAAGGACTGCAGCGGTTCAAGAAGGCAGCTCACCACCATCTTCTCAAGGCCAACTAGGGATGGCAATAAATGCTGGCCTTGCCAGCGACGCCCACATCCCAGGAACGAATATTTAAAAAATCTTATGTTGTCAAAGAGTAATCAATAAACTAAAGGTTAAATCATTAACATAGGTTCACAAACCTGCAGAAATCAGAAGAATATCCAGAAGAGGTGAATGATTCAAAAATTGCAAGGTGAAAAAAAAGGATAATTTGAAAAAACAGCCTGCCATATGCGTATGTAATCATTGATGTGAAACATAGTAAGTTGTGAATATAATTCAGTTTTCAGGAATTATATTAATCTAAACTGATCTAATAACTTGCTGCATCTGCAGTACCAAGAGAAGTAATGAAGATGGTTGAGAACTAGTAGATTAAGCCAAAAATAGATATTAGATGGATCGGAGAAAGATGACAGATTAACTGTCATTATTCGCACATACAGCTGACACTTACAGTACACTCAATCACCTCTCGGACATTCTTTCAAACATTCTGTCGGCAGGGTACTTTACAGTAAGCTATGCATAACGCCATTAAACTATGCTGCGGTGTCAAACAGACAACATGAAATATTCAGTGAGTCATTCAATGTATATTTATCTTCTCAGTAAAAAGGGCACATTCAACAAAAGACACAGCTGGGTGGATAGACTCAACCAGCCAACCCTCTCTCACCCTTTGAAGGTGCTCTCATTGGCTGTGAAAGATGTGCAAGCTGGAGGAGAGGAATATCTTCCTGGTTTGTTCCAATACACACTTTATCAATGCAAATGTGATTAATAGGTTCAAAGCAATTTGCCTCTTACTTTATTCCCCTCTTTCTCCATTTTCTTGTCTGTGTTGGCCTCTCACTTGTCTTTTCACCCTCCACTATGTGGATATTCTTTTGTCCTATATATTTATATCAGCAACTGATCCTTTATATCATCTAACAGTTTTCTAGTCAGCAGTTTGCAGGTCATTTAATCTACTAACTCCCTCCCTCTCTGTGATTAGCGCATCATTGATTTTCTCCCCTTCCTCCCTGTTTTTCTACCCATTTTTCCAAGCTTACTAAAATGCCCATTTATCTTTTAGTCTTCAGCTCTGATGAAGGGTATCCCACCCAATAAAATGTCTTTTCTCTCTATCTGAACATAGTCAGGGTATCTCCAGCAATAGCAGCTTCTTCCTCCCCCACACTGCCATCTCAGGGAGATCTGATGATCCCTCCTTGTTCCTTCCTCTTCCTTATCTACATGCTGCTCCTGGGCAATCTCATTCACAGACATGGAGTCAATTCTCACATGATGATATCAGCTGTATCACCCCACCACTTCTCTCAACCTTTGATTGCCTCCGGCCTGTCAGATTGCTTATCCAATATCAAGCCCTGGATGAGTCCCAATTTCCACCATCTTAACAATGTGAAATCTGAGGATATTGTCTTTGGCCCCTGCCACAAACTCTGCGACCTTGTCACTAACTACATCCCCTTTCCCAGCCACTCTCTCAGGTGGAACCAGGCTGTTCACAATCATGGTGTTCTTTTTAACCCTGAGCTGAGCTTGAAACTAACCTTCCTATCCATCACCAAGACTGCTTAATTCCACTTCTGAAGCACCCCTACCTTAGAACATAAACTCTAGACCTTAAGCTTCATTTTTAAAACTAGTCAGATAGATGACCTACAAACTGATGCTCCAATCATCATACGGCTGGGCCACAGAGTAATGGAATAGAAGTTTAAACCTCCAGTTCCCCACACAGTGCATTTCTGATCTTTGTCATGGTATTGGGACAGTTTCTAAGATATAGGAGAGTATTGCCTTACAAGAAGGAGAGAAAGTTGGAGAGCATCATTTTGATCTGTTGTTGTCTATCTCCTAGTAGTTGTCTTAAAAGTAACATTGGTTCAAGGCTGCAGCAGGTGGCAGGTAATCTGCATGCTCAATCAGTCAAAGGATGGTCCATTTCCTAGGGACATCTAAAGGGAGAGGAACAAAACAAAAACCTGTGGGACCTAGATTTTATAGTGAAAATTCATCTGATGAAACGAAAGCCTGATACTAAATCGGCTCTAGCATGTCTGAAGAAAAAGGACTCTTTAAAGTAAAAGGGGGAGAATTCAGTATCGCCCCATTTGGGGCGCAATTATCGGCCGGGCGCAAAGATTAGTGCCTGCCGCTAATTATCGCCACCGACTGCAAACTTGACTTTTATCGCCCCTGGAGGTGACTGGAGCGCTAAATCAGGCGCTTCACACCTGTCTTAAGGCACAAAGGCCGAGGAGCGAGGCGCTACCTCAGAGCGCTGGCGAAGCTCATGTGATGTCAGTCAGCAATGGAACACACACACAATGGCGCGGGCCAGTTCTTAAAGGGGATGGTTGATCTTGCTTTCCATCCACATCCTACTCATTGCAGCCTTGAATCTCGGCCTGGAGAGACCTGCACATCAAATCTGCTGGAAAGAACAATGGAGAGTACCAGAGAAAGAGCTCAGAGTGCAGCCCCCATAGTCTCTTCTAAATCGATACACGGAAGGGCAAATCAAAATGAACCTGCAAAGTGCTGCTCAGTACCCAAAACTCCTTCACACAGCGTTGAATCTCTCCAGAAGTCTCTCTCTCTCTCTCTCAGAATACGTGGTTCAAAAATGGCACCAACAATAAAAGGCAGGAAGCGGTCGCCTTTAAATAGCGCTCCCCCAGTCCCTTCATGACTGCAAAACGCTCCCCTCAACCTGTCGTTGCTAGCGTCAGGCGGTAAGGCAGGGGGCGCCACTCAATATCCGCTCCAGGGCGATACCGGGGCGTTGCGCACTCGACTGACGTCACGATCTGCCAGCTCAGGAGATCGTGGCGGTAGTGTTTAGCGCCGCCGCAAAATGTCTAGTTAATTTCGCGAGCGGCGCAAACATCGCCGCGCTTGGGTGCTAGCTGCTTTGTGCCCCATTAGCGCCCACTTAAGGCGCTAACGGGAGGCGCAACAAACTGAATTTTTCCCCCAAAGACTTTTACAATGGCCCAGAAATTCCGTTCGCAGGCCTCCCGCGGGCGGAGGGCTGCGATCTGGAAAAATCTGCGCCTAGACCGGAGGGCTCCCGGGAGGCAGAGTTCCGTTGCTGGGCCTCTCCAAACTGCCGGTGCGCAGGGCCCACGTATCCCAGAGGCGCGGGCAGTTCGCAGCATCCCTGGGATCACGTGGGCCATGGGGAGCCTATCAGAGAAGGGAATCTCCCTTCATACATTTGACAGAAAGACCTGTCAAATATATGAATAGAGATCACCCCCAAAACATAGTAAAATTTTAAATAAATGTTAAAAAAAAATCACATTTTTAAAATGACTTTAAATTACAATAAATTAAGTATTTTAAACAAAAACGTTATTTTTTGAAAAAAATAATTAAAGTTTTTAACGGGGCTAAAAATAAACTTACCTTTCTTTAAAGTATTTTTAAATGATAAATCAGTGGAAATTATTTTTTTACTTTTTTCAACTCTTATCCTGGTAAAAGCAAGCCTTATGCCTGCTTTGACCAGGCGCAAGAATTGTAAGTGTTTTCTGAGGGCGGAGGGTCTCCAAAAAACGGAACTCTCCACCCGCAGAGGCCCTACTCCCGGGCAGGCAGAGGATCTGTCAAGAGCTTTCTTGACAGATCGGAAATGCCGGTTTCCAGCGCATGCGCACTGCATGCCTAAAACCGGCATTTCCGTTGGCCCTACGGGTGAGTACACAGCGCGTACACACCTGTAGGGATCGGAATTTCTGCCTCAATGTCTTTTACAAGACCACACAGCAGAGGATAGATCACTAATACGATAGCAAAATACTGCGGATGCTGGAAATCTGAAATAACAACAGAAAACGCTGGAAAAACTCAGCAGGCCAGGCAGCATCCGTGGAGAGAGAAAGATGTTAACTCTCTTTCTCTCTCCACGGATGCTGCCTGGCCTGCTGAGTTTTTCCAGCGTTTTCTGTTGTTATTCGAGGATAGATCACAACAGCAACAAGAATGAGTCCAGGCTGGCTGGAGGTCATTTTGAACACCTGCATGCATTACATTGTGGATACTGAGAGAAAACAAGTGTGTCATGAATCGTGGGTTGTATTTGTACGGTCCTATTGTTGACAAGCCACCACCCCGGAGGTGTAGTTCTAGGTTAAAAAGGGCTTTTAAAGCTAGGCAGAATCCAGAGTGGAGACACAGATCAACCGCAACAGCTCCAACCTCGCCTTTCGCTTCTTGGCAGTGCCACCTCACCTGGTATCTTCGTGACTGCTTGCTGCCTCACAGCTTCCTGCCTATGCAGGCTTACAGATTGCCTGTGAAACCGATAAAAACATAAGAATATAAGAAATAGGAGCAGGAGTAGGCCATACAACCCTTCAAGCCTGCTCCACCATTCAATAAGATCATGGCTGATCTTCGACCTCAACTCCACTTTCCCGTCCGATCGCCATATCCCTTGATTCTCTTAGAGTCCAAATATCTATCAATCTCAATCTTAACTTGGCAACAAGAGAAAGCCATGCTACACCACAACGGTACCCATCCAAAGCAGGACAAATCCAACCCGGCCAATTACCGCCCCATCAGTCTACTCTTAATCATCAGCAAAGTGATGGAAGGTGTCATCGACAGTGCTATCAAGCGGCACTTACTCACCAATAAACTGCTCACTGATGCCCAGTTTGGGTTCCACCAAGACCACTCGGCTCCCGACCACATTACAGCCTTGGTCCAAACATGGACAAAGGAGCTGAATTCCATAGATGAGGTAAGAGTGACTGCCCTTGACATCAAGGCAGTATTTGACTGAGTCTGGCATCAAGGAACCCTAGTAAAACTGGGAATGGGAATCAGGGGGAAACGCTCCACTGGCTGGAGTCATACCTAGCACAAAGGAAGATGGTTGTGGTGGTTGAAGGTCAATCATCATAGCCCCAGGACATCGCTGCAGGTGTTCCTCAGGGCAGTGTCCTAGGGCCAACCATCTTCAGCTGCTTAATCAATGACCTTCCCTCCAACATAAGGTCAGAAATGGGGATGTTTGCTGATGACTGCACAGTGTTCAGCGACATTAACAACTCCACAGATAATGAAGCAATCCATGCCCGCATGCAACAAGACCTGGACGATGTTCAGGCTTGGGCTGATAAGTGGCAGGTAACATTCACGCCACAGAAGTGCCAGACAATGACTATCTCCAACAAGCGAGAGTCTAACCACATCCCCTTGACATTCAATGGTATTACCATCGCCGAATCCCCCACTATCAACATCCTGGGGGTCACCATTAACCAGGAACTTAACTGGACCAGCCACATAAATACTGTGGCAATAAGAGCAGGTCAGAGGCTAGGTATTCTGCTGCGAGTGTCTCACCTCCTGACTCCCCAAAGCCTTTCCACCATCTACAAGGCACAAGTAGGGAGTGTGATGGAATACTCTCCACTTGCCTGGATGAGTGCAGCTCCAACAACACTCAAGAAGCTCGACACTATCCAGGACAAAGCAACCCGCTTGATTGGCACCCCATCTGCCACCTTAAACATTCACTCCCTCCACCACCGGCGTACCGTGGCTGCAGTGTGTACCATCTACAAGATGCACTGCAGCAACTCACCAAGGCTTCTTCGGCAGCACCTCCCAAACCCGCGATCTCTTCCACCTAGAAGGACAAGGGCAGTAGGCGCATGGGAACACCACCACCTCCAAGTTCCCCTCCGAGTCACACACCATCCTGACTTAGAAGTATATCGGCGATCCTTCATTGTCGCTGGGTCAAAATCCTGGAACTCCCTACCTAACAGCACTGTGGGAGTACCTTCACCACACGGACTGCAGCAGTTCAAGAAGGCAGCTCACCACCACCTTCTCAAGGGCAACTAGGGATGGGCAATAAATGCTGGCATTGCCAGCGACGCCCAGATCCCACAAACGAATTTTAAAAAAATACCCAGAATCTTCTCGACAAGCTTGAGCCAACCATGAGTATATAACTTTTGTTTTGGGGTTAGTCAAAGGTAGACATTTGATTTCCAAAGGTTATACATTTTGGGAATTCAGAAGATGTTGTATTGATATTAAGGCAATTTTAATTCATGCATAAACCCAAGATGTTGTTTAAATTCTAATGTCAATTTTACAGTGTATAAATAATAAATGATTGTTTTCTTTATAAAGCCATGGTTTGTGCTTGAAGTTTCTTTAGAAAAAGGGCCCATTAAATTAAAAATATAATTAAATCATGTGGAGATTAAAAAGGCATTTCACCAAATTAAAGTGTAAATCACTTTGCACCTTTTTGCTCCTACATGTTTTGGTGGAGAATGCAGGCATCCTAATTTTTCACATTCTAATTCTAATTTTGGAAATCTTAATTTTTACATCCTGACACGTTTTATGTTGCATTTAAGAATTAGGAACTGTCGTATACAGCTTTCAGCCATTTCCTGATTTTTAAATGAAAACAGATCATTGCCATGTCTCAGGCAAAGAAAATCCATTACCTGATGTACTTGATAGGAAAGCAATACTCGCATAAGTCAAAATGTTCCATTGAAGAACACATCAGTAGAGTTAAAAGGGCTCTGAATGTTCTTAAAATAAATTCAGAGAGCGAACAAATTAACATAAAAGGTAATCCAAAAGTCTTTGATAGGCATATAAAAAGTGAACAGGTAGTAAGAGGAGGGGGGGGGCGCCGCCGATTAGGGACCAAAAAGGAGACCTACACATGGAGGCAGAGTGTATGGCTGAGGTACTAAATGAATACTTTGTATCTGTCTTCACCAAGGAAGAGGATGCTGCCATAGACATAGTAAAGGAGGAGGTAGAAGAGATGCTGGATGGAATAAGAATTGATAAAGATGAGGTACTAGAAAGACTGGCTGTACTTAAAATAGATAAGTCACCAGGACCAGATGGGATGCATCCTAGGATGCTGAGGGAAGTAAAGGAAAAGATCGCGGAGGTACTGGCCATAATCTTCCAATCCTCCTTAGAAACAGGGGTGGTGCCAGAGGACTGGAGAATTGCAAATGTTACACCCTTGTTCAAAAAAGGGAGTAAAGATAAACCCAGCAACTACAGGCCAGTCAGTTTAACCTCGGTAGTGGGGAAGCTTTTAGAACAATAATCAGGGACAAAATTAACAGTCACTTGGACAAGTGAGGATTATTTAATGAAAGCCAGCATGGATTTGTTAAAGGCAAATCATGTTTAACCAACTTGATCAAGTTTTTTGATGAGGTAACAGAGCGGGTTTGATGAGGGAAATGCGGTTGACGTGGTGTACATGAATTTCCAAAAGGTGTTCGACAAAGTGTCACATAATAGGCTTGCCAGCGAAGTTGAAGCCCATGGAATAAAAGGGACAGTGGCAGCATGGATACGAAATTGGCTAAGTGACAGGAAACAGAGAGTAGTGGTGAATGGCTGTTTTTCGGACTGGAGGAAGGTATACAGTGGTGTTCCCCAGGGGTCGGTACTAGGACCACTGCTTTTCTTGATATATATTAATGACTTGGATGTGGGTGTACAGGACACAATTTCAAAATTTGCAGATGACACAAAACTTGGAAGTATAGTGAACAGTGAGGAGGATAGTGATAGACTTCAAGAGGACATAGACAGGCTGGTGGAATGGGTGGACATGTGGCAGATGAAATTTAATTCAGAAAGTGTGAAGTGATACATTTTGGTAGAAAGAATGAGGAGAGGAAATATAAACTAAAGGGTACAATCCTAAAGGGGGTGCATGAACAGAGAGACCTGGGGGTATATGTGCACAAATCGTTGAAGGTGGCAGGCCAGGCTGAGAAAGCAGTTAAAAAAGCATACGGGATACTGCGCTTCATGAATAGAGGTATAGAGTACAAAAGCCTGGAAATTATGATGAATCTGTATAAAACACTGGTTCGGCCTCAACTGGAGTATTGTGTCCAATTCTGGGCACTGCACTTTAGGAAAGATGTGAAGGCCTCAGAGAGGGTGCAGAAAAGATTTACAAGAATGATTCCAGGGATGAGGGACTTTAGTTACGTGGATAGACTGGAAAAGCTGGGTTTGTTCTCCTTAGAGCAGAGAAGGCTGAGAGGAGATTTGATAGAGGTGTTCAAATCATGAGGGGTCTGGACAGGGTAGATAGAGAGAAACTGTTCCCATTGGCAAGAGGGGTCGAGAACTAGAGGACACAGATTTAAGGTGATTGGCAAAAGAACCAAAGGTGACATAAGGAAAAACTTTTTTACTCAGCGAGTGGTTAGGATCTGGAATGCACTGCCTGAAAGGGTGGTAGAGGCAGACTCAATCATGGCTTTCAAAAGGGAGTTGGATAAGTACCTGAAAGAAAAACATTAACAGGGCTATGGGGAAAGGGTGGGGGAGTGGGACGAGCGGAGGTGATCTTGCAGAGAGCCGGCACGGATTCGATGGACCGAATGGCCTTCTTCCGTGCTGTAATCATTCTATGATTCTAAGTTGAAATGTTTTTGTAGTGGTCCTTTAATGATGAAAGTGAGAAGTCGCACAACACCAGGTTATAGTCCAAGGGGTAGAAATTAGGTCGCGCCCCATTTGGGGCGCAAATATCGTCCGGACGCAAATATTAGCGCCTGGCGCTAATTATCGGCACTGACAGGAAACTTCACTTTTACCGCCAAGGGAGGTGAGTGGAGCGCTAAAGCAGGCGCTGCACACCTCTCTTAAGGCGCAAAGGCCGAGCAGTGAGGCGCTAACTCGGAGCGCTGGCGAAGCTCATGTAATGTCAGTCAGCAATGGAACACACACACAATGGCACGGGCCAGTTCTTAAAGGGGATGGTTAATCTTGCTTTCCATCCACATCCTGTTCATTGCTGCCTTGAATCTCGGCCTGGAGAGACTTGCACATCAAATGTGCTGGAAAGAATAATGGAAAGTACCAGGCAAAGAGCTCAGAGTGCAGCTCCCACAGTCTCTGCTAAATCGATACAAGGAATGGCAAATCAAAATGAACCTGCAAAGTGCTGCTCAGTACCCAACGTTGAATCTCTCCAGAAGTCTCTCCCTCTCTCTCTCAGAATGCGTAGTTCAAAAATGCCACCAACAATAAAAGACAGGAAGAGGCCCCCTTTAAATAGCGCCCCCCCTAGCCCCACAGCGATTGATAGCGTTCCAGTCTTCTGGTCGTTGGAAGCGCCAGGCGGTAAGGCAGGGGGCGCCACTCAATTTCCGCTACGGGGCGCCACAAGGGCGTTGCACCATGGAATGACGTCACAATCTGCGCGCGCAGGTGGTCGCAGCGGTAAGTTTTAGCGCCGCCGCACAATCTCAAGTTAAGTTCTCGAGCGGCGCAAACATCACTGCGCCCGGGCGTTAGCGGCTTTGCGCCCCATTAGCGCCCTCTTAAGGCACTAACGGGAGGCGCAACCAAGTGAATTTTTACCCCCAACAGTTTTATTTGAAATCACAAGCTTTCGGAGCTGCTGCCCCTTCGTCAGGTGAAGTGAAGGAATACGAATCGGCAAAGCATATATAGACAGAGAACAATGCATGTGTAGCGTACAATGTCAGACGACTACATTTAATCCTTCTGACTGCCTTTCGTCACACCTCGGCAGAGAAACAATCAGGTCAGCCAGGAAGGCACCACATCAAAGACATAGCAAGATACAACTGAGACAATGAGGTGGGGTCACAGGGGGTCTAATATGTCAAATGCTGCAGTCTGTATGGAAAACCATAAACTTTAAATTTTTACTTTTTTTTTACTGGAAATCACATCTGTGAACAAGCCAACGATGACTCGAGTCTGGATGACTCTACGTCATGTAGCGTGACATGAACCCAAGATCCCGGTTGAGGCCGTCCTCATGAGTGCGGAACTTGGCTATCAGTTTCTGCTCGATGATTTTGCGTTGTCGTGTGTCTCGAAGGCCGCCTTGGAGAATGCTTACCCGCAGATCCGAGGCTGAATGTCCTTGACTGTTGAAGTGTTCCCCGACTGGGAGGTAACAATCCTGCCTGGCGATTGTTGCGCGGTGTCCGTTCATACGTTGTCTCAGTGTCTGCATGGTCTCGCCGATGTACCATGCTCTGGTGCATCCTTTCCTGAAACGTATGAGGTAGACAACGTTGGCCGAGTCCCCCAGCTTCTGCTGCGACACCACAGACTTCTTACAGAAACTCAGCACCCACGGACCAGTTGAACCAGGAACACTCCTCGCCACGATGGACATATCGGCACTCTACACCAGTATCCCCCACGATGACGGCATCGCTGCGACAGCCTCAGTACTCAACACCAACAACAGCCAATCTCCAGACGCCATCCTACAACTCATCCGCTTCATCCTTGACCACAATGTCTTCACCTTCGACAACCATTTTTTTACCCAAACACACGGAACAGCCATGGGGACCAAATTCGCACCCCAATACGCCAACATCTTCATGCACAAGTTCGAGCAAGACTTCTTCGCTGCACAGGACCTCCAGCCAACGCTGTACACCAGATACATCGACGACATTTTCTTCCTTTGGACCCACGGCGAAGGATCACTGAAAAGACTACACGATAACATCAACAAGTTCCATCCCACCATCAAACTCACCATGGACTGCTCCTTAGAATTGGTTTCATTCCTGGACACACGAATCTCCATCAAAGACGGACACCTCAGCACTTCACTCTACCGCAAGCCCACGGACAACCTCACGATGCTCCACTTCTCCAGCTTCCACCCTAACCACGTTAAAGAAGCCATCCCCTATGGACAAGCCCTGCAAATACACAGGATCTGCTCAGACGAGGAGGAACGCGATGGACACCTACGGACACTGAAAGACGCCCTCGTAAGAACGGGATATGACGCTCGACTCATCGATCGACAGTTCCGACGGGCCACAGCGAAAAATCGCATAGACCTCCTCAGAAGGCGAACACAGGACACAACCAACAGGGTACCCTACGTCGTTCAGTACTTCCCCGGAGCGGAGAAACTACGCCATGTTCTTCGCAGCCTTCAACATGTCATCGATGACGACGAACACCTCGCTAAGGCCATCCCCACGCCTCCACTACTCACCTTCAAACAGCCGCCTAACCTCAAAATTACCATCGTTTGCAGCAAATTACCCAGCTTTCAGGATAACAGCGACCACGTCACCACACAACCCTGCCACGGCAACCTCTGCAAGACATGCCAGATCATCAACACAGATACCATCATCACATGTGAGGACACTACCCACCAGGTACATGGTACATACTCATGTGACTCGGCCAATGTTGTCTACCTCATACGTTGCAGGAAAGGATGCACCAGAGCATGGTACATCAGCGAGACCATGCAGACACTGAGACAACGTATGAACGGACACTGCGCAACAATCGCCAGGCAGGATTGTTACCTCCCAGTCAGGGAACACTTCAGCAGTCAAGGACATTCAGCTTCGGATCTGCGGGTAAGCGTTCTCCAAGGCGGCCTTTGAGACACACGACAATGCAAAATCATCGGGCAGAAACTGATAGCCAAGTTCCGCACTCATGAGGACAGCCTCAACCGGGATCTTGGGTTCATGTCACGCTACATGACGTAGAGTCATCCAGACTCGAGTCGTCGTTGGCTTGCTCACAGATGTGATTTCCAGTAAAGAAAAGTAAAAATTTTTATGTTTATGGTTTTCCATACAGACTGCAGCATTTGACACATTAGACCCCACCTCATTGTCTCAGTTGTATTTTGCTATGTCTTTAATGTGGTGCCTTCCTGGCTGACCTGACTGTTTCTCTGCCAAGGTGTGACGAAAGGCAGTCAGAAGGATTAAATGTAGTCGTCTGACATTGTACGCTACACATGCATTGTTCTCTGTCTATATATGCTTTGCCGATTCGTACTCCTTCACGTCACCTGACGAAGGGGCAGCAGCTCCGAAAGCTCGTGATTTCAAATAAAACTGTTGGACTATAACCTGGTGTTGTGCGACTTCTCACTTTTGTCCATCCCAGTCCAACACCGGCATCTCCGCATCATGGCCACTTTAATGATGAACAGAGAGAATGGTTTGATCAGTCACCATTAGTGGCAAAAGAAACCGTAGAAGCCGTTTCAATAATATTGAGAAAGAAATTTGCTACATACCGCAATAGCACCACAGCAATAAGAGCAGCTTATGCAATGTCATGCTAACCTGTGAACACCCGAGGGATTATTTTAATAGATTTAAATGTGTGTATTTTGAGGGAGAAGACCACCCCAATGTCGAGGAAAGGCAATTTAAGGATCTATATTTTCACTCCCTGCCATTTAGAACTAAAAGTGTACTTACTCGGGATGTAGAAAGGTGTGAACCAAACATTGAATGGATGATTTCAGAAGTTGAAATTCTTTATGATTCTGCTCAAAAGGTAAGAGATGTAAGAAAAGAGAAATTCAAATCTGGGGTAAAAGTGAGTGATATTAATATACAACCTCCTTTGAAATGAAAGGCGGAGAATTAAACCCTCAAACTCCAAGAAATAGGAAACAGTATCCAGACAATAGACAAGTCACTCCAGTCAAACCAACAATATGGGCAGTCTGGGAGCTAATATTGGAGAAACAAAAATTATACCAGACAGGGGTATTACCAATATGGATAGAGTTCTAGTCAGCAAAGGAGCCCAGATTTTACAGAAAGCCATATAGAGGACAGCAAAATAATTTTAATGAGCAGGATCTAGAAACTACAATAGAAAAGAATATGGAAAATCTGTTTCAAAGGTTCTTAAATCAATTTCAGTCTAACCAGGTGGCTATGGATGCCAATCAAGATAAAGGTTTAGACTTGACAGGATTAAAGAAACATAAGTTTTTCCTCAGGAAGCGTATTCCAAAAGGCGACAGGTATTGCGTAAAAACTGATTTACATGAAAGATATAGCTTTAATAGACACAACTTCAGAAGTAACTTTAATTACAAGGAACATGTTTGATAAATTGGTCAAGGCTATTGATCAAAAGAGAAATCTTAGAATCCTTCCTTGTGAACTGGATGTGATAGATTATGGAGGGACTTCCCAAAAGCCACATGGGAAATTTTGGATTAAAGTTAAAATAGGGAACGTGTCTGTTCCTCACCGTGTGTATGTCACAGGTAAGTGTGGAGATGAATTCTTGATAGGCAATGATTTGCTACAAAGACTCTCCCCAGTAATGGATTATTTCCATGAAGTCCTGTGGTGTCAAGTGCCGTATGGGAAATATCTCCAAGATCATGAGAAAACAATAGAAGATCATGAGAAAAATGAACAAACCTGTTTTATTGAACGAGAAGATTCAATGTTGAAATTATTCACTTCATAGAATCTACTGTGCTAGTGCTAGGAGAATCAGAAAAGTTAGAAAATTGGAGAGATGGAATTAATTTTGTTCCTATATCAAAGGAAAGAGTTGGTAAGAATGAGGTGGAATCCAAAGGGTTAAAGATTTTGACTTCAGAAGCAAGTGCTTCTAGTTGTTTAAAAGGACAGGAATCAGTAAACAATGACTGTGAGCTACTGTTAAGTGGCCTAATTCAAGTAGAATCCTGCTGAAAGGAGGTGGGTCAAATGCAGTCAGTGATTGCTATTGTCTCTGTGCATGGTTTGAGTGCCCAAGAAAATGAGAATTTTAAAGAAGAGAATGTGCAGCAGGATGGAAAGTTAATCCTTTCATAGCAGACCAGGGCTGTGAACGAATTGCATAAAAGACCCTAAATTAGATACATGAAGAGTAGGAAAAGGGTTAGACAGTAAAGAAAGAAGTTAAAAACCCACCGCAAATATAAGAAATTAAAGTTGTTGGACAAAAAGGAAAAAGACTGCATTCCAAAGGTACCTTTTTTTAGACTATAGTAAGGTCAGGGATCTGTATCTTGCATGTTCAAATTGGAGATAAAAAAAAAGATGCATTACTTAAGTAGACAGAGGGGCTAAATTATCCAATTAAAATTGGATCGGATTGCCTGATAAGAATGGGATCCGATGAAAATGTGATTAATCGTGCCCTGTGATCTCGATTGCAAAATAAACCAAAGTCTTTTAAAGGAACAATGGAGTCTTTGAAAGCAGGACACACTATACCAGCATGTCAGGTAGTTAACGATTTACAGTAGCCGTACCAGGTGGTGTAAAAGATTTCTCTCTTCGAGTTAACAAAAGAATTACAAGGTCAGGATCTGTTTGATTGAGTGACCTTCTTTAAACCCAATACACAATTTATTGATGTAGGTTTAGAAATTTGAAACCCCTTGGTTAGATGTGAATAAAGATTTCACGGGGGAAAAATTGGGTATCGTCCATTTTGGGGCGCTAATATCGGCCGGGCGCAAAGTTTAGCGCCCGGCTCTAATTATCGCCTCCGACTGCAAAATTCGCCTCTATCGCCCCTGGAGGTGATTTGAGCGCTAAATCAGATGCTACACACCTCTCTTAAGGCGCAAATGTCAGGGAGCGAGACGCTACCTCAGAACGCTATCGAAGCTCAGGCGATGTCAGTTACCATGGAAGCCAGGCAGACTGGCGCCATCCAGCTTTTAAAGGGGAGGGGCCATCTTGCTGGCCAGCCACACCCTGCTCATTGCAGCCTTGAATCTCGGCCTGGAGAGACCTCTAAAGCAATTGTGTTGGAAGCACTAATGGATAGGCCCAGGGAAAGAGCTCGGCGCTTAGGAACCTCAAAAATGGTGCTGAGGGCCAAAACTCCTTAGGACAGCATTAAATCTTTCCAGACGTCTCTCTCCCTCTCAACCTGCGTTTACCAAAAATTTTGCCGACAAGAAAAGGCAGGATGCGCCCGCCTTTAAATAGCGCTCCCCCAGCCCCTTCCCGACTTGAAAACGTTCCCCTCTACCTGTCGTTCCTAGTGGCAGGCGCTAAGGCAGGGGGCGCGACTCAATATCCGGTCCGGGGCGCTACCGGGGCGTTGCACGCTCGACTGACATCACGATCTGCGGGCGCAGGAGATCGTGGCGGTAGTGTTTAGCGCCACCGCAAAATGACGGGTCAATTTCGCGAGCAGTGCTAAAATCGCCGCGCTTAGGCGCTAAGTTCCTAGCGCCCCCTGGAGGCGCTAACAGGAGGCGCTAACCAACTGAATTTTTCCCCCCACATTTATTGATTTAAAATAATAACCCCAAAGCTATTCCAGAGAAGACACTGAAATTGGAGTGTTAATAGAAGAAGAATTTTGTTATTTAAAACTAGCTGTACTAGTTATGGAAATTGCCAGAAAGCTTAACTGGAGGGGTCAATTTCATAGAGTACAAACCAGCCGTAAAGGTTTAATCGCAATTCAATTGATCTGGCCTTATGATGTGGATCATGCTTGCCAATGTAAAACAGATCCTATTTAGTTAATTCTGTTTGAAGGAATGCTAAAGAAAGACCAATCAGACAGCAATCAATATTGTAAACTCGGTTACTGTGGAAGATTTTTAAAAAGAAATTAAGGAACAGTTGAAATAGGGGACAAAGATTCTTCTAAATTTGAGTAAATGGCAACAACAAATTGAAGCTGCTGATGCTTTAGAATCAGATTCCCAAAAGGGAACAATTAACGTAAGTGTTTTAGGAGTTTAAGGATCTTTTTGTCAAAGATGCACATGATTGTGATGAAACTGATCTGCATGTGAATAAAATAACTACAGATCTTAATTAAAAAAATCAAAGTTTGTGCGACAGTAGAGGATACCCATAACAGCTTACAAATTTGTATATGAAATGTTACATACACTGACGAAGAAAGAAATGCCAAGTTTATTGAACAGTTATTTAAAAGAAGGACAAGGAATATGTTCCTGTCTTTACAAAATTGAAAAGAGAAAATGAGGAACAAAAAAAATGCTATTTAATTTGAACAAAGGACAGTGAGCTTCAACAGCAGCTGCTCTTGAGTTCATTACCCGGAGGCCCAGTTTGTTGCATACAACAGCTTCAGTGAACCAAAAGGAACTGACCACACTTCTTCAGATACTAAGGAAAGATGTGGTTCAAAAGGCTGCAGAGGACTTTCATATACTGTGCACCAAGAATAACCAGATCCTGCATACAAACCAACTCAAACCATATCATCCTCAAGGAAAAATCCAGGCTACTGGAACAGATGAGAAAGAGTGAACTGTGATCTGGTGTTATGATTTTGTATAATTTTGATGTTGGACATTGGTGGAATATACCCCTGTGTCAATTGTAACTTTTCCTTCACGACCTTAATGCATAACCTACTATTGTAACCTGTTAGCGTTTGATGCAAAGATAAACCTGGGGGGGATGAGCACTGAAAATTCATCTGATGAAATGAAAGCCTGATACCAGCATGTCTGAAGAAAAAGGACTCTTAAAAGGACACCACAGCAGAGGATCGATCACCATAGCAACAAGAATGAGTCCAGGCTGGCTGGAGGTCATGTTGAATAACCGCATACTTTACATTGTGGACACTGGGAGAAAACAAGTGTGTCAATCAATCGTGGGCTGTAATTGGTGGAACCTATTGTTGACAGGCCACTGCCCCAGAAATGTGGTTCTATGTTAAAAAGGCCTTTTGAAAGCTAGGCAGAAGTTAATACGAGTGGAAAGAGACACCGCTACACCCAATGTTCCCCCTAATTTTTTTTCGGTGCACAGCCCCATTAAGGAAAGATGTGGTTCAAAAGGCTACAGCGGCAGCGCCACCTCACTAGTATCTTTCTGACTGCTTGCTACCTCACAGCTTCATGCCTATGCAGGCTGACAGATTGCCTGTGAAGCAGATAACCTGGCTACAAGAGAAAGCCATCCTACACTACGACAGTGTCCATCCAAATACTTGGAATCTTCCCGATAAGCTTGAGCCAACCATGAGTATATAACTTTCGTTATGGGGTTAGTCCAAGATAGACATTTGATTTCGAAAAGGTTATACATTTTGGGAATTCAGAAGATGTTGTATTGATATTAAGGCAATTCTAATTCATGCATAAACCCAAGATGTTGTTTAAATTCTAATGTCAATTTTACAGTGTATTAATAATAAATGATTGTTTTCTTTATAAAGCCATGGTTTGTGCCTGAAGTTTCTTTAGGAAAAAGGGCCCATTAAATTAAAAATTAAATTAAATCACGTGGAGATAAAAAGGCAATTCACCAAATTAAAATGTAAAATCACTTTGCACCTATTTGCAGATTTAATCTGGCTCTGAATCAGTGTGAATTTGTTTTCTCTTCTGGGTGATGGAATAAAAATCATTACTCTCTGTTGGTTGTAAGGATCCTGTGTGAAAAGAATTTGGATATCTTTATTGAACATAAACCCAGAACAGGAAACTGTCTCTTATGACAAAATCACCCAGAAAGGTTACCAGATGGCTGATCTGGGAAACAGGAAGTGTTACAGTGATGCATCGGAGGCTGGAACTAAGGCACATTGTTGACAATGTTTTCTCTAAGCTGCGCGCGTGTGTAGCCACGTAGCAATCAAAAGGTACCATACAGGCTGCTCACAAGTATTCCCTCTAAGATACTGGGCAGCAAATTTTAATTTAGAGAGAACATTGATTGTAGGTATGGAATGTTGGGAACTTTACTCTATATCTAACTGTGCTATAGCTGATCTGGATATATTTAATGTGGGTAACGGGTGCCTTAGAAGGGTAAGTGTTCAATTTCCAATATATCAGCTTGGCTCAGATAGTATCAGTCTTAACTCTGGGTTAGAGGTTGCATCTCAGCACCAGGTCTTAAACACATAGGGCCACAAATATCTGGGAAGTCGCGTCATTAGAATGATGCATTAATGTTTCTCACCATTATTAATTCGTTAAAAAATCCAGCAATTTGTAGAGTAAAAGAGATATGCCGTGAGTTCCGATTCTCTGCAAATTACTGACGATTTGCGCTGCTCCCTGAATAGCCTCACCGAAGCCTGATAAAAGCTTGTTCTTGCTGTGAGGCTTTCCATTGAACTTAATGGCGATCGTTAAATTGGTGAATTTCCGATATTATTACGGATTATTCCTGCTATGGCCATTTAAGGCTGGTAATTAATGTCATAGAGGAGCCTGTTAATGACATGTTTATAGTTTTCACATGGCAATTTTGGAGACCCAGATAGGGACCATTGAAGCTGTAGAGTCTCACTCCAGCAGGTAGGGAATTGTCATTCAAGCTTTTAAAGCTGTTACTATTTCTTAATCTAACTGGTTTGAGTCAACAATTGTTTGTGGGAAAAAGCTGAACCTGTGTACATCTTTCTTGACCAGGCATCTCGTTAGTTTCTGGCTATTCCCTCTTGTGGATCTGTAATTCATATCAGATGGTTGTGTCTTCTTGGAGATTATCATGACTACACAGTCTTACCTGAAGGGATAATTACTAGTCCAAGCCCGTTTAGGGCTACCCCAGATCAGGCGTATTCCCCAGACATTCACTTTCAACTAAAGTTTGAGGTGGCCGAATCCTAAAGACACTTAATTGGGTCTAAAGGTCCAGACTATCTCTCACTAAAGGAAAGGAACAACCTGAAGATGTTACTGTCCTCCAGATAGCACTTTTAATAAGTTTAGCTGGACAGTAACATTCCAGATATTATGAGGGTCCGGATAACTCCCCCAGAATTCTGCAACTCCTCACCTAAAGAGCATGCAGAGATTGAGTTTGCAAGTTTGATACAGAAGTATTATGTGAGACAATTCTAAAAATATATAGATTTATTAAAGAACTGGCATGTAATTACAGTTGGTGATTCAATCACAACATTAACAGTTCCAAAAACAGAAATCTTACAATTCTATTATCAGAGATCCTTATTCTCAAATCTTAACTTCATTACATTTTTACAGTTCTTAGTCTTTATTCCAGGATATCCACCAAAATCAAATACCTTTGATACCCGAGATACAAAGAGGTGTAGACTTACAGAGCCTGCCTCTGAAGCCTGAGAATCGCTTTGCCCCTTTACAGCGAGACTATCATCCCATTTGAAAGTTCAATATTTATATCCTTTCTCAGTGGTATTTCCTTGAAGTTTTCTGCTGATGTAAGCTAATTATCTCTAGTCATTTTTATGCTGTCCCCTGCTATTCTTATAGTCAGTTCAGCTGGTAGCTTTAAGAATCGTGTCTCTACCTTTAGGAGTTCGAAGCTTATCATAAAAACGGTGTGACAGCAGATGCATCTATTTGATGTCATTCTTACCAAGGTCTACTGTTTGTGTCTTTTTATGACGTGTAAATTAAAAACACCTCAACCGGGTGCACCATTGTGTTCTTAGTTACCTCAGCTGGTTGCAATACAGAATCGTGTCTCCTGTGTTTCATTTGATGTCATTTTTACGAAGGCATATGTTTCTTAATTTTCTGTGTTTCTTTCCAAAGTGTAATTTAGGACACCTTAACTGTGTTCTTTCGAAAGCTTCAGACTTCAGGAGCTTCCAACCTCCTGTTTCAATAAGGTTATTGATTCAGTGTCAACACCTTATCTTATCTCAATAGCCTGAATGCTGTTAACAGCTTTAGATTGTTGAGGCTTTTAGATTTTCAATCCCAGTTTGTCATGTTTTAATAAGGCCAGAATTATTCATAGAATGGTGTATTTTTCTGAATATGGCTTATTCCTTCACATACCATCCACACTCCTGTTAGTGTCGGAAGGCAATCATTTTCAGGATGTAAAGCTGTTTCAACACCCAAAAGAGGGTTACGCATTAAAATGCAAATTAGATAGAATTCTTTCAGAAAATAATATTTTGGGATGAAGTATATAGTAATTAGAGACATGACATGTGGTAAGTGCAGCATGCTTGGGACGAAAAAAGTGACTTTGGACCTATGGTTTCCAAAGCTCTAGACCACTGGGGGTTTCCTCATGTCTTGTCTTACCTTATCTCGGTTGAGTCGACATATGCAGTCTAGCTGTACTCCTCCAACTTTGTAAGGGGTGAGGTCACTGGGCGAGCACAAGTGAAATTACTGATTCAAAATCTTCAGTTTATGTTTAAATGTGTCTATTGAGCTAGCTGTTACTATTTCTTAATCTAACTGGTTCCAGTCAACAATTGTTCATGGGAAAAAGATGAATCTGTGTACATCTTTCTTGACCAGGCATCTTGCTAATTTCTGGCTATTCCCTCTTGTGGATCTGTAATTCATTACAGATGGTTGTGTCTTATAGAGTCATGGGGGAGAAATTCAGTATTGCCCCATTTGGGGCGCAATTATCGGCCAGGCGCAAAGTTTAGCGCCTGGCGCAAATTATCACCTCCGACTGCAAACTTGGCTTCTATCGCCCCTGGAGGTGATTGGAGCGCTAAATCAGGCGCTTCACACCTGTCTTAAGGCACAAAGGCCGAGGAGCGAGATGCTAACTCAGAGCGCGGGCGAAGCTCAGGTGATGGAACACAGACACACTGGCGCCAGCCAGTTCTTAAAGGGGAGGGTCAATCTTGCTCTCCAGCCACACCCTGCTCATTGCAGCCTTGAATCTCAGCCTGGACAAACCTGTACATCAATTCTGCTGCAAAGGACTATGGAGAGGGCCAGGGAATGAGCTCCGCGCTTCAGCGACTGGGCCTTGGTGGCTCTGGTTGGCGAAGTGGAGCGCCGAAGAGCAATACTGTACCCAGAGAGTGGCAGGAGGCCATTGCCACGCGACTACAGAAGAGTCTGGAGGGAGGTGGCTCAACACGTCTCCTCCAGGAGCATGGTGCCCAGGACCCATAGACAATGTCGGAAAAAGTTCAACGACCTCACTCGGGTGGTCAGGGTGAGTGGCTGCTTTTCAATACCTCTCCATCCCTCCATCTCAACCTCACTCTATGGCCAGAGGGTGTAAAACCCCCAATGCCCAACACTCATCCAAGACCTATGGCCATCTCATAAAACACACACCCACATTCCACACCTTGCATATATTAAGGGCTGTTCAATTATGGGAGGCATTTCAGGCAAGCACATGGCTGCTTATTTACTCAGACGCCATCCTTTTTCTTGCAGGCCAAGCTATCTCACAACAGGCGGCAGCAGCAACGGACAGGTGGAGGGCCGGCTCAGCTGCAAACCCTCAGCGCGACCACAGGATCGTCGCAAGCCAGGTGATCGGTCCCGTCACCGCTGGAGAGGTCGACCCCGTTCGGGACAGCAATGGTAAGGTCATCAGCTTTCTCTCCTCTCTCATTCCACTTGTCCCACACAACACCTGCCTTTTACACTTTCAATCCAACTTACTAAATCGCTCCAGTCCTTGCTCCCTTACTGCCCCCCTGTCCTCATGCTAAAGCCACTCTTGCACCTCCCTGCTTTCAGATGGTGATTAACCAGTTGAGGAGACGGGCCCTCAAGCAGCCAGTGGGAGTGACGCTGCAGACGAGGAGGAAGAGGAAGCCGGAGCCTCAGCGCCAGCGTCTCCCGAGGAAGCCCATGCCCACACTGGGACCACGTCTTCCCTGGAGGGGAGCAGAGGGTACGGGTCTGATGAGGGTGAAGCTCCGGGACCCAGCGGGCTGCAGCAATGCCATGGGGGTAGGGAAGCTCGGGGGCCTTCTCCCCGGAGGGAGAGTATGCCAGAGAGTCCTGCTGCACTGGACGCAGAGGAGGAGCGGCTCATCGCGGAAATGAACACCCAGGCGGTGAACATGCACACTGAGCTCATGGGTGCAATGGGAAGAGTGCTCGAAAGCATTGATGCACTGGCAAGGAGTGTGGAGCACTTCGCTGCAGCACAGGCGGATGCAACGCAACTGCTTAGTGCTACAATTCAGTCACTGGCTGCTGTGATCCAATCTCAGACGGCTCTCATGCAGTCTCAGATTGAGGCAACGCATGCACTGACTGCTGCCATCGTCGCTGGTTCAGCCACATTGCCCCGGGGCTCTCACGGCGCCTCAGCAGGCCAGCAATCTCTGCTCCAGCAGATTGCTCCGGATGCTGAGGTGCTGCCCTGTGGGAGTGCCAGTGTGTTGGTCAAGCAGGGAGGTGCTGTCCTCTCGCAGGATGACAGCATTCCTGCTCCCACCACTGTCACTTCCCCATTGCACTTGCAATCGCCTGTAGTCCAGACTGCTGCCGCCCATGCAGAGTTGGTGCAGTCTGCAGCCGGGGCCTCCAGACCCAGAGCTGGTCAAGGGCGTCCTTCGAGGGCATCTGTAGTCTCAGGATCTGACATTCAGCAACCTTCCACCAGCCTTGCTGCAGCCACTGGGGCCCCATTACAGAGGAGCAGTAGGGTGGGAAGGGGGGAAGTGCGCAAGGGATGGAGATCACCCTCGAAGGGCAAAAAGTAGGAGGTCTCAAGAAATGTTGGGAATGTTTTTATTAAAGGCCAAGGTTCGTCTGATAACTTTTGTTTAGTGTTTTCGCCATTATCTCCAGGTTGTGAGAACCAGTTATGTTAATTAATGATTTGTTGTGTTTGTTTCTATTAGTTTGTCATGAATAAATGACACACACAGAGTTTGTAAAATAAAAAAGTTGTTGTAATCAAAATGTACATGTTTGGCCTTTGGAATCATTGCTGCCTTGGCTGGCTATAGGGGTTGTGGGTTGCTTTCCATCATGTTGTTCTCCATGCCAGAAGCCATCTTCTGAGTAGGGGCCTAGAAGCAGCTTGTTATCAGCCGTTGACGGACGGCCCTTGCAGTGGCAACATTGTGGGCCTCCCTCCAGCCTTGGTGCTGCTGCTGATCATCCTCCTCCTCTTCAGTATGTAACTGAACCGACCAGGGGGCAAGCAACCTTAGATCTGGTCCTGTGTAACGAGACAGGATTAATTAAAAATGTCCTAGTAAAGGATCCCCTTGGAATGAGTGACCATAACATGGTTGAATTCCATATTCAATTAGAGGGTGAGAAGGTTGGATCTCAAACAAGCGTGCTAAGCTTGAATAAAGGAGACTATGAAGGTATGCGAGCGGAATTGAGTAGAGTGGATTGGGAAAATAGATTAAAGGGTAAGACGACACATGATCAGTGGTGTACATTCAAGGAGTTATTTTACAACTTCCAAAAAAAATATATTCCACTGAAAAGAAAAGGGTGTAAAAGAAAGGACAGTCATCCGTGGCTAAGTAAAGAAATTAAGGATAGTATTCGACTAAAAACAAGGGCATATAAGGTAGCGAAATCTAGTGGGAGGACAGAGGATTGGGAAAACTTTAAAAGGCAGCAAAAAATAACAAAAAGATTGATTAAGAAAGGGAAGATAGATTATGAAAGTAAATTAGCAAAAAATATAAAAACAGATAGTAAGAGTTTTTATAGTTATATAAAAAGAAAAAGGGTGGCTAAAGTAAATGTTGGTCCCTTAGAGGATGAGACCGGGAAATTAATGGTGGGAAATATGGAGATGGCAAAAACACTGAATGAATATTTTGTATCAGTCTTTACAGTAGAGGACACTAAGAATATCCCAACACTGGACAATTGGGGGGCTATAGGGGGAGAGGAGCTAAACACGATCAAAATCACTATGGAAGTGGTACTCGGTAAAATAATGGGACTCAAGGCGGATAAATCACCTGGACCTGATGGCTTACATCCTAGAGTCTTGAAGGAAGTGGCGGTAGGGATTGTAGATGCATTGGTAATAATTTTTCAAAACTCCCTGGATTCCGCTAAGGTCCCGGCAGACTGGAAAACTGCTAATGTAACACCCTTATTTAAAAAGGGCAGTAGACAGAAGGCTGGTAACTATAGACCGGTTAGCCTAACATCTGTGGTAGGTAAAATTTTGGAGTCCATTATTAAGGAAACAGTAACAGGACATTTGGATAATCATAATTTAATAGGACAAAGTCAGCATGGTTTTACGAAGGGGAAGTCATGTTTGACAAATTTGCTGGAGTTCTTTGAGGAAGTAACATATAGAGTGGATAAAGGGGAACCAGTGGACGTAGTGTATTTAGACTTCCAAAAGGCATTTGACAAGGTGCCACACAAAAGATTATTGCTTAAGCTAAAAAATCACGGGATTGGGGGTAATATTCTGGCATGGATAGAGGATTGGCTATCTAACAGAAAGCAAAGAGTTGGGATAAATGGTTCATTCTCAGACTGGCAATCAGTAACTAGTGGTGTTCCGCAGGGGTCAGTGCTGGGTCCCCAACTCTTTACAATCTATATTAACGATTTGGAGGAAGGGACCAAGTGTAACATATCAAAATTTGCAGATGATACAAAGATGGGAGGGAAAGTAGTGAGTGAGGAGGACATAAAAAACCTGCAAGGGGACATAGACAGGCTAAGTAAGTGGGCAGAGATTTGGCAGATGGAATACAACACTGGAAAGTGTGAGGTGATGCACTTTGGCAGGAAAAATCCTAGAGCAATTTATTATCTTAATGGCAAGAAACTGGAGAGTACTGAAGTGCAAAGGGATCTGGGGGTCCTGGTGCACGAAACTCAAAAGGTTAGTATGCAGGTGCAGCAAGTGATTAAGAAGGCAAATGGAATGTTGGCTTTCATTGCTAGGGGGATAGAATATAAAAATAGGGAGGTATTGCTTCAGTTGTACAAGGTATTGGTGAGACCGCACCTGGAATACTGCATACAGTTTTGGTGTCCTTACTTAAGGAAAGACATCCTTGCTCTCGAGGCAGTGCAAAAAAGGTTCACTCGGTTAATCCCAGGGATGAGGTGGTGGTCATATGAGGAGAGGTTGGGTAGATTGGGACTCTACTCATTGGAGTTCAGAAGAATGAGAGGCGATCTTATTGAAACATATAAGATTGTGAAGGGGTTGGATCGGGTGGATGCGGGGAGGATGTTCCCGATGACGGGTGAGACTAGAACTAGGGGACATAGTCTTAGAATAAGGGGCTGCTCTTTCAAAACTGAGATGAGGAGGAACTACTTCACTCAGAGGGTGGTAGGTCCATGGAATATGCTGCCACAAAAAGCTGTAGAAGCTACATCATTAAATAAATTTAAAACAGAAATAGACAGTTTCCTAGAAGTAAAGGGCATTAAGGGTTACGGGGAGCGGGCAGGAATTTGGACATGAGTCTAGGTTCGGATCGGTCATGGCCCTGTGGGTAGTGGAGCGGGCCCAGGGACCGTGTAGCCGGATTCTGCTCCTATTTCGTGTGTGCAATTCTGTTAGATGCAGGAGATGGTTCTATGATAGATAGTAGATTGGCGGTTAGGATCAGATCAGCCATGATCTTATTGAATGGCGGAGCAGGCTCGAGGGGCCGATTGGCCTACACCTGCTCCTATTTCTTATGTTCTTATGTTCTTATGTTCCTCCTCCTCCTCCTGTGGTGCACCAATGCCTGGTGGCATTGGCTGGGTCCTGAGAATTGCAAAGTTATGAAGAATGCAGCAAACAACTATGAAGAGGGAGACTCGCTCAGGCAAGTACTGCAGGGCTCCTCCTGAGTGGTCCAGACAGCGGAACCGTTGCTTGAGCACGCCGATCGTCTGCTCAATTATGTTCCTGGTGGCAATATGGCTCTCATTGTACCGCAGCTCAGCAGGGGTGTTGGGGTTACGGAGCGGTGTCATCAGCCAGGTGCACAGTGGATAACCCTTGTCCCCGAGGAGCCAACCACTTGGCTGATGCGGTGCCTGGAAAAGATCTGGCACACCAGTCTGGTGCAAGATGAAAGCATCGTGGCTGCTACTAGGATAGCGGGCATTGACGGCGAGTATTAGCTGTCTGTGGTCACAGACCAACTGCACATTTAAGGAGTCGAACCCCTTGTGGTTTCGGAAAACCTCTGCATTCTCATGCGGTGCCCGCAATGCCACATGCGTGCAGTCAATGGCACCCTGCACCATGGGGAAGCCCGCTATCCTCGCAAAGCCCAATGCGCATTCATGCTGTTTGGCCCGGGTCATCGGGAAAGAGATGTACTGGCGTCTCCTTTTATAGAGGGCATTTGTCACCTCCCGGATACAGCAATGGACAGCGAACTGGGAGATATTGGCGATGTCCCCAGTAACTGCTTGAAAGGAGCCAGTGGCATAAAAATTCAGAGCCACTGTGACCTTCACTGCCACCGACAGAGATGTCCTGGTCCTTACTTGAGGCTGCAGATCTGGTTGCAGCAGGTGGCAGAGCTCAGTGACCACCTCCTTGCTGAAGCGCAGCCTGCGCAAACACTGCTCCTCAGACAAATTAATGTCGGAGAATTGTTCTACTTCATCCTCCTTTACTTTGACATTGGCAGCATCCTCTTCTTTTGCAGAGACAGATGCAATGTACTCATTTAGTACCTCACTCATGCCCTCTGCCTCCACAGGTTTCATTTTTGATCTCTAATCGATTCCATCCTTCCTTTGACTGTCCTTTTACTCTTTGTATGTTTATAATAGGCTTTAGTATTCCCTTTTATGTTATCAGCTAGTCTTTTCTCAGACTCCCTTAGCCCCTCTTATTACCTTTTTCAGTTCTCCTTTGCACTTTCTGTATTCTGCTTGATTCTCTACTGTATTGTCAACCAAACATTTATCATAAGCCCCATTTTCTGTCACATTAGAATCACAATTTCTTAGTCATCCAGGGAGCTCTCGCTTTGGATGCCCTTTCTTTCCCCTTCATAGGAATGTGCTTAGTCTGTACACAAACTATCTCCTCCTTTAAGGCCTCCATTTGCTCACTTACTGCTGTACCTGCCAATTTGTTTCCAGTCCAGCTAGGCCAGCTCACTGAGCACCCCTCTTCCAGTTGAGTATCTTCATCTTTTATTGTTCCCTGTTCCTTTCCATAACTACACTAAACCTAATGATATTGTGATCACTCTTTACCAGATGTTCTCCCACTGAAACATGCTCCACTTGCCCAATTTCATTTCCCAAAACTAGATCCACTACTGCTTCTTTCCTCGTTGGGCTGGAAGCATACTGATCAAGAAAGTTATCCTGTACACATTTCAAGAATTCATCCCCCTCCTTGCCCTTTATACTGTTTTTTTCCCCAAATCTGTATTAGGATAATTGAAGTCCCCCATTATCATTACTCTATTGTTTTTACAACTTTCTGAAATTTGCTTGTTGATTTGCTCCTCCATCTCCTTCATTCTATTTGGGACTAATAGTAAACACCCAGCAGTGTAAGAGCTTCTCTTCTGCTCCTTAACTCTAACCAAATAGATTCTGTCTTTGAACCCTCAAGTGCATCATCCCTTTCCAGGGTTGTAACTGTATCTTTGATCAATATTGCCACCCCCTCTTTTTTCCTTCCCTATTTCCCTTGAATATATTGTAGCCAGAAATGTTTAGTTCCCATTGCTGCCCTTGTTTGGGCCAGGTCTCTGTTACTGCACATCGGCCACACTCCCTGTTCTTGCTTGCCTATTGACACACTTTAAAATGAAGGGTTATGAAAGTATCCCATCACATTGCACTCTGGTTAAGAGTCCCACCAATTCATGTTGCCATCTCCCCTAACAGCAATTACTTGTATGCAGAACCTTAAAGCTTCCTTCCTCCACTTTAATAGAGTGATACTACCAGATCTATAACTTCAACTGTTGAATACCACCTGGAAGACATCCCTCAAATGCTAAACAAAGCCTAATACACTTAGTTTTGTTACAGGAGAAATTTGTGCACAATTCCCATGAAAGGCAGGGGACCAGAGAGGGAGGCCATACTGATCTTGGGAAAGCACACAGCTCTAGCAATGGGAGATGGCTAGATCAATTCAGGCCAGTTAGTGGCAACACACCTACACAATTGCTATGGCATTCCCATGACATGGCAAAGTGCCAGAGGCTTCCAAACACTTCTCTGTCTCCCTAATCCAAAGGGAGGTATCGCTCACCAATATTTAGCTTATACCCTCCATTTCCTGCAAAACTATCACTGCAATGGGAGGATGAGGAGGAGGACCAGCAGGATGGTGGATATTTCTTCTCAGTGACTATGATGATAGGGAAGAGGATTGGATGAAGGAATAGAGAATTGTTTATCCGAGTTTGAAGATGACACTAGTATAGATGGGAGTAGGAAATTCTAAAGGGACGTAGACAGACTAAGTGAGTGGGAAAAACTATGGCAGATGAAGTTCAATGTGGGGAAGTGCACGGTCCTTCACTATGGATCTGAGAAAGACAAATTGGAACATGTTCTTAATGGTAAGAAACGAGGAGCAAAGAGTTATGCAGGAACAAGGGGATTTAGGTGTGTATGTACACAAATCACTAAAAGGCACAAAAAGTAATTAAAAAAGGCTAAGGGAATGTTGGCTTTATCTCAACGGTGTTGGAGTACAACAGTGAGGAAGTGATGCTTTAGTTATACAGAGTCTTGCTCAGACCTTATCTGGAGTACTGCTTCAGTTTTGTGCACCAAATCTGAGGAAAGATATATTGGCCTTCGAGGGAGTACAGTGCAGATTCATCAGAATGATACCAGGGCTTAAAGGGTTAAATTACCAGGTACTTGGGGGTAGAAATGTTTATGTAATTTTTTCAGATGCATAACCTACAGTGTACAGACAGTGCGTGCCCAAACCAGGGGGGGGGGTGCGGTGCTGAGGCTCACTGTAAATTGTATCTCGTGCCTCATTTGGATACTTTGCCGGCACCTGTCACGCCATTTCCAAGGGATCAATTTTGATCCGCTTACTTTGCCAGCTGAGGCTCGCAGGTAAGTCCCAGGAAGAGGGGAAGGAAAATGTGAGTGGAGCAGCCCAATTGGCAGAGGGATCCTAAAACAGGTGTTTGGCCCCTCATTGACATGTGCAAGGACTCCAATATGGGGCCGGACATATTTCAGGCATCCTTGTGGCATGAAATTGGTATCTTTTGCTTCCGTTTCCTATCCAGAAAATGGGTGCAATGAGAACCAATTTCTCCCCCTTTAAGTTACCAGGCAAGGCCACTAAAGCAATTAATATAATTGGGTTCATGAGACAACTTTACAGGTTTCCGGGGAAAAAGGAGTTAAAGGGAAGTGGATTGAAGATTGGTTGAGCTCAACCAAAAATGAGGGTGGGCTTGTTCGGCCACATGGGTTTTTTCTGTTAAAATATCTTGGGTGCTAAATTGGACTGTGAATTGGGCAGGTGGTTAGTGGTGCAGTTGGCAAGATATGGCATTTGAAGATAAACTCACTGACCTTGACGACTTGTGTGAGATCAATAAACTTCTTCCTGCATTGCATCCAGGTTCTTGCAACTATACTCCTGACACTGACCTCCACTGCTATCTCTTCCCACTGTCCCCTGAGCATGTGTCTGGAGGGCTTTCTGCCCCCTTGAGGATACAGGACATCTCTCTTCCATTCCATCTCTTCCACCAAGACCTCCAGTGCAGTGTCTGAAAAACTTGGTGCACGCTCTCTACCATGGTCAGCCATTGTTGAATCTTCCACAGCACACTTTTGAAAATACTCTCACCACCTCCAGCAGCCACAATGCACCTCCCCTTTAAGAGGTGCAGGCTGGCTTTAAGTAGCGCTAGGCACCGCGATATCGGGCCCCCTGCTGATGTGTGCAGCCAATGAACACCGCAGGTAGCAGGGGTAGTGCTGGCTGCATGCAGCGTTCATTTAAAACAGCAGGCATCAGAATTTGATGTGCTGCCTGCATTGCAATTAACGGGCTAATTGAGCATCGTGATCCCCGCACTCGTTTTGTCCTCTTATCCAGTTTAACCCCCCGTGTTCCTAACTGAATTCAGAACTTGAATTGGGCCAATTTCTAGGTTCACATGATGAATATGACTCCTGCAATGATGCCAAATTCTTAAAAGGGTCAATACTGCAATGCTTTTCACCTCTTTGGATTAAAGCATATTTATTTGTATGCAAATGTTGACCTACTTTTGAAGAAAGAAGTAGATGATGTGTAATGTAACATTTTACCTAACATGAACATTTTCTTTGGGGCCAACAAAATAACACTTTTTGAGCTTTGGGAATCCGTCTTTATACTATTCAACTAAAAATAAAATTATATTTGTTGAATTTAGCATAAAAAGGGACTTGTAAAAATATATGATCCGGTCAAGTTTGGACTTTAATTTATAAAAATGGTAGTATGACCTCTCCATTCTATTTTAAAATGCAGAGTATGTTTGATGGGGCAATTATTTACTGCAGAGATGAAGTGTTATTTATCCCAGTTGTTCATTTCAGAATTCTAATATGAATACATTAAAGTGAAAAAGATAAATGGCTTAATGTAAACTATTGACTAATTGCTATAGTGCTTCTTTGAGGAAGCTACACACTGCATTTGTGAACTTTCAGTTGATTAAAACAGCTCGCTATAATTTCATGCTTTAATTCTTTTTTCTTCCTCGTCCTCTATTCCAGTGCAAACTTTAATCAGTCATACACTGTGACATTACAGATATTATGGCCTGAAGTTTCCCTTTAGTTGCACTGTCATTTGCAGCGCAATTTGCCCAAAATCGGTGAAACGAGTGCAAAAGATCACGGAATTTTAAGCACAAATTATGTTCAGCGCAACTCAAGTTTCCGCGATCTTTTGCGCTAGTTTAAAAAACCTCGTGGTAGAAGCTGGCCACACACACACAACAGGCCACGCTCCCAGGGTGAATCAATCACCATTGTGAGTTTCTGCTAATTGCCCTCGTTTGCGGGCCTTCAAGGAGACTCTAAAAATTAAACTTATTTTTAGGCGCAAGGACACTACGAGGCACGTTTTAAAAGCTTTTGAATTTTTTTTTAATTTACTATGAAACTGACTACTGTACACCAATATAACTAGCAAATGGTTCTGTGTAGATTTTTAAAGTTATTTTCAGTTACTTAAAATCGGGTTACTCAGGTGTTGGACTAGACACTCTGATTAGTAATACACTCATTTTCAGCTGTATAAACCAAACTGCCCCAAGTTACCACTCTTAAATATATCAAAGAATATATTTAAAGCAAATTCAAAAAAAAATGTTCTAAAACGTTGCCTGATTGAGCTTTTTCATGGCAGATTTTACGTTCGGCGGTACGTAAATGAGTTTGAGCGTTAAATGAGGGAAAAAAACACTTCTCAAAACTAGAGGAATGTTGGGTGCAATTTTTTTTATTTGTTCTTGGTATATGGGCGTCGCTGGCAAGGCCAGCATTTATTGCCCATCCCTAATTGCTCTTGAGAAACTGGTGGTGAGCCGCCTCCTTGTGGTGCTGCAGTCCGTGAGGTGAAGGTCCATTCGGGAGGGAGTGCCAGGATTTTGACCAAGCAACGATAAAAGAACAGCGATATATTTCCAAGTCAGGATGGTATGTGACTTGGAGGGGAACTGGTGTTCCCATGTGCCTGCTGCCCCTGTCCTTCTAGGTCGTAGAGGTCACGGGTTTCGGAGGTGTTGTCGAAGAAGCCTTGGTGAGTTATAGGGGGAAAAATTGGGTTGCTTTGAGGGCGATAATCGGGCGCAAAGCATCTAGCGCCTGGGCGTGGCGCCGCCAACGCCTCCCGCGAAATTCAGCGGGAGGTTAGCGGCGGCGCTAACCGTTAGCGCCCCGCGGCATTGCGCTGCCGGCGATGAAGTCATCACCGTGCGCAGCACCCCGCTCGCGCCCTGGCCGCAATCTTCGGGAGCGCCCCCTGAATTACCACAGGACGCTATGTCCGACAGGGTCAGGGGTGCTTACCTGCAGCCGGGGAGGCGCTATTTAAAGGCGAGGTGCGGGGCGGCCATTTTTGTTGCTGACCGCCTGCCAGCACCTGCCTCCGCTCCTGTCCCCGGCCTCCTTACTCGTCCCCCCGCGGAGTGCCGGTTGCGCTCCATCAGTCCGGCACTTCTCTTGAGTGCCGGGCTCTTTTGCCGGCACTCCTGATTCCCCGGGACCCAGCTGGGCCCCGGGTAGCGCTGCCCAAGGCCCCTCCTCTTTAAGAAGGGGCAGGAAGGCCTGCAATACCGCAGCCGACGTGCCACAGCGCGTGGCACTGCGTCCCGTAGCACCGCAATATTCCCTTGCAGCGCCCCAAGAGGGTAGTGGGGTGCTTCCAGTAGCGCCCCGCTACCCACTCGGGACGCTATCACTCAATTTCCATTGCAGGGGGCGCTAATTTTTCCAGGGCGCTAAAAGTACTACTTTTATTACGGGGCGCTACTCAATCTTTAGCCCAAATAGGCGCAGAGTCATATAGAGTCATAATGGCACAGAAGGAGGCCATTCAGCCCATCAAGTCCGTGCCGGCTCCCTATAGAGCAATCCATTCAGTCCCATTCCCCCGCTCTATCCCTGTAGCCCTGCAAATTTATTTCCCTCAAGTGCCTATCCAGACTCCCCTTGAAAACATTGAGTGTCTCCGCTTCCACCACTTCCGTCAGCAGCGAATTCCAGGTCATCACCACTCGCTGCGTAAAAAGGTTTTTCCTCACATCCCCCCTGTATTTCTTGCCCACAACCATAAATCTTTGTCCCCTATTCCTTGCACCATCAACTACTGGGAACAGTCTTACCCCGTCTAACCTATCCAAACCCGTCATAATCTTGTGCACCTCTATCAAATCATTCCTCAACCTCCTTTGCTCTAATGAAAACAAATCCAGCCGGTCCGGTCCGGGCGGCGATGGCGCCGCTAATCTAGAGCCGGGTTTGCGAGTCGGCGGCTAGGCCTGGCATCCAAGATGGCGTCGGAGGGAAACAGCGCAGGATATTTTTTTTTTGCCTCGTCGCTTAGGAAAAATCGCCAACCGTGAGAATATTGGAATCTGGTTTTGGCGATCACTGTTTGTAGTAATTCTATCTGTGCCAAAATTGCAACCCTTATGTGTCGATGTGGTTGCATTTGTTTATAGTCAATGGGCTTCTGTTTGGATCAACTTCGACTGGTACGGCACTTTTAATCATTAGGTGCCAATGACCAGCAGGGCACTGTTGTTCAGTCCTCAGCCCCACTCCTAACTGTAACTCACCAGTCTGCAGGGAATGGATGGTACTGTAGGTACGCACGTTGTGGTTCATGGATCTACTGTTGGATCTGGTGTCTCTTGCAGAAGTTAAATGCCGAAGGCTTGTCCTGGCGCTATATAAATGTAAGTTGTATGGCAGCACTCGCTCTCTACAAATTGGGTCTCCATATTGTACAGAGTAGCGCAGCTTTGGGGCCTATATTTCCTAGAGTTTAGAAAAATGAGGTGATCTCATTGAAACGTATAAAATTGTTAAGGGGATTGACAGGGTAGATGCTGAGAGGCTGTTTCCCCTGGCTGGAGAGTCTAGAACCAGGGGTCGCAGTCTCAGAATAAGGGGTTGGCCATTTAGGACCGAGATGAGGAGGGAATTTCTTCACTCAGAGGGTGGTGAATCTTTGGAATTCTCTACCCCAGAGGGCTGTGGAGGCTCAGTCGTTGAGTATATTCAAGACAGAGATCGATAGATTTTTGGACACTAAGGGAATCAAGGGATATGGGGATCGGGCGGGAAAGTGGAGTTGAGGTCGATGATCAGCCATGATCTTATTGAATGGCGGAGCAGGCTCGAGGGGCTGAGTGGCCTACTCCTGCTCCTAATTCTTATGTTCCTAATTCTTATGTTCTTCAACCTGTCCTTGTAGCTAAGATCCCCATCCCTGGAACCATTCTGGTAAATCTCCTCTGCACCCTCTCAAGAGCCTTCACATCCTTCCTAAAGTGTGGTGACCAGAACTGGAAACAATACTCCAGTTGTGGCCTAACCAGCGCTTTATAAAGGTTCAGCCTAACTTCTCTACTTTTGTACTCAATACCTCTATTTATGAAGCCCAAGATCCCATATGCTTTGCTAACCACTCTCTCAATATGTCCTGCCACCTTCAGGGACCTATGCACATTAACTCCCAGGTCCCTCTGTCCCTGCACATTCTTTAAAACTTTGCCATTAAGTGTATATTGCCTCTTCCTGTTCCTTCTGCCAAAATGCATCACCTCACACTTCTCTGTATTAAATTCCATCTGCCACTTGTCTGCCCATTCTGCTAGCCTTTCTATGTCCTGCTACAATCGATTGATATCATCATCACTGTTTGCCACACCCCCAAGTTTGGTGTCATCGGCAAATTTAGAAATTCTACTCTGTATTCCAATATCCAGGTCATTTATATGTATCAAAAAAAGCAGTGGCCTCAGCATTGACCCTTGGGGAACACCACTGTCTACCATCCTCCAGTCTGAAAAACAGCCATTTACCACAACTCGCTGTTTTCTGTCCTTAAGCCAATTCTTTATCCAATCTGCCACTGACCCACCTATTCCATGAGCCTCAATTTTGTTAGCCAGCCTTCTATGTGGTACTTTGTCAAACGCCTTCCTAAAATCCATGTAGACAACATCCATTGCATTCCCTTCATCAATCCTCTCTGTTACTTCATCAAAAAATTCAATTAGATTAGACAAACACGATCTGCCTTTTACAAATCCGTGTTGGCTCTCCTTAATTAGCTTAAACCTCTCCAAGTGCCCGTTAATTTTGTCCTTGATTATTGTTTCTAAAATTTTACCCACCACTGATGTTAAACTGACCGGCCTGTAGTTACTAGGATTGTCCTTACACCCTTTCTTGAACAATGGTGTCACATTTGCCACTTTCCAATCCTCAGGCACTTCCCCCGCATCTAGGGAAGATTGGAAAATTATGGCAAGCCCTTCCGCTATCTCCTCCCCCAATTCCCTTAGCAACCTGGGATGGAAGCCATCTGGACCAGGTGACTTGTCCACTCTAAGCATACCCAGCCTTTCTAGTACATCCTGTCTATCAATTTTCACCCCTTCCATTGCTTCTACCTTTTCCACTTCTACCGATATTTGTCAGCATTCACCTCCTTAGTAAACACCGATACAAAGTACTCATTGAGTATTCTAGCCTTGCCCTGCGCCTCTAAGCATATATCACCTTCTTTGTCTCTAATAGGCCCCTCCCCGCCTCTTACTACCTGCTTACTGCTTACATGTCGGTAGAAGATTTTTGTGTTCCCTTTTATATTAACCACCATTCTACTCTCATATTCTCTCTTTGCCAATCTTATTTTAAACTTCACTTCCCCTCTCAACTTATTGCATTTGGTGTAGTTGCTGCAGTGCATCTTGTCGATGGTACACACTGCAGCCATAGTGTGAATGTTTAAGGTGGTGGATGGGCTGCCAGTCAAGCGGGCTGCTTTGTCCTGAATGGTGTCGAGCTTCTTGAGTATTGTTGGAGCTGCACTCATCCCGGCAAGTGGAATTTATTCCAACACACTCCTGACTTGTACCTTGTAGATGGTGGAAAGGTTTTGGGGTGTCAGAAGGTGAGACACTCACCGCAGAATACCTAGCCTCTGACCTGCTCTTCACAGAATCACAGAATCCCCACAATGCAGATAGAGGCCATTTCGGCCCATCGAGCCTGCACCGACACATATCCCACCCTATCCCCGTAACCCCATGTATTTAATCCCCCTAACACTAAGGGTCAATTTATCATAGCCAAATCAACCTAACCCGCACATCTTTGGACTGTGGGAGGAAACCGGAGCACCCGAAGGAAACCCACGCAGACACGGGGAGAATGTGCAAACTCCACACAGACAGTCACCTGGGGCCAGATTCGAACCCGGGTCCCTGGCGCTGTGAGGCAACAGTGCTAACCACTATGCCACCGTGTTGCTCTTGTAGCCACAGTATCTATTTGACTGGTCCAGTTAAGTTTCTTGTCAATGGTGACCCCCAGGATGTTGATGGTGAGGGATTCGGCAGTGATAATGCTGTTGAATGTCAAGGGCTGGTGGTTAGACGCTCACTTGTTGGAGATACACAGCATTTGTATTTCTTCACTTCACCTGACGAAGGAGCAGCGCTCCGAAAGCTTGTGATTTCAAATAAAGCTGTTGGACTATAACCTGGTGTTGTGCAACTTCTCACTTTTGTCCACCCCAGTCCAACACCGGCATCTCCGCATCATTGTTGGAGATAGTCATTGCCTGGCACTTGTGTGCTTGTGTGGCGCGAATGTTACTTGCCACTTATCAGCCCAAGCCCAAATCCTGCAGCAATGTCCTGGGGCTGAGATGATTGCCCTCCAACAACCACAACCATCTTCCTTTGTGCTATGTATGACTCCAGCCAGTGGAAAGTTTTCCCCCTGATTCCCATTGATTTCAATTTTACTAGGGCTTTTTGATGCCACACTCGGTCAAATGCTGCCTTGATGTCAAAGGGCAGTCACTCTCACCTCACCTCTGGAATTCAGCTCTTTTGTCCATGTTTGGACCAAGGCTGCAATGAGGACTGGTGCCGAGTGGTCCTGGCAGAACCCAAACTGGGCGTCAGTGAGCAGGTTATTAGTCAGTAAGTGTTGCTTGATAGCACTGTCGACAACACCTTCCATCACTTTGCTGATGATTGAGAGTAGACTGATGGTGCAGTAATTGGTTGGATTGGATTTGTCCTGCTTTTTGTGGACAGGACATACCTGGGCAATTTTCCACATTGTCTGGTAAATGTCAGTGTTGTAACTGTACTGGAACAGCTTGGCTAGAGATGTGGCTAGTTCTGGAGCACAAGTCTTCAGCACAACAGCCTTTGCAGTATCCAGTGCGCTCAGTCGTTTCTTGATATCACGTGGAGTGAATCGAATTGGCTGAAGACTGGCTTCTGTGATGGTGGGGACCTCAGGAGGAGGCTGAGATGGATCATCCACTCGAAAGTTATGGCTGAAGAAGTTTGCAAACTCATCAGCTTGTCATTTGTGGTCATGTGCTGGGCTCCGCCTTCATTGAAGACAGGGATGTTCATGGAGCCTCCTCATCCCGTTAGTTGTTTAATTGTCCACCTCCATTCATGACTGGATGTGGCAGGACTCCAGAGCTTTGAGCTGATCCATTGGTTGTGAGATCTCTTAGCTCTGTCTATATCATGCTGTTTCTGCTTTTTAGCATGTATGTAGTCCTGTGCTGTAGCTTCCCCAGGTGGGCATCTCATTTTTAGGTACACCTGGTGCTGCTCCTGGCAAGCTCTTCTACACACCTCATTGAACCAGTGTTGGTCCCCTGGCTTGATGGTAATGGTAGAGTGAGGGATATACCAGGCCATGAGGTTACAGATTGTGGTGGAATACAATTCTGCTGCTGCTGATGGCCCACAGTGCCTCATGGATGCCCAGTTTTGAGCTGCTAGATCTGTTCTGAATCCATCCCATTTAGCACGGTGGTAGTGCCACACAACATGATGGAGAGTGTTCTCAGTGTGAAGATGAGACCTCTTCTCCACAAGGACTGTGCAGTGGTCACTCCTACCAATACTGTCATGGACAGATGCATCTGCAACAGGTAGATTGGTAGGATTTTCCCTCCTGTTTGTTCTCTCATCACCTGCCGCAAGCCCAGTCTGGCAACTATGTCCTTCAGTACTCGGCCAGTAGTGGAGCCACTCTTGATGATGGACATTGAAGTACCCCACCCAGAGTATGTTCTGTGCCCTTGCTACCCTCAGTGCTTCTTTCAAGTGGTGTTCAACATGGAGGAGTACTGATTCAATAGCTGAGGGAGGGCGTTAGATGGTAATCAGCAGGAGGTTTCCTTGACCATGTTTGACGTGATGCCATGAGACTTCATGGGGTCCAGAGTAAATGGTGAGGATTCCCAGGACCACTCCTGCCTGACTGTATACCACTGTGCCACCACCTCTGGTGAGTCTGTCCTGCCAATAATAGCTTTTTTTTAAATTCCAGATTTATTTCATTAACTGAATTTAAATTCCCCAGCTGTCATGGTGGGGTTTAAACTCATGTATCTGGATCATTAGTCCAGGCCTCTCGATTACTGGTCCAGTAACATAACCGCTGTGCTACCGCCCGGATCGCGGATTGTGCCAAAGCGGAAACTCTACCCAGCAAGTTAGCTATATAGAGGTACACAGTTTCAGAAGCAAGGGACAAAAGCAACACACATCAGTCCCAGTGAGATTGGATGATATAGATACAGGCATTAACAACATACTGTGGCAATTTTCAATGGCTCCTTCAGGCGCCAAAGAGCCTCCGAGGTGGCCAAGATGGGACCTTGAACTGAAACATCGGTTTAGCCTACGTTTAACGCAAGACACCATCTTGGTGTAGCAGTTGAAGCACGCGCTAGGAACGGCCGCTTGGAAAATCGTTAAGAGGCTGATTGCCACTTAAATTGCCTGCTAGCACTCATTGAGGAGGCTGCACAGCATTTTAGTGGATAGCACTTGACCTAATGCCCTCTCCGAACTGCAACCAGCTGCGTGGGAGTAAACAAGTCATTGCAGAGTATTTTGTGCACTACTTAAAGGTATATCACCTTTTACTGTTCACTTGCTGCTGGAGGCTTGAAGAGGACTTTTGAAACACATCGGGAGACTTTCTGGGACACTACACCAACACTCTATCAACATTTATTGCAGAAATTCTCTGAGGACTTCACCTAAAAAGAGTGAGTGCTGTGCTACTCTACCTTATTGGACACCTTATAGGAGTCACCAGGAGAAAGGGAGTGCTTGGTCATGGGCATCCTGCTAGGGGACCCCTTGGTTTGCAAGAGGAATGGGAGGAGGACATGAGACCAGGCAGAGCAGCACCAGCTGCTGCAGGAGAGAGGAACAGGAGGACGAGGTGGACTCCTTCCCCCCTGCAGGTACATGACATCCCTCCACCTCTGGACCCCCTCCTCCAGGACCTCCAGTGCTGCATCCTAGAACCTGTGCGCCCCTCCCTCTGTCCCTGAGCCATCCTAAAACCTGATGCTGTGTGTCAGCCAGCCCACTCCATGCCATCAGTGGGATTGGGTGCATGGAGGCTACATATACCGCTCCACAAAAATTGTGTCTAATCAGCGCTTGAGTGCTAAACCTGCAGGGGCTGAATTTTAATGGGGAAGGCGGGTTGGGGGGTAGGGCAGCTCCAAGGCGGTTGGGAAACCCGGGAGAACAGGTTACCCGCAGGCCCCGTTGTCTTTACCGGCAGGGCCTGATTTGCATAGGAATCCTCCATTTCTCACTCGCAGCCAGCTAGATGGAGAGGCTGGCTGGCTGGCTGCAGGTGGGTAGGCCTGCGGCATTAGGCCGCACAGAGGAGGGAGAGATAGATCGGATGGGGGCCGGGGCCAGACTACTGAGCATCAGTGGGGAGGGAGAGACGATCGGGGTCGGACTCCTGAGGATCGGTGGGAGGGAGGGCGGGAAAGAAGCACCGGACTCCTGAACATCGGGGGTGGGAGACAAGCACCAGACCCCTGAGGATCGGGGGGTGGGAGGGAGGCACCAGACCCCTGAGGATCGGGGGAGGGGGTGGGAGAGAAGCACCGGACCCCTGAGGATTGGGGGAGGGGATGGGAGAGAAGCATCAAGGCTGGAGCATCGGGGGTGGAGGGGGGGGAGGAGGGAGAGAGCAACAATTAGGTCTGGAGCATCAGGTGGGGAAGCATCGGGGCCAGCCTGAGCATCACTGGTTGGGGGGTGGGGGGGGGGAGGGAGTCCGGGAAGGTGATCGGAGGCCTCGTGGGGGGGTCTCCAATCACGGGGGGTGGGTTAGGCAGGGACCCTGGATCCAGGAGGTAGGTATAAAGGCACTTACCACCTGGATGCAGCAGCCCTTGCCTTGCTGTAGCTAGTGAGTTTTACGAGGTGTGCAAAACCAAACTAGCTACAGTTAAACACAAAATGGAGGTTAAAGAAAAGGTTTCCAGCCTCATTATAATATTTAAATTGACCGCCCACCTCCTGGCAGCGGGTTGGCTGCCCGCCCCCGTCGCGCCCCCCCGCCCCCCCCCCATCCCACCTCCGTTTAAACTGGAAGTGGGCGGGTTGGAGGCGGGTTCAGGTCAGGATTCACATTTTTAACACTTTAACTACCCCCACGCTCCTAACCCACCCATATTTTTAGGTTAAAATTCCCCCCCAGTTGTTTGTTTTAGTACCTCCTTGCAAGTTCAAATTATAGAAATCAGCAATAGGACCAAAATTGCAAGCTGAAACCAAACTTCCAAACAGATGTGTATTATTAGCACAGCACCTGTTTTCACCCTTTCAACCAAGATAACCCCCTGTATTCTCAATGCTCTCCATAGAGAATAAAAAAGAGAATAGCCTAAATGTCAATTAAGTGCATATTCCTCTCCTCTTCGACCCCACATTCTCCTTGCAAGGTCCTCTGTACACCTTTCCACGGTCTCGAAACATCAAACTAATTTGCAAGGAAACCAGTTCTTCTCCAGAGACTTTGCCGACATTCAACTCTCTGCAGAGCAGCTCTCGCCAAACGTGTTACTCCGAAAAATCTGCCTCTTTTCCCCTTAATGTAAGCCCTGCTGTGGTAGCAATCACCAGCTGCATAAAAGCATTGAACTGAGAGGTTTAGCCAGTGCAACAGTTAACTGACTACATTACTACTTTTTACGTATTAAGTAAATAACAGTAGGTACAGCCAGAGGTAAATTGTATTGAGAGCAGATGTTGTATGAATTTGACTCTTGCAGCTGTTGGGAACAGCGATGCAGAGTATTGCTCTCTTCACAATTTGAAAACTTGCAGATCAATGTATTAATGACAGACTTTGCCAAACATTTTAGTTACAATACAAGGTCAATGAGTCATCTTCATATATTAGTACACCAGTTTTGCATGGTATTGAATTTAAAAGTATGATTATTCACGAAGTAGAGAGAAAGATTTAAAAGTCGCACGGAATGTAAATTCCTGCAGGCACTATTGTACAAAAATCTGGAGCTAACATACCTGGCTTCTGATAGACTGTAAAGTATAATTCTTCTTCAGTGCAGAGCACCAAGGATGGTGATGGGATCTCAGACTCTAAGCTATGAAGAGAGACTTACAGAACAGTACCGACTTTCATCAGAGGAAATGGAGAAACGAAGATTGAGAGAAGATATAATCTGTTTTTAAAATATAGGCCTGGATTTTAGCCTGGAGAGAAGTTCTGTGCGGGGGGAGGGGTGGCGGGGCTGTTGTGAGGTCGGGAAACCCGTAAGAACACAGGGCACCTCTATGTGGGGTTCCCACCCACAGGCAGCCTGATTGACAGGCTGGAGGCCTTTCCGGTGGGGAAGCCTGCTTCACAAGTCTATGAGAGCAGGTAGGTGTATTGGGAGAGTGAGAGAGATTGTGGGGGAAGTCCGGATCATGTGTGAGGGGGGGGGGTCCGCATTGCAGGGGGGAGTGTCCGGATCACGGGGGATTCGGATTGCGGGTGATCTGGATCGCGGGGGGGGGCCGATGGTAGTCTTGGGGATCCCGATTGTGGGGGAGGTCCGATGGGTGGTTTGGTGGGTCTCGATTGTGGGGGGGATGTTCAATGGTGGTCCGGGGATTCCAATTGTGGGGGGAGAGGGGTCTGATGGTGGTCGGGGAGGGCAAATGGTGGTCGGGGGGAGCTGATGATGGTCAGGGGGAGCAGATGGCGGTCAGGGGGGGCAGATGGTGGTCGGGGAGGGCAGATGGTGGTCGGGGGGGCAGATGGTGGTCGGGGGGGGGAGGCAGATGGTGGTCGGGGGAGGCAGATGGTGTTCGGGGGGGGAGCAGATGGTGGTCGGGGGGGGAGCAGACGGTGGTCGGGGGGGGAGCAGACGGTGGTCGGGGGGGGCAGATGGTGGTCGGGGGGGAGCAGATGGTAGTCGGGGGGGGGCAGATGGTGGTCGGGGGGGAGCAGATGGAGGTCGGGGGGGGCAGATGGTGGTCGGGGGGGGTGCAGATGGTGGTCGGGGGAGCAGATGGTGGTCGGGGGAGCTGATGGTGGTCGGGGGGGACAGATGGTGGTTGGGGGGGACAGATGGTGGTTGGGGGGAGGCAGATGGTGGTCGGGGGGCCAGATGGTGGTCGGGGGGGCAGATGGTGGTTGGGGGGGAGGCAGATGGTGGTCGGGGGGGCAGATGGTGGTTGGGGGGGGGCAGATGGTGGTTGGGGGGAGGCAGATGGTGGTCGGGGGGGCAGATGGTGGTCGGGGAGGGGCAGATGGTGGTCGGGGGGGCAGATGGTGGTCGGGGAGGGGCAGATGGTGGTCGGGGGGGCAGATGGTGGTCGGGGGGGCAGATGGTGGTCGGGTAGCGGCAGATGGCGGTCGGGGGGGCAGATGGTGGTCGGGGGGGGCAGATGGTGGTCGGGGGGGCAGATGGTGGTCGGGGGGGCAGATGGTGGTCGGGGGGGCAGATGGTGGTCGGGGGGCCAGATGGTGGTCGGGGAGGGGCAGATGGTGGTCGGGGGGGAGCAGATGGTGGTCGGGGGGGGAGGCAGATGGTGGTCAGGGGGGCAGATGGTGGTCGGGGAGGGGCAGATGGTGGTCGGGGGGGAGCAGATGGTGGTCGGGGGGGAGCAGATGGTGGTCGGGGTGGGGCAGATGGTGGTCGGGAGGGCAGACGGTGGTCGGGGGGGCAGATGGTGGTCGGGGGGGCAGATGGTGGTCGGGGGGGGCAGATGGTGGTCGGGGAGGGGCAGATGGTGGTCGGGGGGGAGCAGATGGTGGTCGGGGGGGGAGGCAGATGGTGGTCGGGGGGAGCAGATGGTGGTCGGGGGGGCAGATGGTGGTCGGGGGGGCAGATGGTGGTCGGGGGGGCAGATGGTGGTCGGGGGGGCGGCAGATGGTGGTCGGGGGGGCAGATGGTGGTCGGGGGGGCAGATGGTGGTCGGGGGGGCAGATGGTGGTCGGGGAGGGGCAGATGGTGGTCGGGGGGGAGCAGATGGTGGTCGGGGGGGGAGGCAGATGGTGGTCGGGGGGAGCAGATGGTGGTCGGGGGGGCAGATGGTGGTCGGGGGGGCAGATGGTGGTCGGGGGGGCAGATGGTGGTCGGGGGGCGGCAGATGGTGGTCGGGGGGGCAGATGGTGGTCGGGGGGGAGGCAGATGGTGGTTGGGGGGAGGCAGATGGTGGTCGGGGGGGCAGATGGTGGTCGGGGGGGAGCAGATGGTGGTCGGGGGGGGAGCAGATGGTGGTCGGGGGGGAGCAGATGGTGGTCGGGGGGGGCAGATGGTGGTCGGGGGGGGGCAGATGGTGGTCGGGGGGGCAGATGGTGGTCGGGGGGGCAGATGGTGGTCGGGGGGGCAGATGGTGGTCGGGGGGAGGGAGCTGACAGATCGCGCGGGGATATTTACTGGTAGCTTGTTGGGCCTGGAGGAAACACTCCTGCTCCTCCTGGCCCACAAGCAGTCCTGTAAAGGCACTTACCTCATGGATTCAGCCCTTCTTGCCTCCTTGCAGCTGCCGACTTTCTTGAGGCCTGGGAAAAGTGGCCACTTGTGGTTAAAAATAGAGCGACTGTTAAATTGAAGGCAGGCAGCCTCAGTATAATATTTAAATGACCAACCCACTTCCCGCGAGCGAATGATCGCCCGCCCCTCGTTCCGCCTCCATTAAAACCGGAAGTGGGCGGGATCGAGGCGGGTTCGGTTACTGTTCCAGATTTTTTGCATTTTAACCTCTGACACGACCCCAACCCACCCGTTTTCAGCCCATAGAGAGGAATGGCTAATCTAGATACACACAGATTATTTAACTTGAACTATGAGTTCAGAAATGGAGGTCACCAGAGTAAAATTTAACATGCCTCAGATGCGACTTGAGGATAGAGGAAATGTTTTACTACACATCGAGATTGCAAGGAATAGACTGCTAGCTAAAGCAGTTTATACTGTTTCAGTTAACACATTTGAATATCTGTTCAGGAATATGATTGAACCATAGAAGTTTACAGTACAGAAGGAGGTCACTCATCGTGTCTCAGCAAGCTCTTTATCATTAAATCCATTACCCCACATATAATTCAATCCCCTCCACCTGCACTTATCTCAACTATCTTTGTACAAAACATCGGTTAAGCCACAGTTAGCATACTACGTTCAGTTTTGGGCCGCCCATTAAACAAAGTATATAGTACCTTATCCTGTTCTCAGGACAACCAAGATGTTTTGGGGTATGGTCACTGTTCTTCTATGGGTAAATATGGCAGCCAATTTGTGCACAAACAGCGAATACATTGAATGACCAGTTAATCTGTTTTTTGGTGATGATGGTTGAGAGAGAATAATATTTACCAGGACAGTAGGAGAACTGCCTGCTCGCCTTCAACCAGTGCCGTAGGATCTCTAACATCCACCTGACTAGACGGGCGTGGTATCAGTTTTAACATATCTTCAAGAGATGGCACCTCTAATAATGAAGCAGGTCCTCAGTACAGCACTGAATTCTCAGTCTAGATTATGTGCTCAAGTCCTGAATTTATGACCTTCCAGACTCAGGTGAGAGTACCAGCAACTGGGCCAAGCTAACACTTCAGCTTGCCTTCCTTACTGAGGCCAAGAAAGGAAAGCACTCAAGAATGAATAATGTAGAATATTAGGGTGCATTTTTAATAACAATTTCTTACCAACACTAAACTTATTTACGGTAAATCAAGAGTTGAGGCTCCACCTGACTCTGGAGTAAAACTCCTTCCTCCAGAGAGTCTCGCTCTACTTTACTTCATTGTAAGGTTAGGCCCTAAATCTTGATTAACAGTAAAGTTTTAGCATCAGTGCAAAGCTACTGTTTTCATTGAGTTGAAGTAAGTACTCGGGTATTTTGTTTTTTTTCCCATTGGGCTGGAGCGTTAGGGATAAACTTTTTGGTACAATTCCTCTAGGAGTGGGTTTCATGGGCTATGTGGCCCTTTCTCATTCAATGCATCCTTATGTTTATTTTGTTATATTCCACACACATTTATACATTTTCAAATAATGTAACTTCTTTAAGGAATTGTTCATGCAGGAGCCACATGATCTTCCCTTACTGTATCCATAAGACTGGCACTTTGCTCAGTTAGCTTTAGTTCTCTTTTAATCACTGTCAATAATTTAAAATACAACTTGGCATACTATTTGTGAAAAGTAAATATTAGAAAGAAAAGTGGGCATGCACTGTTTTCTGTAAAATTTGTTAAATTCCATCCAATTATTTGCACTCATGTATGTCAATACTTACATTCAAATTTGTACAAATTGTAGGAAACCTTTTCCAAACATTCATACAGAGCTTTTTCAGTGTCTCCTGCTGGACAGTAAATTTATAACCTGCGAAATTTGGCTGGACTTTCCTAACAAAACCAAGAAAATCAGACTCCAGATACTCAGCTTCTTAATTTTTCTTAACCCGTCTCAAGTCAAGGAGCTGGAAAACAACAAAACTGACTTCTCCTACCCCTTGGAGTTAAACTGTTAAACTACAATGGCAGATGAGCAGAATAATTTAACTATATCTTAAAGAATAGCTGCTGATATTCACCGCATCTAGTAAAATAAGCTCAAAAAACACTTTAAGGAAAGTACCAGCTGAGACTAAAATTAAAAATTAACGAGCAACAAAGGACTCGATAAATGTGTGAAGGATGACATATGTGTTAGCTTCTGATACATACATCCACAAAGAAGTTGTAGTTATTGCCTGTGGAAGACATGCAGTCCTGGCTACATGATCAAATCACAAATGGAATGAATCTACACACGATACTTTGAAACAAAAGCAGTTACCTTGTCAAAAGGACATAAGCTCATCCTATTGAAATTGTTAGTTCCAATTAACACGTGGCTTGTCAGCTCTGAGAATTCCAGTCTCCCTAAGAAAGAAAGACTTGCATTTATATAGTGCCTTTCACGACCACTGGACGTCTCAAAGCGCTTTACAGCCAATTAAGTACTTTTTGACGTGTAGTCACTGTTGTAATGTAGGAAACGTGGCAGCCAATTTGCGCACAGAAAGCTCCCACAAACAGCAATGTGATAATGACCAGATCATCTCTTTTAGTGCTGTTGATTGAGGGATAAATACTGACCAGGACACTGGGGATAACTCCTCTGCTCTTCTTCGAAATAGTGCCATGGGATCTTTTACATCCACCTGAGGGAGCAGACGGGGCCTCGGTTTAATGTCTCCAAAAGGCTGACCGATTTTTAAAAAAAAGTTTTCAGCTCACACATTGCGGTACAAACAAATCCTAATAGTACAGTTACAAAGCTATTCATATGTCAGCAGCATTTTATTACTTTAATATTGCTCCCCTGAGGCTCTGTGTGTAAATGCACTATAAAACTTGGTGCTGAGCCTTTCAAACCAGGAAGGCCCCAGATTTGATCTCTGAAAGTTGTACAAATGTAAAACCCGACCCCAATCCAACCCGCCTCCAACACGCCCACTTTCACCTTTCACTCAGGCGGGACGGGGGTGCGGGCTGCCAACCCGCTGCCAAGAGGCGGGTTGGCAATTTAAATATGATAATGAGGCCTGCAGCCTCTACTTTTACCCGAAATAACAACAGAAAATGCTGGAAAAACTCAGCAGGCCAGGCAGCATCCGTGGAGAGAGAAACAGAGTTAACGGGCTGGATTTTGTCAATGGGGACGTGATGGAGGCGGGACTCCCACTTTTAGGGATGTAGTCCCGCCTCCATCAACTTGTGGCCAACCCACTGTATTTTCCCTTGATTGACCTTGTTAAGTCCGCCCAGCGGGCTCAGCAGGCCAATCAAGGGTCCCTTGGATACAGGTAACGTCAGCCATTGAAATTTCATCTGTCAAGAGCTTTTGACAGATGAAATTTCAGTGTTTGACAGCTCTGTGAAGCTGTCAAACACTGACAATATGATTTCTAACATGAGTCCCTGTACTTAGACTCAGTTAGAAATCAATCCAGCACAGAAAGCAGAGGCTGCAGCTTTTGACATCTCCGCGGCCATTCTGCTTTCTGTGCCGGTGAGTTGAGGGACTCCCGAGAACTGAAGGAAGGAAGCCTGCAGGACAAAGTTAAGGTAAGTACAAGTTCTTATAACACTTTACACACACCAAACACACTTACCTCTGCACTCATGCACCCATTACTCACCTGCACACCGGACATCTCGACCCCTCCAAGCCCTCCAGACCGATGGTCCGCCTCGCTAAATCAGCGTGGTTCGGACCTGTCGGGAAGCCCACACTTCAGGGCCAAAAATAGGGATTAGGCAAAAAACTGCCTGTTAACTACCTGTTAACAGGCAGTTTATTGGTACTAATCCCCTTCCCGCCTCGGGGAGGAGGGTCCCAGCACAGGTCGGGTACCCGCCTCCTGTGAAACTGGCATGGAGGCGGGTTGTGGGGTGGGATGGGTTCGGGACTCCCGAATCTGCTATTTTCCCACCCCACACACCTCCAAACCCGTCTCTACGGGCCGGTGAAAATTGAGCCCAACGTTTCAGGTCGAAGACCTTTCGTCAGAACTGGAAAAAAGCAGGAAATGGAATAGATTTTAAAGCAGGTTTAGGGGCTGGGAAATGGGGGAGAGGATGAAAGAACAAAAGGGAAGGTCAGTGATAGGATAGAAAGCAGGAGAGATTAAGAGACATTGAGAGACATTAAGAGATATTCAAGGCAAGAGGAGGTGGTAATGTGACAGGTTAAGCAACAAAGGATGGCTCTAGATGAAGTGTGAATCACACTGGCAGAATGAAGGACAGCTGCCATGTGGGAGGGAAGAAAAAAAGGCCAAACAAAAAGTGTGGATAAAAAATATATATATGTATGTGATAGGGGCCGAGGTTATGATCTGAAATTGTTGAACTCTATGTTGAGTCCAGAGGGCTGTAGAGTGCCTAATAGAAAGATGAGGTGCTGTTCCTCGAGCTTACGCTGAGCTTCCATGGAACAATGCAAGAGGCCGAGGACAGTGAGGTCTGAGTGGGAGTGGAGCGGTGAATTAAAGTGACAGGCGACCAGAAGCTCGGGGTCCTCCTTACGGACTGAACGGAGGTGTTCCGCAAAGTGGTCACCCAATCTGCGTTTGGTCTCCCCAATGTAGAGGAGACCACATCGTGAGCAGCGAATACAGAATACTAAATTGCAAGAAGTACAAGTAAATCGTTGTTTCACCTGGAAGGGGTGTTTGGGGCCCTGGACAGTGGGAAGGGGGGAGGTATAAGGGCATGTGTTGCATCTCCTGCGCTTGCACGGGAAGGTGCCGGGCGAAGGGGAAGGGGTGCTGGGGGTGATAGAGGAGTGGACTAGGGTGTCGCGGAGGGAGCGGTCCCTACGGAATGCTGAAAGGGGAGGTGAGGGGAAGATGCGTTTGGTGGTGGGATCACGCTGGAGGTGGCAGAAATGGCGGAGGATGATCCGTTGAATGTGGAGGCTGGTGGGGTGAAAGGTGAGGACAAGCTTTGCAGGTTTGACTGAAGGTGGCCGGGGATCCCAGGGCTCGGGATTCCCGGTGGCTGCAAAAAGGCGGCCTCAGCCTCGCGGAGCAATCCTTGTGGGCCAGGAGGAGCAGGAGTGCTTCCCCACCACCACAACTATCCTGGGCCCAGCACTTACCTTATCCTGTGGCTTCCTTGTCCGCGTTCCCCACTCGACTGGAGGTCAGCCTGTCAATCAGGCTGACTCTGGGCAGGGAACCCGCCCCTCACATTGCATGCACACTGTGGAGTTTGTGGAGTTAAGGGACACCCGATCTTCCGGGTTTCCTGCAGTCTCCCGGGTCCCCCCGCACCGTATGGGTGGGAGCCTGGAAAATCCAGCCCCTTCTGTTCCTGATTACTATCCAGTGACCCCTGCTGGAACAAGTGTGTGTATGGACATTGGGGAAAGACAGGATCAGGCTCAGCCAGGATGTGTACATGTGACATATCTGGAAAGCACTCACTACCTAGGCTCGCACATGAAGGCCAATGTGACAAGAAACTGGTGCTGGTGGAAAGGTAACCCAGCAACTAGTCCTGGAAGGAAGGAGAAAAAGAGTAAATTAACATTGCTGTTAGAATTTCTTTTCTTATTTAAAAAAATATTTTGCCACGGTTTCCTCTGCTTCCTGGATCTCAACATCCAATTTGAAGGAAGAACTTATGGTGAAAAAAATGGCTGATGCTCACTTTCATCCACACAAGGCCAAGAGATATGAAGCTTGATAGAGTTACATTATCGGCAAGAATTTTCAGCTAACACTGGAGCACTATTGTTGTTTGACAGATCTTATCTGTGGCATCGGTAGCTTGATTATGCCTAGTTAATATCACAAATCCACAACATTTTCATTTGGGAAAAGTTGAGATTGTACAAAACACTATTCATGAGAGACAGCTCATTGGAACTGTTGTCAATTGTATCACAGTAATACAAGATATGGTTTTGCCAGTGATTTAGCTATATTCCGAATTTATGATCTTAGCCATACTATCAGTGGGAGGTGCAAAGTATAACCTGTGCTTCTACTCAGGAAGGGAAAATTGTTGAAACCGAGGCAAAGTAGGTTAGGCACTAGCCTTTCATGTCTGTGACCTGGGTTCAAATCTAGCTCCGAATGAAAGGATGAAAGTCTCTTTTGTCTGCTGGCTTGAAGGGCCCTGATTAAAATTAACGTGTACGGTCTCAATCCAGCTTCCATTGGGCATGGGCCAATAGCACAAAAGTGAAGAGGAACAGCACTTAGGGGGAGAAATTCATTACAGCTCCATTTGGGGTGCTAACTTTTAAAATTTGAGAAAATTAGCACCAGGCGCTAATGTGTCTAAACTTCGAAAAAATTTGGTTTTGCGCTCCAGGAAGGAAGTGGAGCACTAAATCAAACGCTCCACTTCCTTCTTGCAGCGCAATCGGCAGCAGGCGGGGCGGAGACTTCAGCAGCACTGCAAACTGGGCCGTGCAGCGCTGCCGCGTTCAAAGGCTCCTTCCCTCCCTTCAAGGGAAGGGCCATCGCTGCAGACTCTGCAATATAAAAAGTACCTACCTGGACCACCAAAGCAGCCGCGATCCAGCGCGATCGCGGGCAGGAACACACGAAAAAAACTGGAACAAGAAAGGTACATTTTTTTGTACTTACCACGGCCACCTCGCCTTTAATCATCACCCTGAAGCGGCCGGCCGCCCGATGCACACCTCCTGCAGCTGTCGGTGTTTTCAACCAGCGCTGCTGCAGGGGGCGGAAGTCAATTTCGAGTCTGGGGCGCTACCGGGGCGATACGCACCGTGATGACGTCACGACCTCCGGGCGAAGGAGATCGGGGTGCAAAGCTGTCACGGCGCCGCAAAACTCCCGCCGAATATGGTGGGAGTCGATGTCAGCAAAGCCATTTGCGCCCCATTAGCGCCCCCTAACGGGAGGCGCAAAGGCACCCAATTTCACCCCCCTCATCTTTTGATTAGGCACTTTACAGCCTCAACATTGAGTTCAACAATTTCAGATCATAACATCTGCCCTCATTTTTTTTAGACGACAGCTGTTGTTGATTCTGCTATTCCCATTTACACCTCTTCTAGACCCAACTTTTGTTTCTTTACTTGTGCCATTATCATCTCCTTTTGCCTTGCACCATCATATCTTTTGTCATTTAACCACTCCTGCCTTCCACCCTATCACAGACCTTCCCTTTTGTTCTTTCCTCCCCTCCGCCCCTTTCCCTGTCTCTGCACTTGCTTAAAACCTGTTATATCTCAAACTTTTTCCAGTTCAGATGAAAGGTCATCGACCTGAAACGGTAATTCTGTTTCTCTCTCCACAGATGCTGCCTGACCTGCTGAGTATTTCCAGCATTTTCTGTTTTTATAGCACAAAAGTGCTGCCTAGCTTGGAACTAATTGGCAATGTCACACTGGAAAAATTGGTATGGGAAATAGAAATATATCCCACATTGATGGAGTAGGGAGTGCTTTTCTGAAGTTAGGGATGAAGACAAATTGTTGGGCTATTCTGCATTCAGGTGTGCTAAACTTAATGCTGATATTGGGTGCCTGAAACAGAAAGGCCGCCATTTTGCTGACCTCGGCGGGTCCGTGGCAGGCGACGTCGATGACGGGTCCCCACCCCGCTGCTGGCTCCATCCCGGCCTCTGAAATGAATTTCCCTTGATTGGGCTTGTTAAGCCCGCCCAGCATGTTTCTCAGCCAATTAGAGGAAGCGGGTCTGGTGACATCATTTGATGACGTGTCATCAGCCGGTTTCCTTAAAGGGACCATGGCCAAATTTATTTTGACATTAGTGCTGTCAGTATTCTACAGCATTGAGGTGCTGAAAACACTGACAAGCACTGCACAGAGGTGCAGGGCTGCACCCAGGCTCTCCCCTGTCACCCTCCATATGCTTATGGAGAGAGTCACAGCACGCGGGAGGTTCTCTTCCCTTCCAATGGGTGGAAGACACCTCCCCAGGTGATCAACATAGTCTGGTTGTACATTGCGCAGGAGGACACAAGCAGGGATGTGATCAGGAGGACCTGGGTGCAGTGCTGCAAATGTTTCAATGATCTTAGTAGATTACGAAACATTAGTACAAAGCCACACACAACTTCATCCTGCTGTGCCTCTTATCACATCCCCATCACTCTGCCTTCCATACCCTACTCCTGCACATCCTTACTCACACCAACTTACCTTGCACCTCCACCCATCCCTCTCTATCTACATTATCACATCCCCATCTCACTAGCCACCCCTCACACTCAACCTCATCCTAGTGCAATCACACTGACTAACAACACACAAGGGTTGGCACTTGGGTGTTTTATCCAATGTTCATGTAAAGTTTCTGTTAATGTGGTGTCAAACATTGAAACCTTTATTTTCAACACTTTGCATTCTTGGACATTTTGTGTGCACCTTTGGAAGTGGTTTAGTGAGTTGCAGTGAACGATGAGACATAACGGTAACCCCCGCAATGATGACGATTGTGAAAGGAATGGCTTGGACATTGTAGGGATGCTTTATGGTGTTGGTGTGGGGTGGTGGCACCAACCTGGCGCATCATGTGGCAGCCAGGGTGTACAGCGTCAAGTGAAGTAAATCTAGCCATGGTGAGACCATCCCTGGCCTCCCGGGCAGCAATGTGGCTGGGTGCTGATGCCCTCTGTCCTGTGCAGCATCAGGTGATTTCGGAAAAGGTTGGTAGTGTTGTTGTTGGTGCTGCTGGTTTGCTTGGTGCTGCTGGTGTTGTGGCTGATCGTGGTGGGATTCTGAGGAACAGGATGAGAGAGTTTAAAGGGCACCCATGCTGATGGAATAGAATGCAGGTGAAATAGAGATGACAAGCGTTCTGTCAATTGTGAGAGAGGTAATGAGGTCAGACTGGATGGAGACTTGTGTAAAGACTTGTAGAATGGTGAATCTGTTGTGGAAATGCAGTGAGGAAGAGTTTGTGGCTGAGGGAAGATATCTCTGTAAGGTGGAAGCTGTTACTGTACATTTGAAGCTGTCAACTCAACAGCTGATTCAATGGCCACTGAACTCCCGCCTCAGCTTGACAGACATGGCCGGCGACCAGTGTGGACCCTTTGGGTGAGCTGTCAAATGCAGATGGTGAGCTGAAATTCATTCTCTAAACAAGCCACTAATGACCTGAATTGGGTCTCCCGCTGTGAACCCATTGCTGCGTATCGGGTCTGCTCAGCGCTGACAGACCCGACATCGGGGAAAGGCGCGTGGTGGCGGGTTCACAGCGGGGTCCTAACCTACTGGGGAGAAAAAACACTTTCCCACCCGACCCGCCACCAATCACGCCCACTGACCACCCGCAAAATCCAGCCCAAAGTGTTCCATTGCCCAGCACTAAGATCCCTCAGCTTATGGACATTAAAAAGAGGGAGGAAAAATCGGAGAGCAAGCCAGCCTGGCTGTTGTCAAGGATGGGTAGATTTTTTTTTTAAATAAAAGAAATAAAAATTCCATACAATTATTGAGTGATTTGAACAAATATAAAAATATTCTATACAATTCTGCATCTATTCAACATATCTGAATTATTTCACAACCACTACCCTTAGGAACAAATCTCCTCATTAGTATTGGTGTTAGAGGTTGTACATCAGACCTTCCCCCTTCAGTTATTGGACTACAAATTCAGCCTCACGAAGCCAGTTTTTCTGGCACAAACTGGCCGACTAAGCTCCCAATATGGCGGGCAAGATGTGTGCACACATTTCTGGCTGGAACTGCACCATTTGCCATATTGGGAAAGGAAGGAAAAAGCACCCAGGGCCTACACCTGAAGCAGGCATTAATCCTTTGCAAATACAAATGAATGTCAAACGCCTGTTTGAGGCTTCCACTTCAAGACTGGTTTGCCCTGAGGCAGCCCGCACCAGCACCGGCTGTAATCAGTAAAACCAGACCATCGGCCGGCCTGCGATCTAAAAGGTAAGATTTTCACATTTACTTACCTGAATGTGCAGCCAGGAGGAGCAGGAGTGCTTCTCCAAACCCCACATTTAGCGAAAGTTCACCAACATTCCCAACCCCACTGAACGCCGCCATTCCTGACTCCCCCTATCCCCGCAGCCCGGATCACATCAGCTACCGATCCTCGGACTCCTATCCTCACCCCCCCCACCCCACCATCATTCTCCCTCCTGCCATCCTCTTACAACCTCCAATCCACCCCCCTCCCCCCACCTCCCGGCCTCCGATAACGACTCACCCCATCCCACCCCAGCTTCACTTACTTGAGGGCTACTGTGACACTAACAGTGGATCATTCTTGGTCTTCTCTTCGCCAGCTGCCTGTTCGTGCCATGCTGGCTCCATTATAATGATGCCCGAGACACATGATCGTGGAAAGAAAAGCATGTCATCATGAGAATGCTTCTTAGATTAGGTCCTCTATCGCTAATAAAGCAGAACGTTCTTAAATTTGCACATTCTGTAGTCAAATATTTTTAGAACTATGACCATAGCTGAATGTAATTGTTTTGAAATATTATTATGGATTTGAGCTGCTTCAGAAAGTATATTGAGGTTGGACGGTAACTACTAAGGGTTTTTTTTTAGTTTTACCTGAAAGTATTGTTTTATTTATTTTGCTTAGTGATGTAAACCATTTTATTGTGCAACTGAGTAAGTACTGGCCCATGAAAATCAATTTCTACTGGGCACAGACATCAACATATTGTAATTTCATATGAAGGCTATAGGGAGGAATTACATTCAAAGGACACGTCAGAAATACAAACCTTTTCCTTCCTGAAACAAAACAAGATTCATTTAAAAAATAAAGAAGGCATAGAGACCTTTATGAACACCTGGCATGTTGGAGTTAGTTATTATTTAGTTGTTTTAAAATAGGAACATATATTTTATTCTTCTGTGCTTCACCCTCTCTATTGAACTTCATATGGCATGGTGATCACAGTGCACTATAATTTCCAGTATATTATTATTGCTTTAAGAATATAATCCAGATGTCACAGTAGAAATCCATTTGCTATATTGAAATACATACCACAGGGAACAGGTAAAAATCATTTGTTCACTGAATAAAATGAAGTATGAAGTAAAAGATTAACTTGCAGGGTCTTTTTTTTAATAAAAGACGCACATATACAGGTGCCCTAATATAATTTCTGCCCTCCTTTGTTGAACAAAATGTATCACAAAGATGCTTTTGCAACAGTTCAAACTGAATAATATTTAGTCCAATATGTGTGTTTCGTGAAGCGTACATGCTGAATAATAGAAATATGATTAACACAATTGATGGATTTGGATAAATAAGATCAACAGTAACCTGAGTAAAATCTGCAATGGCTTATTTTTGTTGCAAATATCTTCATAATGTTACTCACATTGAGGCAGAGGCAGCACTGTGATGGAGGCCCAGCAGTTTTTGCAACGCTGAGGGCAACACGGTGGCATAGTGGTTAGCACTGTTACCTCACAGCGCCAGGGACCCGGGTTCGAATCCGGCCTCGGGTGACTGTCTGTGTGGAGTTTGCACATTCTCCCCGTGTCTGCGTGGGTTTCCTCCGGGTGCTCCGGTTTCCTCCCACAGTCCAAAGATGTGCGGGTTAGGTTGATTTGGCTATGATAAATTGACCCTTAGTGTTAGGGGGATTAAATACGTGGGGTTATGGGGATAGGGTGGGATATGTGTCGGTGCAGGCTCGATGGGCCGAAATGGCATCTATCTGCACTGTGGGGATTCTGTGATTCTGAGAGCCTGGGGTTTGGAAGTGCTGAGGTGGGGGAGAGGAGCAGTGGTCAAGCAGCGCTGGGATTAGAGAACAGTTCAGGGGAGGAGAGGAACAGTCATCAGCCCGGGACCCTGAGCAGCTGAGAAAGTGGCTGCAGCTGCACAAGCAAAGGAGAAAGCAGTTACAGCCATAGCAATACCCAGATATTATCTGCAACACGATCACTGATAATGGCTGTGGCCACACAGAAAGGGACTGTGGCCAGCAGAAGGGAATGAGAAAGTTGCCATGACTACATTAGGAGGCTAGAAAGTGGCGATGGCCAGAACAGCAATACCAAGAATGACGATGGATGCACCATTGGCCAGAAAGTGGCTCTAGTCACAAAAGGAATGGTTGTGGCCAGAGCAAAAACACTGATAGCAGCAGCAGCCATACCAAATGGTCAGACAGTGGCCATGGTTGCTGATGAATGCAAGTTGTGCAACAGGAGGAAAAGTTATTGGTTGCATTTCCAATGGTATTTGGACAATTTATGAGGTGAGTTTAATATTTTTGCAAATTATTTGTTTTTATATGTTATACTTTAAATTGTATATGTTCCCTGTGTGTAATTATCTGGCTGAGGAAACATGGGCCGGAATTTTCTTTACCTGGGCGGGTCGGGTGTGGGCAGTAGCCATGGTGGGTCACGACCCTGTTGGTGCTTCCATGCAACTCCAGAAATTGACTTTGCGTTAACGTGGCCTATTAAGACCACCCTGTGCTTTACCCGGCCCTATTAAATGGTGTGGGTCTGATGATGTCATCCATGACACGTTTTCAGCCAGGATATTTAAAGGAGCCATGGCCACATTGCATTTGAAGGTTCATCTAGGAGTGTGCAGGCAGCACACTGGACAAATCGACTGCTGCAAACAGTTCCACAGATGTCTGCACAGAGACAGAGGGCTGCACCCAGGTTCTCCGATGACTCCCTCCATATGCTTGTGGAGGGAGTCAGAGCACGTGGGGAGGTCCTCTTCCCTTCGAATGGGCAGAAGAGACCTCCCCAGGAGACAAAAAGAGCCTGGCTCCAAATTGCAGAGGAGGTGAACAGCAGGGATGTGGTCAGGAGGACCTGGGTGCAGAGCCGGAAACGTTTCAATTATCTCATTAGATCAAGAAAGGTGAGTACAAAGCCACACTCAACTTCATCCTGCTGTGCCTCTCATCACATCACATCAGTCTGCCTTCCCATCCCTACTCCTGCCCATCCTTACTCACACCAACATACCTTGCATGTTCACCCATCACTCTCTCTCTATCTACATTATCACATCCCCATCTGACTAGCCACCCCTCACACTCACCCTCATCCTAATGCAATCATACCAACTAACAACACACAAGGAGGCCACTTGGCATTGGCACCCCACTCCATCATAGTCTCCCTCTAAAGATGTAACCCATCCATTCCTTACACTCATTCCATCACTCTCACTCAACCTTCGCTTCTTTCCCTCCTTGCAGGAAAAGAGAGCCCACAATAAGAGGGAGAGGGAGAGAACCGGAGGTCGCCCTCCATCATGTGCCACCCTTACAATAGCAGAGGAGACTGCCTTGGAAGTATCTGGAGTTGCCGAGCAGCTGAAGGAGGGAGACGGAGAGAGGGGGACCTCTCAGCAACCTGGTGACAGAATTACATCTCATACAGCACATGGCATACAACAGTCACTCATATGGGGACTGATGTCAGCAGCCATTGACTGGCCATCATTTGCATAATGGTATCTGTACCCATTCTTCATATGACGTATCTAACTCCTCTCTTTAGTCTCCCACCTGTCCATCAAGACCCCCACCACCCCCGACACTGTCCAGGAGGAAAAGGAAGACAACTCCTCAGAGCAGCCTCCAGCCTCTGAGGGTGCACCGTCACCAGACATAAGCGCACCCAGCACCAGCACAGATGTGTACACCTTGGTGGGTCCCAAGCGAGATAGAGTAGTGTTGGCACCTGGTGTGTCACAAGTCACAAGTGAGCAAGAGCAGATGGTGGAGACAAGGACAGCAGTGGAGACTCCTCGCTGGAAGGCGCAGGCTGCTCCCAGCTCAACTCAGCTGCATGCAGATGCTGAGCCTCGGGGGCCATCCAGAAAGAGGGCAATCCTGGAGGTGCAGCAAGAAGTGCAGGAGGCTTTGACAGGTTTTGCGAGCGCAATGTCTGCAAATGTGCAGAGAATGGAGGAGTCCATCTCCAACATGAGCACCACCGTGTTGCAGGCAATGGCGACTGTAGGCTTTTCCATGGATAGGAAGGCCACCTACATGGAGCAGCTAATGTGCCACTCACAGGAGCACATGATATCTATGGAGAATAGATGGCAGAGGCTCATAGACCTCATCTCTAGGAGGGATGTCAGCGTAAACGTGGGTCCTCATGGCTCCACTGATGTGCAGCAAGGTGCTCTCCAGATCCTTGTTAGCAGGGAAGTGTGGGTGGCCCATGAGAGGGATGATGGTGAGAGAGGACATGGAAGTGGGGGCTCCTCTCAAAGCGCTTACACTTCTCCCCCGTTGCCACCCACTCAGTCAGAGCCCTAGATGCCTCCTCAGACAGCGATGGCCAAGTCTGCCCCTGCACAATCACAGGAGGAGAAAACTTTGGCCGGGCCATCAGAGGTTCCAAAACCCAGAAGATGTCCGCCAAGAGTGTCTAAGCAGTGGCAGCAGGGAAGTGAACAGTTTGCCTCCCTCCCGACCCGCCTCCGATCACGCTCGCAAGGACCCCATAAAATTCTGGTCAGAGTGAACAAATGTGAACCCTCAAGCTTTGCAGACAACTGACAAAACTTACCATTTGTATCAGGTAAAGTTCGGGACAAGATTCTAACCACAGCTTTTTTTTTAAAACTCCTTGGGGGTAATTTTGACTTTGGGTGATAGTGTAAAGCGGGCCATGTCGATTCATCTCTCCCGATTTTAATTTCCATTGTCTTCAATGAAAATGATCAGTAATGGTTGTTGACAGCAGTTTTCCTCTTCCTTATTTACCTGTTGCCCTTTGGTGATATCATCTGCAGACATAGGGTCAGCTACCACATGTAAGCTGATGACACCCAGCTCTACCTCTCCACCACCTGACTCGACCCCTGCACTGCCTGTGTGCTGTCAGACTGCTTGTCCGAAATTGAGTTTTGAATGAGCTGCAATTTCCTCCAGCTAAACATTTGGTAGACCACAGTCATTGTTGTTGGACTCCCCCACCACAATTTCCGTACCCTCGCCATCAACTCCATCCCCCTGCTTGGACACTAGCTCAGGTTGAACCAGACTGTTTGCAAATTTGGCATATTATTCAACTGCAAGGTAAGCTTCCAACCCCATGTCCTCCCCATCACATAGATCACCTGCTCTCACCTCCAACATCACCCACCTCAATCCATCTGCTGCTGAAACCCACATCCATTCTTTTGTCATCTCCACACTTGACTATTCCAATGCTGTCCTGGCTGGTCTCCATACTCCATAAACTTCAGCTCATCTAAAACGCTGCTGTCCGCATCCTAATCCGCACCAAGTCCTGCTCACCCATCACTCCTGTGCTCGCTGACCTACATTGGCTCCTGGTCACCCAACACCTCCATTTTAAAATTCTCTTCCTCATGTTTAAATCCCTTCATGGCCATTCCTGTCTTATTTCTGTAACCTCCTCCAGTGCTACACCCCCGACAATCTTTCCATGCCTCTGACTCTGACCTCTCGCCCCCTTCTTTCACCCACCATTGGCGATTGTGCCTTCAGTCGCCTAGGCCTCACACTCTGGAATTCCCTTTCCAAACCTCTCCACCTCCCTCTTCTGCCTTAAGACCCACCTATTTGGCCCAGCATTTAGTCAGACCACTTATAATTTTTGGCTCATTGCCTGTTTTTTCCTTATACTTCTATGAAGTTCCTTGGGATAGTTTTCTACATTAAAGGCACAATATAAAAGCAAGTTATTGATGATGAAGAATACACAGGATAAGGAAAGGATGATAATGTTGATGAGCATGTCCCCAAAACTCATCAGAGGCAGTTTTTGAAAAAGTGACGTCAGAGTAAAGAAAGTGACATCGGCATAAGGGAAACAGCTGATTAGTGAGTAGCTGACTGGAAGGAGCAGACCTGGAGGGAGCACAGTGAGAGCGGAGCAGTTAAAAAGAGCAGTCCCGAGTGGCAGGAGCTGGAGACCGGAAGGAGCGGACCTGGAGGGAGCACAGCGAGAGCGGAGCAGTTCAAAGGAGCAGCAGCAACTCAACAGAGGCAGTTTTTGAAAAAGAGACGTCAGAGTGAAAAAAGTGACATCGGCACAAGGGAAGGAGCTGATTGGTGAATAGCTGGTGAGTGTTTTGTGTTAAGTTTTATGTTTATTTCTGCTGGGTTACTTCTTAGTCTATTAAATAGAGGCATGGCAGGGCAGCTCAGTCCCGTGGAGTGCACATCCTGTGCCATGTGGGAAGTTCTGGACGCTTCACGTAGCCTGGACGACCACATGTGCGGGAAGTGTCACCAGCTACAGCAACTCGATCTCCGGGTTTCGGAACTTGAGCGGGAAATGGAGTCACTGCGGTGTATCCGCGAGGCTGAGAGTTACTTGGATAGCACATTTCTTGAGGTGGTCACTCTGCAGCTTAAGAGTATGTAGGCAGAGAGGGAATGGGTGACCGCCAGACAGAAGAGGAGGACCAGGCAAGTAGTGCAGGAGTCCACGGAGTGCATCGCACTCTCCAACCAGTCGCCTTATCTGAGGAAGGATGTTCTTGCCATGGAGGGAGTGCAGTGAAGATTCACCAGACTGATACCTGGGATGGCAGGAATGGCGTATGAAGAGAGATTGGGTCGATTAGGCTTATATTCGCTAGAGTTTAGAAGAATGAGAGGGGATCTCATTGAAACTTATAAAATTCTAACAGGACTAGACAGACTAGATGCAGGAAGGATGTTCCCGATGGCGGGGGAGTCCAGAACCAGAGGTCACAGTCTAAGGATAAGGGGTAAGCCATTTAGGACTGAGATGAGGAGGAATTTCTTCACCCAGAGAGTGGTGAACCTGTGGAATTCTCTACCACAGAAGGCAGTTGAGGCCAATTCATTAAATATATTCAAGAAGGAGATAGATATATTTCTTAAGGCTAAAGGGATCAAGGGGATATGGGGAGAAAGCAGGGACAGGGTACTGAATTTGGATGATCAGCCATGATCTCATTAAATGGCGGAGCAGGCTCGAGGGGCCAAATGGCCTACTCTTACTCCTATCTTCTATGTTTTTATGTTTCTGTTCTGAGTACTGGTGAGGGCGATGGTTCCTCTGGGGAGTGCAGCCAGAGTCAAGTCCACGGCACCACGGGTGGCTCAGCTGCACAGGGGAGGAGGAAAAAGAGTGGTAGAGCAATAGTGGTAGGGTATTCAATAATTAGGGGAGCAGACAGGCGTTTCTGCGGCCATAGACGTGACTCCAGGATGGTATGTTGCCTCCCAGGTGCCAGGGTCAAGGATGTCACTGAGCGGCTGCAGGACACTCTGAGGGGGGAGGGTGAACAGCCAGAGGTTGACCATATCAGTACCAATGACATAGGCAGAAAGAGGGATGAGGTCCTGCAGGCAGAGTTTAGGGAGCTAGGAGAGAGATTAAAAAGCAGGAACTCAAAGGTAGTAATCTCAAATGTCTGTCAATCTCCACCTTGAATATATTCAGTGACTCCGCCTCCACAGCTCTCCGGGGTAGAGCATTCCAAAGATTCACGACCCTCTGAGAGAAGAAATTCCTTCTCATCTCCGTCTTAAATGGGTGGCCCTTATTCTGAAACTATCCCCCACTAGGGGAAACATCCTCTCAGCATCCACCCTGTCAATCCCCCTCAGAAACTTAGATGTTTCAATAAGATCACCTCTCATTCTTCTAAACTCCAATGAGTATAGGCCCAACCTGCTCAACCTTTCGTCATACGTCAATCCCTTCATCCCAGGAATCAACCTAGTGAAGCTTCTCTGTACTGCCTCCAATGCAAGTATATCCTTCCTTAAATATGGAAACCACAACTGTACGCTGGATTTGTTTTCATTAGAGCAAAGGAGGTTCAGGGGTGATTTGATAGAGGTGTACAAGATTATGATGGTTTGGATAGGCTAGACGGGGAAAGCCTGTTCCCACTAGTTGATGGTACAAGGACTAGGGGACACAGATTTAAGGTTTTGGGCAAGAGATACAGGGGGAATGTGAGCAAGAACTTTTTTACGCAGCAAGTGGTGATGACCTGGAATTCGCTGCCGATGGAAGTGGTGGAAGCGGAGACACTCAATGTTTTCAAGGGGAGACTGGATAGGCACTTGAGGGAAATAAACTTGCAGGGCTACGGGGATAGAGCAGGGGAATGGGACTGACTGGGTTGTTCTACAGAGAGCCGGCACGGATTCAGTGGGCCGAATGGCCTCCTTCTGTGCCGTTATGACTCTATGGGGTAGAAATTAGGTCGCGCCCCATTTGGGGCGCAAATATCGTCCGGACGCAAATATTAGCGCCTGGCGCTAATTATCGGCACTGACAGGAAACTTCACTTTTACCGCCCCGGGAGGTGAGTGGAGCGCTAAAGCAGGCGCTGCACACCTGTCTTAAGGCGCAAAGGCCAAGGAGTGAGGCGCTAACTCAGCGCGCGAGCGCAGTGCAGCTGCTGCCAGTTAGCGAGGGAACACAGACACACTGGTGCCGGACACTTCTTAAAGCGGGGGGGGCCACTTGCTCCCCAGCCACACCCTGCTCATTGCAGCCTTGAATCTCAGCCTGGAGAGACCTGTGAATCCATTTTGCTGCCAAGCATGGAGAGGGTGAGAGAACGCGCTCATCGCTTCACCGAGCGGGCCTTGGATGCTCTGGTTGACGCAGTGGAGCGCAGACGATGTATGCTGTTCCCTGAGAGTGGCAGGAGGCCTTTGCCATGCGAGTTCAGAAGAGTGTGGAGGGAGGTGGCTCAGAGCGTCTCCTCCAGGAGCATGGTGCCCAGGACCCATACTCAATGCCGCAAAAAGTTCAACGACCTCACTCGGGTCGTCAGGGTGAGTGGCTTTTTCTTAATACCTCTCCATCCCTCCATCTCAACCTCACTCTATGGCCAGAGGGTCTTAAAACCCCAATGCACAACACTCATCCAACACCTATGGCCCTCTCATCAAACACACACACACATTCCACACTTTGCATACAGTAAGGGCTATTCACCTATGGGAGGCACATCAGGCAAGACCATGGCTGTATACAGTAAGGGCTATTCACCTATGGGAGGCACATCAGGCAAGACCATGGCTGTATACAGTAAGGGCTATTCACCTATGGGAGGCACATCAGGCAAGACCATGGCTGCATACAGTAAGGGCTATTCACCTATGGGAGGCACATCAGGCAAGACCATGGCTGTATATTTACTCAGATGCTGTCCTTTTTCTTGCAGGCTAAGCTGGCTCATAATAGGAGACAGCAGCAACGGACAGGTGGAGGGCGGCTTCAGCTGCAACCCCTCAGCGATCTGGAGGAGCGCGTCCACAGGATTGTGGCAAGCCGGGTGATCGGTCCCGTCGCCACTGGAGACGCCGACCCCGTTGTGGACAGCAATGGTAAGGTCATCACCTTTTTGTCCTCTGTCCTTCCACTTGTCCCTCACAACACCAGCCTTTGACACTTTCAATCCAACTTGCTAACTCACTGCACTTATTCCTCCCTTACTGCCACCCTGTCCTCACGCTAAAGCCACTCTTGTACCTCCCTGCTTTCAGATGGTGATTCACCAGCTGAGGAGACGGGCCCTGAAGCTGCCACTGGGAGTGATGCTGCAGCCGAGGAGGAAGAGGAAGCCAGAGCATCAGTGCCACCCTCTCCCGAGGAAGCCCATGCCCACACTGGGAACACGCCTTCCCCGGAGGGGAGCAGGGGGGAAGGGGCTGATGATGGTGAAGCTCCAGGACCCAGCGGGCTGCAGCAACGCCATGGGGGGGGGGTAGGGAAGAACGGAGGCCTTCTCCCCAGAGGGAGAGTATGCCAGACACTCCTACTGCAATGGACGCAGAGGAGGAGCGGCTGATTGCAGAAATGAACACCCAGGCGGTGGGCATGCACACTGAGCTCATGGGTGCAGTGGGAAGGATGCCCGAATGCATTGAGTCACTGGCAAGGAGTGTGGAGCACTTCGCTGTAGCACAGGCGGATGCCACACTAACGCTTAGTGCTGCAATTCAGTCACTGGCTGCCTTGATCCCACCTCTGACTGCTCTCATACAGACTCAGATGGAGGCCACGCGAGCACAGACTGCTGCCAACCTCGATGGTTCGTGCACATGTCCCCGGGGCTGTCACCGCGCCGCAGCAGGCCAGCAATCTGTTCTCCGGCAGATTGCTCCGGATGCTGAAGTGCTGCCCCGTGGGAGTGCCAGTGTGTCGGGCGAGCAGGGAGTTGCTGGCCTCTCTCACGATGACAGCATTCCTGCTGCCAACACTGTCACTTCTCCACTGCACTTGCCACCGCCTGTAGGACAGACTGCCGCCGCCCATGCAGAGTTGGTGCAGTCTGCAGCCGGGCCCTCCAGGCCCAGAAGTGGTCGAGGCCGTCCTTCAGGGGCATCTGCAGTGTCAGGGTCTGACGAGCAGCAGCCTTCCACCAGCCTTGCTGCAGCCACTGAGGTCCCATTACGGAGGAGCAGTAGGGTTAGAAGGGGGGAAGTGCGCAAGGGAAGGAGATCACCCTCGAAGGGCAAAAAGTAGGAGGTGTGACAAAATGCTGGTCATTTTTTAATTAAAGGCCGAGGTTCATGGTCCAACTTTTGTTTAGTGTTTTGGACATTATCTCCAGGTTGTGAGAACCAGTTATGTTATTGACTGTTTTTTTGTGTTTATTTCTATGAGTTTGTCATGAGGAATTGACACACACAGAGTTTGTAAAATAAATAAGTTTCTGTATTCAAAATATACATGCCTGGTGGTTGGAATTATTGGTGCCTTGGCCGGCTTAGGGGTTGCGTGCTGGGTTGATTAGTGTTTGTAGCACTGGCAGGGGTCCTAGAAGCGGCTTGCTATTAGTCGTTGACGGACGGCCCTTGCAGTTTGACCATTGTGGGCCGCCCTCCTGCCTTGGTGCTGCTGATGATCATCATCCTCGTCCTCTTCCTCCTCTTCCTCCTCCTCCTCTGGTGGTGCTACAAGGCCTGGTGGCATTGGCTGGGTCCTGAGGATTGCCATGTTGTGCAACATGCAGCACACGACTACGAAGTTCGAAACTTGCTCAGGCGAGTACTGCAGGGCTCCACCGGAATGGTCCAGACAGCGGAACCGTTGTTTCAGCACGCCGATTGTGCGCTCAATAATGTTCCTGGTTGCTTGATGGCTTTCATTGTACCGCAGCTCAGCAGGGGTGTTTGGCGTACGGAGCGGTGTCATCAGCCAGGTGCTCAATGCGTACCCCTTGTCCCCCAGAAGCCAACCAACTGGCTGATGCGGTGCCTCGAAAACTTCTGCCACAGTAGTCTAGCGCAGGATGAAAGCATCGTGGCAGCTGCCCGGATAGTGGGCATTGACAGCGAGTATCACCTGTCTGTGGTCACAGACCAACTGCACATTCAAGGAATGGAACCCCTTTCTGTTCCTGAATTCCTCTGCATTCTCTCGCGGAGCACGCAAAGCCACATGCGTGCAGTCAATGGCGCCCTGCACCATGGGGAAGCCCGCTACCCTCGCAAAGCCCAGAGCACGGTCACGCTGCTTGTCTGGGGTCATAGGGAAAGAGATGAAGTCTCGTCTCCTTCTGAAGAGGGCATTGGTGACCTGCCGGATGCAGCGATGCACCGCAAACTGGGAGATATTGGCGAGGTCCCCAACAGCAGCTTGGAATGAGCCAGTGGCGTAGAAGTTCAAAGCCACTGTGACCTTCACTACCACCGACAGAGACGTCCTGGACCTCAGCTGAGGCTGCAGATCTGGCTGCAGCAGGTGGCAGAGCTCAGTGACCACCTCCTTGCTGAATCGCAGCCTTCGCAAACACAGCTCCTCGGACATATGGATGTAGGAGAGCTGTTCACGATATACCCTGGGAGGGTAAGCTCTCCTGTACATGCGCCTGATGGCCCTCCTCCGTCTGGCCATCATTGCCACTCTCTGTCTGCGTCTCGGTATCCTCCGATTCAGCTGGAGCAGGACGACGCCCCCAATCATTGCAGCCCCCATATTCTCTTTGCCAGAAAAGTAATGAGGTACAGCAACTAAAGTAGCAACAAAGTTAGGATGAATAGGCAAAACTACCTCACAAAGCGTTGAGTCAATGTAGAAGTCTCTCTCTCTCTCTCCGAATCTCTCTCTCTCTCTCAGAACGAGTGGTGCATAAATGTCGACCACAGAAAAAGACAGGAAGAGGCCCCCTTTAAATAGCGCCCCCCCCCAGCCCCACACCGATTGATAGCGTTCCAGTCTTCCGGTCGTTGGAAGCGCCAGGCGGTAAGGCAGGGGGCGCCACTCAATTTCCGCTCCGGGGCGCCCCAAGGGCGTTGCACCATGGAATGACGTCACAATCTGCGCGCGCAGGTGGTCGCAGCGGTAAGTTTTAGTGCCGCCGCACAATCTCAAGTTAAGTTCTCGAGCGGCGCAAACATCGCTGCGCCCGGGCGTTAACGGCTTAACGCCCCATTAGCGCCCTCTTAAGGCACTAACGGGAGGCGCAACCAAGTGAATTTTTACCCCTATGACTATAAACAAAGGAGTTTGGCCGTCAAGATTTGGGTTGGAAGTGGTTCAATGAGCAGATAGTGCTCTTCCATGGGATTTATTAAGGCTTGCTCCTTGCTTATAATTGCCCATTTAAAATGACATGGTAATAACATACAAATCAATTTATTATGTTTTTACTACAAGCTGGTATACAACATAACACCAATAATTCTGCTGGGGTTCTTCCAATTGTCTGCTGTTTATTTGACAGAAACTCCAGAGAAACAACATAAATGGCCAAAATAAAAACAGAAAATGCTGGAAATACTCAGAAGGTCAGGCAGCATCTGTAGAGAGAGAAACAGAGTTAACGTTTCAAGTCGATGACCCTTCATCAGAACTGGAAAAAGTTGGAGATGTAAAAGGTTTTTAAGCAAGTGTAGGGGCAGGGAGAGGGGGGAGGGGAGGAAAGAACAAAAGGGAAGGTCTGTGATAGGATGGAAGGCAGGAGAGATTAAGAGACAAAAGGGATGAATGGTGCAAGGCAAAAGGAGATGGTAATGGGACAAGTTAAGAAACAAAAGATGACTCTAGATGAAGTGTAAATGGCAATGGCAGGATCATCGAGCTTACATTGAGCTTCATTGGAACAGTGTAAGAGGCTGAGGACGGAGAGGTCAGAGTGGGAGTGGAGTGGAGAATTAAAGTGACAAGCGACCGGAAGCTCGGGGTCACGCTTACAGTCTGAACAGAGGTGTTCCGCAAAACGGTCACCCAGTCTGTGTTTGGTCTCCCCAATGTAGAGGAGACCACATCGTGAGCAGTGAATACAGTATACTAAATTGCAAGAAGTACAAGTAACTCGCTGTTTCACCTTGAAGGAGTGTTTGGGGCCCTGGACAGCGGGACGGGAGGGGGTAAAAGGGCAGATGTTGCATCTCCTGCGCTTGCATGGGAAGGTGCTGGGGGAAGGGGTGTTGGGGGTGATAGAGGAGTGGACCAGGGTGTCACGAAGGGAGTAGTCCCTTCGGAATGCTGAAAGGGGAGGGGAGGGAAAGATGTGTTTGGTGGTGGGATCACGCTGGAGGTGGCGGAAATGGCGGAGGATGATCCGTTGAATGTGGAGGCTGGTGGGGTGAAAGGTGAGGACAAGGGGAACCCTATCGTGGTTGCGGGAGGGAGGGGAAGGGTGAGAGCAGAAGTGCGGAAAATAGAATGGTCACGGTCATAAATGGCCATGTGCTCCATTTCCCCAGAGCTTTCACTGGAATTATGGCTGGAAATCGGGGAACCCCCAAGGAAATTCAACATCTAATGTTGAATTGTAAGCCATTGAAAACAGAATTTATTCTACTCAGGTGTAGGACGTAAAGTGGTTGGATACAGTCCCGAAATGCATTCAAATACATACTTGCTGCCAAGTGTCCTCTATTTATCAAATAACAATAACATTAGCAGTCTGTATGGAATATTAGGCTATCAGTATTAACCTTCATGTTCATGACATGACTGCAAGATACTGGAAACTTTCATAGAAGAAGTCAATTTTAAAGGTTGAATTAGAATAGAAATCTAAAGCTAGTCAAGTATTCTATTTCAAAAACACATATCCGTCCCTGGAGTCGGAGTACTGCAAGAACTGGGAATTTCAAATTTCTATAGATTTTGCTCTTAAACCATGAAAAATAAGGATAAGAAGTTTATAAATGGAATTTCAACCATGAGATTGGATTACAGCCCTTAACTCTTTTCCAAACGATTATTATGTCAGCTTATATACTTAGTATGCTTTTACTGATATTTTATTACTCATGTACTCTCTGCGCAATCTGCATGCTGTGTTCAGCTGACAGCATGCGACAGAGGATAAAGGAAATCACAGCGATTGTGATGTTTGACCTAAAGAATTACACAATTAAGTGACTTATGTTATGGTATTACAAGCTTGACTTTTGCAGCAGTTTACAAAATTATATATTATATGCAATATTTTATTGTAATGCCTCAGAACAAAGAGGACATAGTGATAATAATTTTAAGGGGAAGCATCAGCCTGGTAAAATAACTGTGTTACTGGTTCGCCAGTTTTTAAAAGATGTGCACTGAGACAATTTCATTGCATTATCAATCATAGCTGAGCAAATGTTTCATGAAAAGTGGTATTGCAATGGTTTATGAGGCTGTGGTTGTCGTGGAACAGAATTCCCAGCTGTTCCAGGCAATGAATTTGTCTGAAAACTCCCCGAGAGTCTGATAATGTTGCAGCTTCAAATTCTTAATTATGATGTCGGTTTACAGAGGAACGCTCAAATAAAAAAGGATAATTTTATCCGAGGCTTAGATTTCCTGATTTGGCATTGTTTGGCACCCGAAGTTTTCTACTTATTGTTAATTGGTGTTCAAATAATGCCAATTGGGAGACCGAGGCATAAAGTAAATAGGCAACAAAATAAAACAAATTCAGCTTCTCCTCCAACATCTCCCTTTTTGTCTGATTTTCTGTAAGTTGATTAGGGCAGCAGGTAATTAGTATGAAAGTGTGCATTGCTAAAAGGTGGGTACATATTTGCTGAGAGCAGCACTATGAGATAGCCATTTATATTAATTTAACTAAATGCATCTAAAGCTTTGATGATGTAAAATTTAGGAATCATTTCAGGTGTACAGTGCCACAGTCGGATTATAGTTCTTTTTCATCAGAAAGATTTATCATTTTTTTGGTTAGAAAATGCAGAGAGAGAGAATAATAGCCAGTATGTTACAAAGGGCGTAACATTCCACAGCAATGTTCAGCTACACCATAAATCTCCTCCACAGATCCTATTTAGAAAATACTCTGATCTATCTTTCTTAGGTCCAAAGTGGATATCCCCACACTTCCCCACATTGAACTCCATCTGCCACAGTTTTGAAGGTAAGAATCAGAGGAGCAGAGTGTTCAGGATGGTGCATAAGGCTAAAGGATCTAGCAGAGATAAATGGCAAATGCCCGAGAGGGATTTATAATCAAGGATTTCACATTTAATACATTGATAGACGGGGGGCGGGGGGGGCGGGGGGAGCAGTGGGAAGCCAGTGAACATCAGCAAGAATGCATTTGGTGCACAAATGAGATTTAGGGCTGAATTTTGCCGACGCTCAGAGTGCGGATTTGGAGTCGGGTCTGCTGTCAAAATCGAAATGATTGACAGTGGGTTGGGAACCCGCTGTGAACCCGCCTCCATGTAAGTTTCCAAAGTGTCAGGTCTGCGATTTCAGAACAGACCCGACACCAAACGGCGGGGGAGGCATTTAAGATACTTAACTACTTGTTAAGTGCTTGGTTACTAATATTTTGCCAGCTTTTTTCTATTTTACCACATTTTTAAAGGGGTTCACGTCGTTTGGATATCTCATCAGGTAAGTAGGTCGGATTCTCTATGTCTCCCCATTGCTGTGAATAGGTGACAGCTGCAAAAGTGGTATGAAAGCTACCATTTCACAGCTGGTCACTTTCCAATGTCAGCAGCTTGAGCCTTCAGGAAATGGAAGACAGATTGAGCTGTATGCAGTTTGGAAATGTTTGGAGTAAACTCTCTATCCACTGTCACCTCCTTGGAGCAAGCTTTCTCACCATTGACAGATCGCTTCTGTCATCTCAACATCAGCTGCCATCTATTCCAGCAACATCGATGCTCTTGAAAAAATCTCACCTTGGTCCTCAGAATCCCAATATCAGCAGCACCAGGCACACCAGCATCACCAACAACAATACCAACCTTCTCCGCAATCATCTGATGCTGCAGAGGACACAGGGCATCAGCACCCGACAACATTCAGGACTTGGAAGACACTTTTGAGCTGTATCCAATTTGGAAGTGTTTGGAGTAAACTCTTTATCCACTGTCACCTCCTTGGAGCAAGCTCTCTCACAATTGACAGAACGCTTGTCATCTCTACTTCACCTGCCATCTATTTCATCAGCATGGGTGCCCTTTGTACTCTCTCACCTTGTTCCTCAGAAGCCCACCACGATCAGCCACAACACCAGCAGCACCAAGCAAACCAGCAGCACCAACAACAACACTACCAACCTTTTCCGAAATCACCTGATGCTGCACAGGACAGAGGGCATCAGCACCCAGCCACATTGCTGCCCGGGAGGCCAGGGATGGTCTCACCATGGCTAGATTTACTTCACTTGACGCTGTACACCCTGGCTGCCACATGATGCGCCAGGTTGGTGCCACCACCCCACACCAACACCATAAAGCATCCCTACAATGTCCAAGCCATTCCTTTCACAATCGTCATCATTGCGGGGAGTACCGTTATGTCTCATCATTCACTGCAACTCACTAAGCCACTTCCAAAGGTGCACACAAATCTGTCCAAGAATGCAAAGTGTTGAAAATAAAGGTTTCAATGTTTGACACCACATTAACAGAAACTTTACATGAACATTGGATAAAACACCCAAGTGCCAACCCTTGTGTGTTGTTAGTCAGTGTGATTGCACTAGGATGAGGGTGAGTGTGAGGGGTGGCTAGTGAGATGCTCAAGTGATATTAGATGGAGAGGGATGGGTGGAGGTGCAAGGTAAGTTGGTGTGAGTAAGGATGTGCAGGAGTAGGGTAGGGAAGGCAGAGTGATGGGGATGTGATGAGTGGCACAGCAGGATGAGGTTGAGTGTGGCTTTGCAGTAGCGTTTCGTGATCTACTGAGATCATTGAAAGTTTTGCACCACTGCAGCCTGGTCCTCTTGATAACATCCCTGCTTGTGCCCTCCTGTGCAATGAGCAACCAGGCTGCATTGGTGTCCTGGGGAGGTCTCTTCCACCCTTGAATTGAGAATTGGTTAACAGACAGAAAACAAAGAGTAGGGATAAACGGGTCTTTTTCAGGATGGCAGGCTGTGACTAGTGGGGTACCGCATTAATCGGTGCTTGGGCCCCAGCTATTCACAATCTATATCAATGATTTGGATGAGGGGACTAAATGTAGCATTTCCAAATTTGCTGATGATACAAAGCTAGGTGGCAGTGTCAGTTGTGAAGAGGATGTGAAGAGGCTTCAAGGGGATCTCGACAGGCTCAGTGAGTGGATGAGAATGTGGCAGATGGAATATAATGTGGATAAATGTGAAGTTATCCACTTTGGTAGAAAAAACAGAAAGGCAGAGTATTTCCTAAATGGTGAAAGATTGGGGAATGTAGATACTCAAAGGGACCTGGGTGTCCTTGTACATGAGTCACTGAAAGTGACTGTGCAGGTGCAGCAAGCCACTAGGAAGGCAAATGGTATACTGGCCTTCATTACAAGAGGATTTAAGTACAGGAGTAAAGAAATCTTACTCCAATTATATAGGGCCTTGTTGAGACTACACCTGGAGTACTGTGTACAATTTTGGTTTCCTTACCTAAGGAAGGATATACTTGCCATAGAGGGAGTGCAAAGAAGGTTCACGAGATTGATTACTGGGATGACGGGACTGTCGTATGAGAAGAGATTGAGTAAACTAGGCCTGTATTCTCTTGAATTCAGAAGAATGAGAGGGGATCTCATTGAAGCATACAAAATTATTACAGGGCTTGATAGGGTGGATGCTGGGAGAATGTTTCCCTTGGCTGGGGAGTCTAGAACCAGGGGCCACAGCCTCAGGATAAAGGGAAAGCCATTCAGGACTGAGATGAGAAGAAATTTCTTCACACAGAGGGTGGTGAATCTTTGGAATTCTCTACCCCAGAGGGCTGTGGAGGCTCAGTCATTGGGTATATTCAAAACAGGAGTCGATAGATTTCTGACTGCTAAAGGCATCAAGGGATATGGCGATAGGGCCGGTGAATGGAGTTGAGGCAGAAGATCAGCCATGATCTCACTGAATGGTGGAGCAGGCTCGAACGGCTGAATGGCCTACTCCTGCTCCTATTTCTTATGTTCTTAAATGAACCCCCCTGCGTGCTGTGACTCCCTCCATAAGCATATGGAGGGAGTCTTGCGAGTGCCTGGGTGCAGCCGTGCAACTTTGTGCAGTGCTTGTCAGTGTTTGCAGCACCTCAATGCTGCAGAACACTGACAGCACAACTGTCAAAATGAATGCGGCCATGGTCCCTTTAAGGAAACCAGCTGATGGCACGTCATCAAATGACGTCATCAGACCCGCTTCCTTTTAATTGGTCAGGAACCCCGCTGGGTGGGCTTAACAAACCCTAAGAATGGAAAATCCTTTTTGCAGAGTGGCTGCAGCCGGGAATGGGACTGGAACTCACCAACCACCTCTCCCGCCGTGATCCCGCCTCCGCTGGCGAAATCACGGCCTGAGTGTGGAACAGGAGATGAATGTCAGAGTACTGGACAAGTTGAAGTTAATGAAATAAGTAGCATGGTAGGCCAGCCAAGAGGTACAATTAAAGATTTCAGCAGTGGAGAATCTGACATAGGGGTAGAGGCAGGCAATGGTGCGAAGATAGAAATATGCAAACTTAGTGAGGGATAGCATGTAGGTTAACTTTGTCAGTGATGGAGACAACAAACACAAAGAAGATATGAAAGATGATGAGATCAGGAGGATGGAAAATGATATGTGTGTGGAAGTGAATAGGAAAGGTGAGATCAAGGGAAGACAGGAGATCATTGAAATTGAAGGAGGGGGATGCGGGCAAAGGAAATCGAAGTATAGATTCAAGTCTCCAAAGATGAGAAGTCATTCAGCACAAAGGCTAAGGGAAGTGAGGAGGGAGGACATCTTGAGAAGGACGTTGGCACTGGACTTGTGAGAACAGTAAATCAAGAGGATTTTGATTGAGAGATGTGAGGGTTAGAAAAGGATAAATTGTTTGATGAACAACAAATGCTATGGGAAGAGCAAGATGAGGGTCCCCAGTCCTTTTTCTTCCATCCATCCCAGTTACACCTGCTTCTTGGGACAGTCATGTGGAAGATGGAGTTAGGCCTGGGTTATCAGTAGTCATGGCCCAACAGAATCTAGTTGACTTTCATTGCAGTCAGAGGAGATTGCAGCAGAAATAGGTAGAAAATTAGACTCGATTCAGAAGATACTGTAAGAGAAGGTCAGGCTAAACAGCAAGAGAAAACACTAAAGAGATGTGAGAAGTGAGTTCAACAGAGACAACAAGCATTCAAGAGATTTGACAGAAGAAAGCTCTATAAAAGTTTCGGAAGAATGTTCTCATAAAAGGTTCCTTAGAAGTAAGAGAAGTAGTAGAGCTGGCAGAAGGTTCCAGTTTCTAACTCATTTCCCAGCACCAGGTTTATGATTATCAACAAGGAAGATGCTTTTGGACAGTAGAAGATCCAATAATAGGGGTGAATTTTTCCTGCCTGTTTAGTTTTAAGACCTTTCGCACAGTTGCTTCTTGGTAAATGTCCATAATCATTGCCCACACAGGAATGAAGCATTTTCTGATTGGCAACAAGCTTAACATACTGCCAATGTAATGAAGTTACCCAATCAATGCTGAGCTGCAGCAATATTTTTTTCAGCTCTTAACAATCAGGAAATTAACCTCTTTATTCCTATAAAACACCAATTGGATGACTCAGAAAATTGAAACCTAATGATACAGAATGTGTTCTTTACTTCGGTAAAGATGGCCCTCATCGAAGAAGGAGTTTTATCCAGGAGGAGTGCAATTTTCAACTTAAGATCGCTGCCCCCTCCCTCAATCCATACTGCAAGAGTAAGCATCGGTGGAAACAATAGCTTGAACGAAGGATTTAGCTGCTGGTCTGAAAGAAATTTAAGGATGTAAAAGAAAAATCAGCATTCAACCGTCAGGATCGGGCCGCAACAACAAATGGGGCTTTTGCACTGGCTATTTTGACAATTCCTTTCGAAGCAAAGTGACCTCCCTGCATTGCTCTCCCAAGCTGATTTCTGCTGCATTAAGGGCAGCCCTGCTCCCTTAATCTGACAGTATATTCATAAAACCACATTTTAATGGGTCTACGAACATTGATCCCCTTAGGACATTTATATTAGGGAGTGCAAACAATGGAGGGAGGACTTTTCTGTATTCATTCCTTGTATGTGGTCATTGCTGACAAGTCTAGCATTTATTACCCATCCCTAATTGCCCTTGAGAAGATGGTGGTGAGCCGCCTTCTTGAACCGCTGCAGTCCATGTACTGAAGGTACTCCCATAGTGCTGTTGGGAGGGAGTTCCAGGATTTTAACCCAGCAACGACAAAGGAACGGCGATATATTTCCAAGTCAGGATGGTGTGTGACTTGGGGCTGGATTTTCTCAGTGGTGTCGGGATGGTGGCGAGAGAGCTGGTTTCCGGGTTGCGGTCCCGCTCCCAGCTTCAGTTACTCTGTCAAAGGGATTTTCCCTTGATTGGTCACTCATTACATCCCCATCACTCTGCCTTCCATACCCTGCGGGCATATCGGCCAATTAACAGGAAGGGGGTCTGATGACATCATTTGATGATGCGTCATCAGCCGGTTTCCTTAAAGGGACCGCGGCCACATTGAGTTTGACAGTTGCTCTGTCAGTGTTTGACAACATTGAGGTGCTGCAATCACTGACAAGCACTGCACAAAGGTGGACGCTTGCTCCCAGGCTCTCTAATGACTCCTTCCATATGCTTATGGAGGGAGTCACAGCACGCAGGGAGGTTCTCTTCCCTTCCAAGGGCGGAAGAGACCTCCCCAGGACACCAACGCAGCCTGGTTGCACATTGTACAGGAGGGCAAAAGCAGGGATGTTGTGAGGGGTCCCTGGCTGCAGTGGCGCCAACCTTTCAATGATCTCAGTTGATCACGAAACATTACTGCGAAGCCACACTCAATCTCACCCTGCTGTGCCACTCATTTACATCCCCATCACTCTGCCTTCCATACCCTTCTCCTGCACATTCTTACTCACACCAACTTACCTTGCACCTCCACCCAACCCTCTCTATCTACATTATCACTTCCCCATCTCACTAGCCACCCCTCACATTCACCCTCATCCTACTGCAAGCATATCAACTAACAACACACAAGGGTAGGCACTTGAGAGGTTTAGCCAATGTCCTTGTGAAGTTTCTGGTAATGTGTTGTCATACAGTGAAATCTATATTTTCAACACTGCCCCTTATTGGACATGTCTGTGCGAACCTTGAGAGATGTCTTAGTGAGTTCCAGTGATTGTTGCGACATAACTCCCTGCCCCCCCACCCCCGCTATAGTGATGAGTGTGCATAGAATGGCTTGGACAGTAAAGGGATGCTTTATGGTGCTGGTGTGGGGTGATGTCAACCTGGCGCATCATGTGGCAGCCAGGGTTTACAGTGTCAAGTGAAGTAAATCTGGCCATGGTGATGCCATCGCTGGCCTCCCAGGCAGCAATGTTGTTAGGGGCTGAGGCCCTGTCTCCTGTGCAGCATCAGGTGATGGCGGAGAAGGTTGGTGATATTGGTGTGCCTGGTGATGTTGGTGTTGGGGCTGATTGTGGAAGGATTCAGAGGACCAAGGTCTGATTTTTTTCAAGGGCACCGATGTTGCTGGAATAGATGGCAGCTGCAGGTGAGATGACAGAAGCGATCTGTCAATGGTGAGAGAGGTTCTCCCAATGAGGTGGCACTGATTATACAGTTGCCTCTAAACACTTGCAAGCTAAAGAAATCTCTGTGTCTCACAAATGCAGTAACCAACAGTTTCTGAGCTTTATTCCACTTCTGCAGCTGTCAGCTTATCAGATAAATCAAAGCAGACTCAACTCACGACAGGGTGAGCTGGCGTGTTCCCCGAGCAGCGGGTAACCCACGGGGGAGGACGTAAAATTGGAAGGAAGCCTCGAAATAGCATTAAATTGGCTTTTAACAAGCCATTTAATGAGCTCAATTGTCTCCCCCGCCGATTGGTGTCGGGTCAGTTCTGCGCAGACAGTCCTGACACCTGGGAGACTCGCATGGAGACGGCTTGACAGTGGGTTTCCTAACCGCTGTCAATCTTTGCTATTTTGACAGCGTACCCGCCTCCAAACCCACCCTCTGAGCGCTGGCAAAATTCCGGCCTTGGAGGGGAACTTGGAGGTGATGGTGTTCCAATAAGCCTGCTGCTCTTGTCCTTCTAGGTGTTAGAGGTCGCAGGTTTGGGAGGTTCTGTCGAAGAAGCCTTGGCGAGTTGCTGCAGTGCATCTTGTAGATGGTACACACTGCAGCCATGGCGTGCCGGTAGTGGAGGGAGTGAATGTTTAAGGTGGTGGATGGGGTGCCAAATGAGCTACATTGTCCTGGATGGTGTCGAGCTTCTTGAGTGTTGTTGGAGCTGCACTCATCCAGGCATATGGAGAGTATTCCATCACACTCCTTACTTGTGCCTTGTAGATGGTGGAAAGGCTTTGGGGAGTCAGGAGGTGAGACACTTGCCACAGAATACCCAGCCACCGACCTGCTCTTGCAGCCACAGTATTTATGTGGCTGGTCCAGTTAAGTTTCTGGTCAATGGTGACCCCCAGGATGTTGATTGTTGGAGATCGTCATTGCCTGGCACTTGTGTGGCGTGAATCTCACTTGCCACTTATCAGCCCAAGCCTGAACATTGTCCAGGTCTTGCTGCATGTGGGCATGGACGGCTTCATTATCTGAGGAGTTGCGAATGGAACTGAACTCTGCAATCATTAGCGAACATCCCCACTTCTGACCTTATGATGGAGGGAAGGTCATTGATGAAGCTGCTTGGGCCTAGGACACTGCCCTGAGGAACTCCTACAGTGATGTCCTGGGGCTGAGATGATTGAACTCCAACAACCACATCCATTTTCCTTTATGCCAGTGGAGAGTTTTCCCCTGATTCCCATTAACTTCAATTTTACTAGGTCTCCTTGATGCCACACTTGGTCACATGCTACCTTAATGTCAAGGGCAGTCACTCTCACCTCACCTCTGGAATTCAGCTCTTTTGTCCATGTTTGGACCAAGGCTGTAATGAGGTCTGGAGCCGAGTGGTCCTGGCGGAACCCAAACTGAGCATCAGTGAGCAGGTTATTTGTGAGTAAGTGCCACTTGATAGCACTGTTGATGACACCTTCCATCATTTTGTTGATGATTGAGAGTAGACTGATGGGGCAGTAATTGGCCGCACTGGATTTGTCCTGCTTCTTGTAGACAGGACATACCTGGGCAGTTTTCCACATTATCGGGCAGATGCCAGTGTTGTAGCTGTACTGGAACAGCTTGGCTAGAGGCGTGGCTAGTTCTGGAGCACATGTCTTCAACACGACAGCCGGGATGTTGTCAGGACATTACCTGTATTCGTGTAATACAGAAGTATCTGAAGAGCAATGGTTTGAAAATTTGGCCTAAAGACTGTAAACGAGTGACCAAGGTACACATAGAGTCATTTGTCAGTAAATCCAGTGAATGTCTTCCATATTATGCATTTTTTTCTACCATACCTGAACTACTAGGAAGCTTATCCTACAATATTAATAATTAGAAAACATGATTTTCGATTTATGGATGTCATTATCTACCTTTCATTACCCAAACAATATTTTTGATTATGAAAGAAAACCTCTGCAGTATCCTATTAAAATATAGCTCTTATCTCTCCAACGGTAAACCTGGACTGCCTGGAACCAGCACAGCAGGCAACGCCACAGGTATGTAGCCATCAGTGAGAAGTACTATATGGGTTTCACAGCAGAAAACATGAATTGCACGCAGCAGACAGAGATAGATAGATAGATAGATAGATAGATAGATAGATAGATAGATATATAGATAGATAGATAGATAGATAGATAGATAGATAGATAGAAAGAAAACAAGAAAGAAAACAAACACCTTGATAAATCCAGATATTTGAGGTGCTGCTCAAGTTGACTACAGTATGCTCAATAATGATCCTGGTGGCCGCTTGGTCCCAGCTGTATTTGTGTTCATCTAGTGTTTGTGGATGTCACGAGGATGTTATGAGCCAGACCTGAAGAGGTCACATATGAGCCATCCTTCCACAATGCTTCTCCTTCAGATAATTCACAAAGTATTTCTGCTGAAAGTAGTCATTGACTTGCATTATCTTTCATTGATAGTCATGGACCATTGGCTCTAGCACTTCGTAAATGCCATAGCACTCTGTGTAGGGATCTGGATTCCCACATGGCTGGTATCAATAATATCTTGGACTTTGGGAATGTTGTAGGAAAAGTGCTGCCAGATTTACTTGGGAAAATAGATGAATGCAGTCGCCCCAGTGAACAATGTGACCTAATTGATGTACCTGTGCACTGCGGATTGCCTGACATTGCAGAAGTCTCCTAAGGTAGCTTTGATTTATTGGAGGCATAAAAGTTCAGTGCTGTCCCTATGGTCCATGGTGTCTGCAGCTCAAATTCTAGCAGATGTGAAGATGAAGGTGAAGGTGGTTGATCCTCGGTCATTCCTAGGTAAGTGTATTATGTCTGTACACATAGGTAAGGGCAGGTGTGGGTAGTCTGCTCTGGTGCAAGCAAACTTGCCTCTCACCTTCCTTTCATTCTCTTCTTTCTCCAAAAAAAGTCAGCTCGGAGAAACAGCCAAAGTAATTCCTGCTTTTCAGAATTTAGATTGTAGCAATTCAAAATTCAGCTTTAAGTACTCTTTTCCTCAAAATCTATTTTATGGGGAAAGGCTGATTACATTGAGCATTAAAGGCAAGAAGGTTGGCAAAACCTTTCAGATCAGCCATGATCTAATTGAATGGTGGAACAGACTTGAGGGGCTGTATGGCCTACTTCTGTTCCTATATTCCTTGGGGACTCACTTGCATGAAATTGAATAGTTACTGAAAATCTCACACATTTTGTGTGAAAGTACTTTAGGCTGACCTACATTTTGAACAAAAACTGCTACACAGCATGATTTGAGCAAGAGTCAGGCAACATGCAGCCCCGTCAGATTCCCCAGGCCTTGCATGCCTGTACTTTGCTGGCAGGGATGATCTCACCTACTATAAAATCTGCCCTATATTTCCTTTAACTAGCTTAGTTAATTGCACGTGTAAACATTCCTTTCTAACTTTTCTGCAGAGAAAAATAAATTACAGTGATAAAGAGAAGAACTACCTTTTAAAATAATGTATAGCTTTATCAGGTGTCGTTCACATACAAGGAAACAAATAGTATTATAATAAGAAAGTGTCTGTTGAAGGGGAGAGGAAAAGATACAACGATGGAGCAGACCTTGATCCATTAATTTACTCAATTTTATTTTATCCCTGAGGGTGAATTGTATCTGATTAATTCAATAACACTTGACATATTAAGTTATCCATATTTTTGTTCTATTGTAATATAGGCATAAAATGTATTTTCATATGGTTTGGTTGATATTTCCAGCCAATGAAACAACTGAATATTTATTGTTATTTTCTGTGAGAATTCTTGATTGTCTTTTGGATTGGTTATGAAATATTTATACCATTGCCTGGTAAATAAACAGATGACTCAATTGTCATTACAGACTATGTTCATTGTTATCTTGTTGGGTGTCTGATTTATGTTGGCTGATCTGTTTGCATGTCATGCATCTCTTTGATTTACATTTACAGATCTATCAGACTATGTTAGTGAGGTGGAGATGGTGGGAGGATAAATCGTACAAGTAAGTCTCTGAGCTCCTTACACTTGTGAAATGCAAGCCATATCAGAGCTTTGATGAAAACTACTAAGTTTGAAATGCTTCCTGAGGTAGTTTTGGATAGGAGTATCCATGTGTATAAAATGCACATGTAAGGATTCTTGGTGTCCCTGTAAGATGTGTACTGACATAATGACAATTTCCATCTCTAATATGGCAGCTGTGGTAGATCTCCCATGGTTCTAGGAGTCTCTGCAGTACTATAGTAAATGTGCTCTACTTCAGAAACACTAGCCCTGCCGCAACTATCAAAATCTTACCTGTGGTTATTCGCTTCCCTCGGAGGCTAAATAAGTTGGTTAGAGTCTATAAGTGTTCAAATCCTACATAATTGCCTGGATTTTACTTGCATAAACTGCCTGTTTTTAATCAGTGTAGAGGTGGTATGGCAAGTAAAATGTGGTGAAGCAGCCTTCCACCAAAACCCTGGCCAAAACAATGACTGCCATAATTCCCCGCCCATGATCCTGCCATAACACTAAGTCATTCACCATGCCTTGATGCATGCAGGTGAATGAGGGGGCTGTAAGGGTTTTGACGTGTCCCTCAGCCTGTGGGATTCACGTGGCTCTGTGCAGCCTGTATGTCAGTGCGGGTTTAGGCCTTGTTGCCTGTTCTGGTCTCCAGCCAGTCTGGGAGCACTAGACACACCTGTGAGTGGTTCGAATCACTCGCCCTTACGGTTCTAGACACTGGACTTAGATGCGAGAGCAGTAATGGAGATGAAACTCAGGTAGACTCGGTTGAATGGTACGAAATGGAAAATCTTTATTGCATAATATTTAAGATTACGAAATACATGTCATAAGCACAGATTAATGACAGTACAATCTTACACGCAGTCATGTAACTGATTTCAGGGAAACGAGGAACGAACGACACACCGTAAATGGGGACACACATTACAATTATCCTTAATACTTAAACCCTCCCCTATCAATACCTATTCTAAACTAGATTCGTAGGATTCGAGACTCATGCTCACCACTCGTGATAACTCGGAGAAATTCCGAATATCTGATCGGATGTTTTCACCGCAGCACCCACGTGTCGATCAGGGGGTCTCCTGGCCCCACTTGTTTACTCGTTTCTGCTCCGGCTAGCAGGCTGGAACGTCTGCTGTTATGAAGATCTGTGTTTGTGGGTTTCACGTACCAGTCAACACTTAAGAGAATAATCTCCCGGTGTCCGTCATGAAGATCTGTCTTGGTGGGTTTCACATTCCAGTCAACACTTAAGAGAAGAATCTTCCGGTGTCCGTTCTTTAAAGTTCAAAGAAGTCTTCCTGGCAAGGAAAAATGTCAATTCGACCTACAGGCGCGGTCGGGGCTTACTGACCGTGGCGATAAGTATGGTCTTCGTCTCTTCTCATCTCATCTCATCTCATCTCTTCTCGGGCCTTTGGTTCCGATACCGGTTACCAACACAGGTCTTCGTGACACGACACGAGGTAGATCCGAGCGGATCACAAAGTTCAACAGTCTTTTAAACGGGACACGAGGCAAGCAGGAACAAGACGGCGAGTCAAGAACACAGGAGCAGCCACCAGGATGAACACCAGCAAGATAAGAGAAAGATGGACGGTTGGAGCTTGTAATTATAGTACAAAATCTTCCGTTTCCCGCCCAACCTTAATGTCTTTTCTTTTGTTAGGGTTTGGCGCTCAAATGTCTTGTATAGGTGATCTCCATTTTTAATGGGTTTCGGGGCTACTCGTAAATGTCTGAGTACCTGTTAATATTTCTCCCATTGTTTAATCGGTCGGTAGTCTCCCTGGAGGGGTTTTGGGGCCTCCAAGTGTTTTCTGTAACTACCCGCTAACGGCTCTCTCATCGTAGAGTCGTTGGGATTTTACATATTAATGTCTTTGGATGGGTTCTTGATTACTGGGTACAATAGCCTTTATTCGTACCTGGGAGACCGATTTCAGTATCTATGTGTATACTGCAAACCCAAGATGTCTCGTGTATTATCTTCAATGTGCTGAATCTTAATCGATCTTGCACAAATGTTTATTGGAACGCCATCTTGTCTGCCTGTTGAAAAGTCTAGAATGTTCCGCCACGAGGTGCGGCGGCCATTTTACAAGCTGCTTGTGTCCACTTTGAAACCTGACAGCATTCTGCTGAAATAAAAGCTGTTTGTACGAAACTATGTGTTTTCTCCTTATTAATAAAATCGCGATATATTGTGAATTCTACAGGGCATGGCCTCGTCGTTTCCAGGATTTACCTGAGTTTCCATCCATTTACCCTTCCGATAAAACACTGCCACTATAAAGGTGGCATGACTTGGCCAGTCTGGTGCCCAAGGGCTGGGAAAAGATTGAGAAGGTGAAAGGTAACACAGGGTAGAATTCTCCAATACTGTTTTGGCTGGAAGTCACTTCCAACACTTAGAACTTGTAGTAGCTGAGTATTTAAAGGTATTTGCTGAATTTGAAAGAGAAATTAAACAATGGATTTCCCTCTTGGGTTGGGTTCTTTAAGGACGTAAAGTTGAGGTCATCCAAAACTCTACTGCCCATGTCCTAACTCGCAACAAGTCCCAATCATCCATTACCCCTGTGCTCACTGACCTACATTGGCTACTGGTTAAGCAACGCCTCAATTTTAAAATTCTCATCCTTGTTTTCAAGTCACTCCATGGCCTCACCCCTCCTTATCTCTGTACTCTGTGCTCCGCCAATGCTAGCCTCTTGAGCATCCCCAGTTTTAATTGCTCCACCATTGGCAGCTGTGCCTTCAGCTGCTAAGACCTTAAGCTCTGGAATTCCCTCCCTAAACCTCCCTGCCTCTTACTCCTCCTGAACGATACACCTTAAAACCAACCTATTTGACTAAGATTTTGGTCATATGCCTTAATATCCTTAAAGCTTAAAAGTTTTATTTTAGGTTTCTTTGTGGGCCAGGAGGGGCAGGCGTGCACAACCATACCTCACAATGAAGCCTTCGGCCTCCCTTGTGCTGGGCTACTCCCTTCATTTCCTTTTACAGATCCTTCCCCCCTCCACCCCCATGCCAACCGACATCCTTCCCCCACAATCTCTGCTGAGAGCCTTTCCCATCTCCTGATCACTGCCAAAAGCCTTCTACCCCCTCCTAATCCCTGTCGACATCCTTATCCCCTCGCCCGATTCCTCCTGCCAGCCTTCCCCCCATCCCTGCCGACAGCTTTCTCCCCTCTCCTGATCCCTGTCGACAGCCTTCCCCTCCTGATCACTGCTCCCCTTCTCCCCTCTCACGATCTTGTGGACAGCCTTCTACCACCTCCGCATCCCTGCTGACAGCCTTCTCCCACCACCTAATCTATCCACAGGCTTCTCCCCCACTCCCCCAAATGACTGTTGGGCACCATTCACATGCCTCCTCGGCTGTGGACTCCTGCCACCAGATGCCCACTCCCGCCCATTGGTAGTCAATCTGGCCGGTTGTCGGGTGTGACTCTGCATAGATTTATTTAACTGAGGCTGTGCCATTAAGATCGGCCTCCAAATCACCGGTCCTCATAACTTAAATTTTCCAGTCCTGGCAACATCCTTGTAAATCTCCTCTGTACCCTCTCTAGTTCAATCACATCTTTCCTGTAATGTGGTGACCAGAACTGTATGCAGTACTCTAGCTGTGGTCTAACTAGTGTGTTATACAGTTCATGCATAACCTCCCTGCTCTTATATTCTATGCCTCGGCTAGTAAAATAAAGTATCCCGTATGCCTTCTTAACCACCTTATCTACCTGCCCTGCTACCTTCAGGGATCTGTGGACATGTACTTCAAGGTCCCTCTGTTCCTCTACACTTCTCAGTATCCTACCATTTAATTCGTATTCCCTTGTCTTGTTAGCCCTCCCAAAATGTATTACCTCAGACTTCTCCGGATTGAATTCATTTGCCACTTTTCTGCCCACCTGACCAGTTCATTGCTATCTTCCTACAGTCTACAGCTTTCTTCCTCACTATCAACCACACCAATTTGTATCATTTACAAATTTCTTAATCATGCCCCCTACATTGAAGTCTAAATCATTGATATATACAAAAAGCAAGGGACCTAATACTGAGTCCTCGGAACCCCACTAGAAACAGCCTTCCAGTCACAAAAACACCCGTCGACCATTACCCTTTGCTTCCTGCCATTAAGCCAATTTTGGATCCAACTTGCCACTTTCCCTTGGATCCCATGGGCTTTTACTTTTCTGACCAATCTGCCATGTGGGACCTTGTCAAAAACCTTGCTAAAATCCATGTAGACTACATCAACTGTGTTACCCTCATCGACCATTCTTGTTACCTCCTCAAAAAATTCAATTAAGTTAGTCAGACAAGACCTTCCCTTAACAAATCCTTGCTTACTGTCCTTGATTAATCCATGTCTTTCTAAATGACGATTAACACTGTCCCTCAGAATTTTTTCCAATAATTTGCCCACCACTAAAGTTAGGCTGAAATAACAACAGAAAGCGCTGGAAAAACTCAGCAGGCCAGGCAACATCCGTGGAGAGAGAAACAGAGTTGACGTTTCAGGTCGAAGACCCTTCGTCAGAACTGAGAAAAAAGCAGGAAATGAAACAGATGAAAAAGCATCCGCAGTATTTTGCTATTGTTAACTTGCTTTTTCACCTGTTTCATTTCCTGCTTTTTTCTCAGTTCTGACGAAGGGTCTTCGACCTGAAACGTTAACTCTGTTTCTCTCTCCACGGATGTTGCCTGGCCTGCTGAGCTTTTCCAGTGCTTTCTGTTGTTATTTCAGTTTTCCAGCATCTGCAGTATTTTGCTATTGTACTAAAGTTAGGCTGACTGGCCTGTAATTACTCGGTCTATCCCTTTCTCCCTTTTACAACATTAGCAGTCCTCTGGCACCACACCTGTAACCAGAGAGGATTGGAAAATGATAGTCAGAGCCTCCGCTATTTCCTCCCTTGCTTCTCTTAACATTTCATCCGGTCCTGGCGATTTATCTACTTTCAAAGATGCTAAACCCTTAATATTTCCTCTCTCACTATGTTTATCTCATCTAATATTTCACACTCCTCCTCCTTAACTACAATGTCTGCATCATCCCTCTTTTTTGTGAAGGCAGACGCAAAGTATTCATTAAGAACCATACCCAAGTCTTCTGCCTCCACACACAGGTTACCTTTATGGTCTCGAATAGGCCCTACTCTTTCTTTAGTTATCCTCTTGCTCTTTATGTATTTATAAAACATCTTTGAGTTTTCCTTGATTTTACTTGCCAATATTTTTCATGCACTCTCTTTGCTTTCCTAATTTCCTTTTTAATTTCATCTCACCGCTGCACTTTCTAAACTCTAGGCTTTCTGCAGTATTTAGCTCTGGCATAAGCTTGCCTTTTTATACCTTATCCTACCCTGTATACTCCTTGACATCCACGGGGCTCTAGATTTGGGAGTCCCACCGTTTTTCTTTGTGGGAACATCTTTGCTCTGAACCCTCACTATCTCCTCCTTGAATGCATCCCACTGCTCTGACACTGATTTACCTTCAAATAGCTGTTTCCAGTCCACTTTTGCTAAATCACATCTCAGCTTAGTAAAATTGGTCTTTCCCCAATTGAGAGCTTTTAATCCTGGTCTATCATTGTCCTTTTCCATAACTACACTAAATCGAACTGACTTATGATCACTACCACCAAAATAGTTTCCCACTGATACCCCTTCCACTTGCCCAGCTTCATTCCCTAAAACTAAGTCCAGAACTGCCCCTCTCTTGTTGGCCTTGATGCATACTAAAAAAGTTCTCCTGAATGCATTTTAAGAATTCTGCACCCTCTATACCTTTTACACTGATTCTATCCCAGTTAATATTAGGGTAGTTGAAATTCTCAACTATTACTACCCTATTGTTTTTACACTTCTCAGAAATTTGCCTACATATTTGCTCTTCTATCTCCCTCTGACTATTTGGGCTCTATAGTACACTCCCAGCAGTGTCATTACCCCTTTTTCATTCTTCAGTTCAACCTATATGGCCTCATTTGATGATCCTTCTAACATATCATCCCTCCTTACAGCTGTAATTGTTTCTTTAACCAATATTGCGACCCCCCCCCTTTTGTATCCCCCTCTCTCTATCTCGTCTGAAAACCCTGTAACCAGGAATGTTGAGCTGCCATTCCTGCCCTTCTTTCAGCCATGTTTCAGTAATAGCTATGATATCATACTTCCATGTGTCTATCTGTGCCCTGTAAGGGATTCTGACCCTGCGTGTCTCGCAGCCTGTGAGATTCACGCGGCTCTGTGCAGCCTGTATGTCAGTGCGGGTCTAGGCCTTGTTGCCTGTTCTGGTCTCCAGCCAGTCTGGGAACACTAGACACACCTGTGAGTGGTTCGAATCACTCTCCCTTACGGTTCTAGACACTGGACTTAGATGCGAGAGCAGTAATGGAGATGAAACTCATGTAGACTTGGTTTGAATGGTACGAAATGGAAAATCTTTATTGCATGATACTTAAGATTATGAAATACATGTCATAAGCACAGATTAATGACAGTACAATCTTACAAACAGTTATATAGTCGATCTTAGGGAAACGAGGAACGAACGGCACGAAGTAAATAGGGGCACACATTACAAATATCCTTAATCCTTAAACCCTCCCCTATCAAAATCTATCCTAAACTAGATTCGTAGGATTTCGAGACTCATGCTCACCACTCGTGATAACTCGGAGAAATTCCGAATAGCTGATCGGATGTTTTTCACCGCAGCACCCACGTGTCGGTCAGGAGATCTCCTGGTCCCACTTGTTTACTTGCTTCTGCTGCTCCGGCTAGCAGGCTGGAACGTCTGCTGTGATGAAGACCTGTGTTGGTTGGTTTAACAGGTACTTTTCGAGCACAGTTGTCAATATCATCGATACGATATGTTTCTTTGCAAGTTCGAAGAAGTCTTCCTGGCAAGGAAAACTTGGCTAATCGACCTACAGGCGCGGTCGGGATTTACTGACCGTGGCGATGGATATGGTCTTCCTCTCTTCTCATCTCATCTCATCTCATCTCATCTCATCTCGGGCCTTTGGTTCCGCTGCCAGTTACCAACATAGGTCTTCGTTACGCGACACGAGGTAGATCCGAACGGATCAGAAAGTTCAACAGTCTTTTCAGAAGAGGCAACAGGCAAGCAGAAGCCCAACTACGAGTATACAGGAGCAGCCACGATGTTACGAATCGATCGGATAAGAGCACAGGAGCAGCCACGATGATAAGAGCAGCAAGAGCAGCAAGAGAAAGATGGACGGTTTGGAGCCTGCAATTATAGTGCAAAATCTTCCGTTTCCCGCCCAACTATAATGTCCATTCTTTTGTTTAAGGTTTGGCGCTCAAATGTCTTGTATGGGTGATCTCCGTTCTTAATGGGTTTCGGGGCTACTCGTAAATGTCTGAGTACCTGTTAATATTTCTCCCATTGTTAAATCGGTCGGTGTTCTCCCTGGAGGGGTTTGGGGCTTCCAAGTGTCCTGTATAACTACCTGCTAACGGCTCTCTCATCGTAGAGTCGTTGGGATTTTACATATTAATGTCTTTTGGATGGGCCCTTGATTACTCGGTACAATGGCTTTCCTTTGTACCTGGGAGACCGATTTCAGTATCTATGTGTATACTGCAAACCCATAATGTCTCGTGTATTATCTTCACTGTGCTGAATCTTAATCGATCTTGCACAAATGTTTATTGGAACGCCATCTTGTCTGCCTGTTGAAAAGTCTAGAATGTTCTGTCACGAGGTGCGGCGGCCATTTTACAGGCTGCTTGTGTCCACTTTAAACCTGCCAGCATTCTGCTGAAATAAAAGCTGTTTGAACGAAACTCTGTGTTTTCTCCTTATTAATAAAATCGCGATATATTGCGAATTCTACAGCCCTCAGCTCACCTGCATTATTCACTCGACTCCTTGCATTGAAGTATATACCATTAAGCACTGTCAAACCATTTTTGTTGTCTACTTTCTAGCCTTTGTTTTCTCTGCCTTCCAAACTCAGTTACTAATTTTCTGCCTTCCATTCCAGCTTTGCTTCTCTCCCTTCTGAGTCAACGCTCAAGTTCCCATCCCCCTGCCAAGCTAGTTTAAACTCTCCCCAGCAGCACTAGAAACCCCCCTGCCCCGGCGAGGATATTGGTCCCAGCCCTGCTGAGATGCAACCCGTCCGGCCTATACAGGTCCCACCTCCCCCAGAATTGGTCCCAATGCCTCAGGAATCTAAAGCCCTCCCTCCAGCACCATCTCTCCAACCACGCATTCTTCTGCTCTATCCTCCTATTTCTGTACTCACCAGCACGTGGCACTGGGAGTAATCTGGAGATTACTACCTTTGAGGTCCTGCATATTAATCTCTTTCTTAGCGCCCTAAAATTTTTCTGCAGAATGACATCCCTCTTTCTACCTGATGGAATGATTGAAAGTAGGAGGGATTAGATTATGAGGAGCGATCATGTAAATTGGGCATGTTCTCACTGGAAAAGGGGAGGTTGAGAGGTGATATGATTGCTGTTTTTAGGATTATAAAGTGACTAGTAGACCATGACAAGCTGTTTCGCCTTGTGCAGAGCAGTGGAACCTGAGAACACACCCTGTGCGTGAAGGGGGTAAATTTAAAAGAAATCTGCAGAAACAATGGGGGGAATTTTTCAGGGGGTCAGCGGGTCGACTGGGATTTTTTTTTTGACAGCGTACCTTGCAGTCAATTTCTGCTGGGCAGGGCTCCGTTGGGCTAATAGTCTACATGAAAGTAGGTCAAATATTCCCAATTAATTCCTGAAAGCCCTGACCTAAAGTGCTCTTTGAGCCATCTATGGAAGCATTAATTGCTGCCTCTCTAGAAGTGAGAACTGCTCTTAGAGCCTCATCCTGACATCTTGTTACTGCATTAATCTCCTGGACAGCCATTCTCACACCATGCCACACTTCCTCAATGGTGTTGGAGGTGCAGGTTGTGGATCCTGCCAACTTTCCCATTATCTGCAACCCATAAGAGAAGAGCGTCTCCACTACCTGCACATGAGATCTATGCTCTTTTAAAGACTGCACACCTGAGATCTTGGTCCTTGGACTCCATAGTCGAGGGCAATTGTCTCTGCCCCTCAGGAGAGAAATGACTATTTCCTCATCATTCCCTCCCTATCCTCCTACTCGCTGGTGCTTTGTGATTTGTTCAGTGATATTCCTCAGTCTCAGTAATGACCTCATCGTAAGTGGGTCTATCTGGGATAGTGCTTGAAAATGTAAGTTGCCAGAAATAGGCCCTGTGGAGATACCAAGTCGCTCGTCAGATGTTTCTTTCTGTAAGAGTTCAGTACATGCCGGGGACACGGAGCATTAATTTTAGGAGGACGCACATAAAGTTGCCAATGTAAAGATCTGACTGAGGTATAAAGGAAGATTTCAAGTAATCAGAATGTCTATAAACAGTAAACACTTACAATATTGCAGGCGATCCCTTAACCAACCTGAACATGGTAGATCTCCTCCAACTTTTCCATTTCCCAAATTCCCTGCCTCCTCCTTGTGTCTGCCAAGGAGTTGTAGAGCTGGCTCCTCATGTCTATTCAGGGGCCTGATGCTTGCCATTCCTCCACCAATGGTAGTTCTTTTCCTCTGGTTGTGTGCATGCTCCTCCTTTGCATAAAACACAAGGGGGTCAATTTTAATAGTACCTGCCTGGCAGAAACTAGGTGGGTGGGCAGATAAACTCGTCCAGGTTACTTACCCACTGGAAACCGCCATTCTGAATTTTAACCTGACCTGCTGAGCTGGCGGCAAGGACACCAGTTCCAATGACATCATTGGGATCCAACTGCAATTTTAACTGGTGGCCTGAGCAGGGGAATCGCTATGAAGAAAGCAGGAAGAAGAGCCGAGGCCAGAAAAGGCCCAAACAGGTAAGTTTTTTAACTTTTCTTTTGGGGCCAGGAGGAGCAAGTGCCTCCGGACACCATAAGGAAAGCTTCGGCCTTCCCTTCCCCAACTTCCCGAAACGCAACCTCCCCCCCCCATCCCACGAGATGGCCATGGAAGCTAATCCTGCCACCAAACTTGTGTTGGTTGATGGCCTCCGGGCCACCCAATTATCCGCTACTTCCTGCCGACTTCCCTCCCATGTTGGCCGGCAGGATTTAAATGATGCCTAGGAGTTAAAATAGCCCAGGTCTCCTTTCTGGAGCAGCAGGTGAGTTTTCAACTCACCTCACTACCCACCCACCCGGAGTGAAAGTCATAGGTTTTCAACTCGCCTCACTGCCCACCCGCCCGGAACGATACTCTGAACCAAACATTTGGATAGACTACAGACTTATTCCCAATTTCATTTCATCAAGATGTCTGCAGACATTCGCTTGGGAGCGTGCTAAAAGATGTTAAAAATTGCTTCAATCTCTTCAGCTCTCACTCAAACACTGCAGGAAAAGTGATATGGGATAGTAGAATTGCAGGAAAGGTGAGTGGCATGAAGTGAGTGGCAAGGGTATCTTGTGCTTACAAACTGTCTCATTTTTTTTCTTCTTTTACACTATGTGATCCTGAATGGTGTGGAGGTGAGTCCCAACATTATACCTGCATCTGTATGGGCCAACTTGGTGAGCAAATTACAATGGGGAGAATTTTTCCTTCCTGATGCGCTGGGAGCAGGGTGGGTCCGATAGTGCAGGGGAAACCCGGATGTCTGGGTTTCCCCACACACTGTGGAGATTTAACTCAACACAGTGCGACTCTTGTCTCTGACAGTTTCCCTGCCCGGAAGTCAGCCAGATTGACAGGCTTGGCTTCCAGTCGGGTGTGGAGCATAATGGAGGAGGCCGCAGGATCAAATAGGTCCGATCCCCGACCACAGGGGCGGGAGGTCCAATTATCGACACAGGGAAGGTCCGATCCCAGGCGGGGGTCCGATCCCTGACCCTTGGGGGGAGTTGTATGGTGGGGGCTCTGATAGTGGGGGAGCTTGGGGGGCTGGGAGGAAGCACTCCTGCTCCTCCTGGTCCACAAGGAGTTCTCCCCGAGTCTGTCCTCGTCCCGCTGCAGCTGCCTGGTTTCCCGAGGCCCTGGGAACCTGGCCGGCCACAGTAAAACCTGCAAAGCAGGTTAAATCCGAGGCTTCCAGCCTCATTAACATATTTCAAGTGCCAAACCCCCTCCTGGGAGCGGGTTGGCTGCCCGCCCCTTGTCCCGCCTCAGTAAAACCTGGAAGTTGGCAGGTTGGAGCTAGCTTCCTGACATGCTTGGAATTCTTGCCCATTTAACCCCCAATCCAGACTCGCTCCCACCCGCTCACCAATGTTAAAATTCCACCCCCCCCCCAATGTTTTCTGAATACCCTTTGTGAAATAATTGAGTCAACATTGACCACAACCACCTCCTTCCAAACTGCCTGAACTTACTTTTTCTGGATTTCATTCTCTGGGTGTTCTCTGGGTGTCAAAGATCCTTTCTCTTCTTGCCTTTACCTCAGATAACATAACCTCTACCACAGATTTTGAAAATCTTAGGGTTTTGGCCAATACACACTCTTCCAATGTTGCTGCTGCAATTGCAAGTTTGAATGAAGGTGTAGGTATAGCTCCAGCTCTCTCTCTATCTCTCTTTTCCCAACCCTCTTCTTATGCAACTGCTGTTCTTTTGGTCCTTTATGCTGCAGCAGCCTTTTAACTGGTGCAACTAGACCAGATTCCCACCCTTCTAGTGGTACATGACCCGTCAGGAGCGGGATTCCCACTCTAAACCCAACTTGCATAATAAATGACCCCCCACCCCTCTCCCCGCCCCACCCACCACAGCCATGGAAAATATGTTCAGGTCCCAGTGGGATCAGGGACTAGGCAAAACTCTCACCGTACAATTTCTCTGACAGACCCAGGAAAATCTACCTGATACATATGCTAGAAGGAGAAGCGTGATTGGCCATATAATTTTTGCTTGTTCAATATTTTGCAATCTTAAGATGCTAATTTTGCATTCCCAAGCTGGAACAGCTCCATTTTGCAAGGTACATCTTCTACATCAACAACAACTTGCATTTATATAGCAGCTTTAATGTAGTAAAATGTCCCAAGGCACTTCATAGGAGTGTTATCAAAAAAAATTTGACACCGAGTCATCTGTTAGGACAGGTGGCGAGGTAGATTTTAAGGAGCATCGTAAAGGAAGAGAGAGAGGTAAAGAGGCGTAGAGGTTTTGGGTGGGAATTCCAGAACTTAGGGCCCAGGCAGCTGAAGGCATGGCTGCCAATGGTGGAGCGATGAAAATCGTGGATGCACAAGAGGCCAGAATTGGAGGAGCGCGGTGATCTCTGAGGGTTTTAGGGCTAGAGGAGGTTACAGAGATAGGGAGGGGTGAGGCCATGGAGGGATTTACAAACTGAAAGCTGATAAAAATTCATCTACTAGTAGCAAATAATTGCCAAAAATAGGCAAACCTAGGACTGATTTGTGTCTTTTGAAATGCATGGTCGGAATTTTACTGGCGCTGAGAGGGCAGGATCGGAGGCAAGTCAGCTGTCAAAATAGAAAAGCTTGATAGGGGTCGGGAACCCGTTGTCAACCCGCCTCCATGCGAGTCTCCCAGGTGTCGGGTCTGTCAGCGCTGAACAGACCTGACTCCAAGTGGCGGGGGAGACAATTTAGATCATTAAATGCATTGTTAAGAGGCAATTAAGTTTATTTTAAGATTACCTTTAGATTTTTAGAGTTCGCCAATGGCTTCCCCGCTGCTCGGGGATCACGTCCGGTAAGGAGGTCGGGGGTTGTGTCAGCATGGGATGATTTCTAAACTTGACAGCTGAAAATGGTCTATAAAAGCTCTCATTTCATAGGTCTTCACTTTCCAAGGTTAGAAGCTGTTGCTTACAGCATTTGGAAGACAGATTGAGCTTTATGCAGCTAACAAGTGTTTGGAGCAAACTCTCTATCCAGTGTCACCTCCATGGAACAACCTTTCTCACCAGTGACAGATCGCTTCTGTCATCTCAACCTCACCTGCCATCTAATACATCAGCATCGGTGCCCTTGAAAAAAATCTCATTTTGGTCCTCAGAATCCCACCACGATCAGCCCCAACACCAGCATCACCGGGCATACCAGCAGCATTAACATCAACCTTCTCCGCAATCAACTGATGCTGCACTGGACACAGGGCATCAGCAGCCGACCACATTGCTGCCCGGGAGGCCAGGGATGGCCTCACCATAGCCAGATTTACTTCACTTGAAGCTGCACAACCTGGCTGCCACATGATGCACCAGGTTGGCACCACCCCACACCAACAGCATAAAGCATCCCTACAATGCCCAAGCCATTCCTTTCACACTCATCACCATTGCGGGGCGGGGTACCCTTATGTCTCACCATTCACTGAAACTCACTAAGCCACTTCCAAAGGTGCACACAAATCTGTCCAAGAATGCAGTGTTGAAAATAAAGATTTCAATGTTTGATAGCACATTACCAGAAACTTCACATGAACATTGGCTAAAACACCCAAGTGCCTACCTTTCTGTGTTGTTAGTTGGTATGCTTGCAGTAGGATGAGGGTGAGTGTGAGGGGTGACTAGTGAAATGGAGAAGTGATAATGTAGATAGACAGGGTTGGGTGGAGGTGCAAGGTAAGTTGGTGTGAGAAAAGATGTGCAGGCGCAGGGTAGGGAAGGCAGAGTGATGGGGATGTGATGAGTAGCACAGCAGGACGAGGTTGAGTGTGGCTTGGCAGTAACATTTCGTGATCTACTGAGATCATTGAAAGGTTTACGCCACTGCAGCCTGGTCCTCCTGACGATATCCCTGCTTGTGCCCTCCTGTGCAATGTACAACCAGGCTGCATTGGTCTCCTGGGGAGGTTTTTTCCACCCATTGGAAGGGAAGAGAACCTCCCTGCATATGGAGGGAGTCATGGGAGAGCCTGGGTGCAGCCGTGCACCTTTGTGCAGTGCTTGTCTGTGTTTGCAGCACCTCAATGCTGTAGAACACTGACAGCACAACTGTCAACATCAATTTGGACATGGCCCCTTTAAGGAAACCGGCTGATGACGCATCATCAAATGACGTCATCAGACCCACTTCCTTTTAATTGGCCGGGACCCTCGCTGGGCGGGCTTAACAAGCCCTATTAACGTAAAATCACTTGGAGAGTGTGGGCTGGAGCAGGTGGCAGGCTGGGACCGTGACACCGACCCCGGCCCCGGCCCCAGCCGCCTCGGACCCGCCTCGGTCGACGAATCACGGCCAATGTACTCAAATGTATCAGCCATCAAACTTTCAGTCTATTGTTAAATCTAAGTATTTTGAAGATTAGATGAGTATGAATGCAGGTCAAACAAGCTGATTGGAAAAGAACTGATGGGATCTGGAGCATCTCTAAGATCATTGAGTTTGGTTACATCACCTGTTTAAACATGGAATTTGACATGAGCTGGGAAAATTGCTGCAGCCTTGTCATTTGGCTAGTCTGTGGATCATCATCCATCACAACCTAGTGAATATTACTGGTTCCTGGAGCAGCTGAATTCAAGGATGTAGAGGAGTTTAAACTGAGTATCACAATCAATTTAATAGCAAAATGTGTTGTTGTGCAAATGACACAAAAATAGGATAAGCCTATCTCCACTGACAAATTTCACTGAAAATTCATGTCCAGGCCAGTCATAGAATCATAGATTCATAGAATGGTTACAGCACAGAAGGAGGCCATTCGGCCCATCAAGCCCATGCAAGAGCACTTCAGCTAGTCCCACTCCCCCGCCCTTTCCCTGTAGCCCTGCAATTTTTTTCCTTCAGGTACTTATCCAACTCCCTTTTGAAAGCCAGGATTGAGTTCGCTACCACCGCCCTCTCAGGCAGTGCATTCCAGATCCTAACCACTCGCTGCGTAAACAAGTTTTTCTTCATGTCGCCTTTGGTTCTTCAGCCAATCATCTTAAATCTATGTCCTCTGGTTCTCGACCCTTCCGCCAATGGGAACAGTTTCTTTCTATCTACTCTGTCTAGATCCCTCATGATTTTGAACCCCTCTATCAAATCTCCTCTCAGCCTTCTCTGCTCTAAGGAGAACAACCCCAGCTTCTCCAGTCTATCCACGTAACTGAAGTCCCTCATCCCTGGAACCATTCTTGTAAATCTTTTCTGCACCCTCTCTAAGGCCTTCACATCCTTCCTCAAGTACGGTGCCCAGAATTGGACACAATACTCCAGTTGAGGTTTTATTAAGGTTCATCATAACTTCCTTGCTTTTGTACTCTATGCCTCTATTTATGAAGTCATGATGTGGAGATGCCGGCGTTGGACTGGGGTGGACAAAAATGAGAAGTCGCACAACACCAGGTTATAGTCCAACAGATTTATTTAATTTTACAAGCTTTCGGAGCTGTCGCTCCTTCGTCAGGTAAGTTAGCAATGAGAGAATCTCCCAGAATTCACAATTTAAACCCAGACAAAATCTATTCACATTATTCGCTACAACAAAGAGCACTTTGGCTGTGCTCTTTGTTGTAGCGAATAATGTGAATAGATTTTGTCTGGGTTTAAATTGTGAATTCTGGGAGATTCTCTCATTGCTAACTTACCTGACGAAGGAGCGACAGCTCCGAAAGCTTGTAAAATTAAATAAATCTGTTGGACTATAACCTGGTGTTGTGCGACTTCTCATTTCTATTTATGAAGCCCAGTATCCCGTTTGCTTTTTTAACCACTTTCACAACCTGCCCTGCCACTTTCAACCATTTGTGCACATATACCCCAAAGTCTCTCTGTTCATGCACCCCCAGTAGAATTGTACACTTTAGTTATATTGCCGCTCCTCATTCTTCCTACCAAAATGTATCACTTCGCACTTTTCTGCGTTAAATTTCATCTGCCATGTGTCCGCCCATTCCACCAGCCTGTTTATGTCCTCTTGAAGTCTATCACTGTCATCCTCACTGTTCACTATACTTCCAAGTTTTGTGTCACCTGCAAATTTTGAAATTGTGCCTTGTACACCTAAGTCCAATCATTAATATATATCAAGAAAAGCAGTGGTTCTAGTACCGATCCCTGGGGAACACCACTGTGTACCTTCCTCCAGTCCGAAAAACAACTGTTCACCACTGCTGTCTGTTTCCTGCCACTTAACCAATTTCGTATCCATGCTGCTGCTGTCCCTTTTATTCCATGGGCTTCAACTTTGCTGGCAAGCCTATTATGTGGCACTTTATCAAATGCCTTTTGGAAGTCCATGTACAGCACATCAACTGCATTGCCCTCATCAACCCTCTGTTACCTCACCAAAAAACTCAATCAAGTTAATTAAACATGATTTGCCTTTAACAAATCTATGCTGGCTTTCCTTAATTAATCAACACTTGTCCAAGTGACTGTCCAATTTTGTCCCAGATTATCATTTCTAAGAGCTTCCCCACTACCGAGGTTGCTGGGTTTATCTTTACACCCTTTTTTGAACAAGGATATAACATTTGCAATTCTTCAGTCCTCTGTCACCACCCCTATATCTAAGGAGGATTGGAAGATTATGGCCAGTACCTCCACAATTTCCACCTTTACTTCACTCAGCATCCTAAGATGCATCCCATCTGGTCCTGGTGACTTATCTACTTCAAGTACATCTAACATTTCTAGTACTTCCTCTTTATCAATTTTTATCCAATCTAGTATCTCAACTACCTCCTCTGTCACCAGTGTTTAGGATTTTAAAAAAGGTACCACTAAGAAATGTGTTTATTATCAAATTAAATGGCCTCATGTTTAAAAATGCCTTCTGTCCCTTTATCTCCATACACATGTCGGAAATGTGCTTAACTATTTTTGTGAATCATTAAAATGTTAACTGTCATAGTCAAAATCAAAATGGCTACCAGTCCCCTTTGAACCCATTTCAAATTATACCATTAGCTGACTTTATCCATATTCATAACAGCCATTACATTATTTTTAAATGTCTCCAGCTACTGCACAAGTGGGCATCTTCACCAATCAGTCCCAGTAACACAATGTTGTACATCTGAAGAAATTTACTGTTTGTGTGAACTCTTTCTCATGCTTCATATTATTGAAGATAAAGACTGTAGAAAATGGTATTGATGGATATGTTGGGAAATCATTTAGATTTGGGCAAAAGAAATCCTACAAATTTTCATAAAATATCACCACAATGAGATCAGATATCAATTGGTAAAAGGACCAAAGGGGAAAGAGGAGAATTTTTTTTATGCAGCGTGTCATTATGATCTGGGATGTACTGGCTGAAAGGGTGGTGGAAGCAGATTCAATAGTAACTTTCAAAGGGAATTGGATATATACTTGAAAAGGAAAAATCTGTTGGGCTGCGGAGAAAGAGCGGGGGAGTGGGACTAATTAAATAGTTCTTTCAAAGAGCTGGCACAGGCATAATGGGTTGAATGGCCTCCTACTGTGTTGTTTGATTCTATGATCATTTGTTTTGCATCTGCTCTATTGGGATATACTCTTTGCTCAAATATAGGTTTGTAATGTAATTTTCTGAAAAACATCAAATACATTGAAGTAAATTTTTATCTTCACTGTCTGGGCAGTAATCCAGGAGAGCGGATCACCCACACTTTGTTGAACACACCTGCTTTTCTGTCCATTGATTTCAGTGGAATGAAAATCAGGAAGGTTCTACAATGGCAAGTTGATCCTCTCTGCTAGATTACCACCAAGCAGTGAAGATGACAATTTATCCCACTAAGTTTATCGGGAAACATATTGGCCCAGATTTTGTTGTAATAATAATGGCAAAGCTATCAGCGTTCACCGTTATTACTGGGGAAATCTGACAACAACTTCTGGCTTCCGCACATGCTCAGTTAAACGCGGAAATCCAGAAGTTGCTGTCACAGATTCCATGCTCCTCCACAGGGTGCGCTGTTGCTGTTCTCGCTGATAGACTCGGCACTGAAATCACTGGAATGGCATGAACTTGGGGTACTTACCCACTAGTTCCGCACTAAAAATGGCAGAAAAAATTAGGGCTGGTACATTTAGGAGTAAGTGAGTTTTTAATGGCATAATAAGTGATAATTACTGCTGAACAACCTCTCTGGTCCTGAAAAAATTATTTTACAAGCGTGGAGTCTCATTCCCTCAGAAGAAAATTAATGTTGCAGATTTTTTTTTAATTACTTTTTTTTTACTTCTTCTGTTTGTCTCTTTTATCTCTCTCCCTTAAACTCATCTGCATTTCCCAATCTTTATTTTGCTTCATGTGTTTAGACTTTGCGTGTCTCAGTGAGAATTCTTCAATCTGATTGGATGAAGAACCACACTGTTGCTTGGCCTGTTCACAGATGCCACTGACTGAAACAGACGGCGGATGACTGGAAGTCTCCGCTGACAAGCCCGTGAACTGTCTGTGGCCAACTGTATACAAGGTGAACAGCGAAAAGCTGTTCCTTCGCCACTGAGAGCAAAATCCGGGCTATAGTTTCCAGTTTTAAATTAAGTGCTATAAATGATTTACCATTTGATTTTATATAAATATACGAGTGAGGAAAACTGTTGGACAATAATTGTTGTCAATGATCTAACAATTGTTAATTAGTCATCAATTTCATTTTTATAGCATGTACAATACATTTGTAAATATTAAAAAAAGAAATGTGTTCGGGCAACTCTGATTTAAAAGAATAAGGCCTGTGAAGTAAAACTGAAATGTGACTTCTGGTGACGTTTATTCGTATGGGGTTCTTTTGTTTGTATTAACTTTTTCAAAGAGAAACAAATGTTTTATTCTGGAGTATTTATTTGCTGATGGCTCCTGCAAAATTATCGATTGATTTTCCCATTAAAGGAATAGAAATGTGCTATAAAATTGATTTAAATATCCAATTCATACTGTATTGGTGGTTGTTAAGCATTTGCTCTTTAAAGCTATGAAAGTGCTCTATATTTTCTGTCTGGCTCCTTTCAATTTATTTTACTATGAATCTTGGAAAACATTACAGTGCAATGGAAAATCAGATCACTTCCTTGTTATCAAAGGCTTCAGCATATTCTTCTGTAGCTGCGCCAGGTATAACATCAAAAGTGACATACTATTGTCAATTATTTTTTTTAAATGTTCTATGTTTTCTGAAATTTTAGTTGCTCATATAAAGCCACAAGTTCATTATTATATTACCTAAATATTTTATCATATATGAGGTTTGCGAGATATATTTAAAAAAATTTGGCAGATTACTATTTTATCATCAAAATCTTGCATTTGCATTTTTGCAGTCTTTAACAAAAACATTAGCAACTGAAGAATGTTTTAGTACCATAACAAGTGCCAATTTAATTCCTGACACTGAAGAAAACATAATGGGAAGCAATTGGCTTGTCTATGCTGACAGTGGTTTTAAGTGCATGGAAGAACTCAGTATCAGAGTCTGAAGAGCTTTCATAAGGTGAGTAGGAAAGCAGCTATTCCAGAGACAAGAAGCCAGCAAAATAAAACATGAAAAAGAATAAAATAATTCGAATTAATATTTATTATGGTTTTTGTTTAAATGTAGGTAGTCCTAGATCAATGTCATCAGACAACTGGTGTTCAGAGATTTAGGGAAACGATGTAAGAAAACAAGACTTGCATTTATATAGCACCTTTCACGACCACCGGACATCTCAAAGTGCTTTACAGTCAATGAAGTACTTTTGAAGTGGAGTCACTGTTGTAATGTGGGAAACGCGGCAGCCAATTTGTGCACAGCAATGACCAGATAATCTGTTTTTGTTATGTTGGTTGAGGGATAAATGTTGGCCAGGACACCGGGGATAACTCCCCTGCTCTTCTTCAAAATAGTGCCATGGGATCTTTTATGTCCACCTAAGAGGGCAGACGGGGCCTCGGTTTACTGTCTCATTCAAAAGACAGCACCTCTGACAGTGCAGCACTCCCTCAGCACTGCACTGGAGTGTCAGCCTAGCTTTATGTGTTCAAGTCCCTGGAGTGGGACTATGAACCCAAAACCTTCTGACTCAGAGGCGAGTGTGCTACCAACTGAGCCACAGCTGACACTGCATGGAAAATATTACACTTCAAATCTCCTATCTGGTGAGTTTCTCAAAGGTCTGGTAACTTTGTGTTATGAATCCCTGCTATAAGGCTGTCTAATATTGTATGCATCAAATATGAGCTCTCATTAACAGAAGCCCTGGGCACCAGTTGACAGTTGGCTGAATGGATTGTTAATTGCCCAATAGGGGGAAAAGGAAAAAAAGAGAATAATATAGAACTTGATGTAGAGAACTATGGAAGAGGGATATGATTAAAATAAATGTTAGAGAAGCATGTCTCCATTCTTACAAGTAGGAAAATAGGTTTAAAAATCATTCTTCAAAAAATTACAGAATGCTCTGCCTTTGCAAGTAACTTTGATTGCCATCTTTTGTTTCTTAAACTATCCCATTACCATCTCCTTTTGCCTTGAATATCTCTTAATGTCTCTTAACCTCTCCTGCCTTCTATCCTATCACAGACCTTCCCTTTTGTTCTTTCATCCCCAATGAGTGACCATAACATGGTTGAATTCCATATTCAATTAGAGGGTGAGAAGGTTGGATCTCAAACAAGCGTGCTAAGCTTGAATAAAGGAGACTATGAAGGTATGCGAGCGGAATTGAGTAGAGTGGATTGGGAAAATAGATTAAAGGGTAAGACGACACATGATCAGTGGTGTACATTCAAGGAGTTATTTTACAACTTCCAAAAAAAATATATTCCACTGAAAAGAAAAGGGTGTAAAAGAAAGGACAGTCATCCGTGGCTAAGTAAAGAAATTAAGGATAGTATTCGACTAAAAACAAGGGCATATAAGGTAGCGAAATCTAGTGGGAGGACAGAGGATTGGGAAAACTTTAAAAGGCAGCAAAAAATAACAAAAAGATTGATTAAGAAAGGGAAGATAGATTATGAAAGTAAATTAGCAAAAAATATAAAAACAGATAGTAAGAGTTTTTATAGTTATATAAAAAGAAAAAGGGTGGCTAAAGTAAATGTTGGTCCCTTAGAGGATGAGACCGGGAAATTAATGGTGGGAAATATGGAGATGGCAAAAACACTGAATGAATATTTTGTATCAGTCTTTACAGTAGAGGACACTAAGAATATCCCAACACTGGACAAACAGGGGGCTATAGGGGGAGAGGAGCTAAACACGATCAAAATCACTAAGGAAGTGGTACTCGGTAAAATAATGGGACTCAAGGCGAATAAATCACCTGGACCTGATGGCTTACATCCTAGAGTCTTGAAGGAAGTGGCGGTAGGGATTGTAGATGCATTGTTAATAATTTTTCAAAACTCCCTGGATTCCGCTAAGGTCCCGGCAGACTGGAAAACTGCTAATGTAACACCCTTATTTAAAAAGGGCAGTAGACAGAAGGCTGGTAACTATAGACCGGTTAGCCTAACATCTGTGGTAGGTAAAATTTTGGAGTCCATTATTAAGGAAACAGTAACAGGACATTTGGATAATCATAATTTAATAGGACAAAGTCAGCATGGTTTTACGAAGGGGAAGTCATGTTTGACAAATTTGCTGGAGTTCTTTGAGGAAGTAACATATAGAGTGGATAAAGGGGAACCAGTGGACGTAGTGTATTTAGACTTCCAAAAGGCATTTGACAAGGTGCCACACAAAAGATTATTGCTTAAGGTAAAAAATCACGGGATTGGGGGTAATATTCTGGCATGGATAGAGGATTGGCTATCTAACAGAAAGCAAAGAGTTGGGATAAATGGTTCATTCTCAGACTGGCAATCAGTAACTAGTGGTGTTCCACAGGGGTCAGTGCTGGGTCCCCAACTCTTCACAATCTATATTAACGATTTGGAGGAAGGGACCAAGTGTAACATATCAAAATTTGCAGATGATACAAAGATGGGAGGGAAAGTAGTGAGTGAGGAGGACATAAAAAACCTGCAAGGGGACATAGACAGGCTAAGTAAGTGGGCAGAGATTTGGCAGATGGAATACAACACTGGAAAGTGTGAGGTGATGCACTTTGGCAGGAAAAATCCTAGAGCAATTTATTATCTTAATGGCAAGAAACTGGAGAGTACTGAAGTGCAAAGGGATCTGGGGGTCCTGGTGCACGAAACTCAAAAGGTTAGTATGCAGGTGCAGCAAGTGATTAAGAAGGCAAATGGAATGTTGGCTTTCATTGCTAGGGGGATAGAATATAAAAATAGGGAGGTATTGCTTCAGTTGTACAAGGTATTGGTGAGACCGCACCTGGAATACTGCATACAGTTTTGGTGTCCTTACTTAAGGAAAGACATCCTTGCTCTCGAGGCAGTGCAAAAAAGGTTCACTCGGTTAATCCCGGGGATGAGGGGGTGGTCATATGAGGAGAGGTTGGGTAGATTGGGACTCTACTCATTGGAGTTCAGAAGAATGAGAGGCGATCTTATTGAAACATATAAGATTGTGAAGGGGTTGGATCGGGTGGATGCGGGGAGGATGTTCCCGATGACGGGTGAGACGAGAACTAGGGGACATAGTCTTAGAATAAGGGGCTGCTCTTTCAAAACTGAGATGAGGAGGAACTACTTCACTCAGAGGGTGGTAGGTCCATGGAATATGCTGCCACAAAAAGCTGTAGAAGCTACAACATTAATTAAATTTAAAACAGAAATAGACAGTTTCCTAGAAGTAAAGGGCATTAAGGGTTACGGGGAGCGGGCAGGAATTTGGACATGAATCTAGGTTCGGATCGGTCATGGCCCTGTGGGTAGTGGAGCGGGCCCAGGGACTGTGTAGCCTGATTCTGCTCCTATTTCGTGTGTGCAATTCTGTTAGATGCAGGAGATGGTTCTGTGATAGATAGTAGATTGGCGGTTAGGATCAGATCAGCCATGATCTTATTGAATGGCGGAGCAGGCTCGAGGGGCCGATTGGCCTACTCCTGCTCCTATTTCTTATGTTCTTATGTTCCCCTTTTCCCAGCCCCTACACTTGCTTAAAAATCTGTTCCATTTCCTGCTTTTTTCCAGTTCTGACGAAAGGTCATCGATCTGAAACGTTAACTCTGTTTCTCTCTTCACAGATGCTGCCTGACCTGTTGAGTATCTCCAGCATTTTCTGTTTTTATTTCAGATTTCCAGCATCTGCAGTATTTCCTTTTTGTATTACTTTAATTGCTATGTTGTGATGACCTTGTTTTGAGATAATGGGGGGAATTTTCACAGGAAAAAATCGGTGGGTTGGAGGCGGGGGTGAAGTGAAAGTTGTAAAAATCTAAAACCCGACCCCAACCCGTCTCCAACCCACCCACTTTCAACTTTTACTCAGGCGGGACGGGGGGCGGGCAGCCAACCCGCTGCCAGGAGGCGGGTTGGCATTTTAAATATTATAATGAGGCCTGTAGCCTCTGCTTTAACCTGCTATGCAGGTTTAACTGCAGGTGGCCGGGGATCCTGGGGCTCGAGATTCCTGGTAGCTGCAGCGAGCAATCCTTATGGGCCGGGAGGAGCAGGAGTGCTTCCTCCCGGCCCCACAAGCTCATCCACCAGCAACCTGCACCTCCCCGGGGTCAGGGAACGGACCTCTCACCCGGGATCAATCTCACCCCCCCCGGGGTCAGGGAACGAAACCCCCGTGATCGCGACTCCCCCTCCGGGGTCAGGGATCGGACCCGTCCAGGGTCGCGACTCCTCAGCGTGTCGGGAAACACGGACTTCCAGGTTTCCCACGGACTACCGGGTCCCCTCGTGGGAAACGGGAAAATCCCAGCCAATGAGTACAAAACACTTCATGTTATACTCTCTGGGTATGCAATTCTTTTAGGTTAAACATAACTTGAATTGTCCTCTGCTTGACATATTAGTGAAAAAAATTCATCCATTTTTGCAATAAGATTACTGGAAGGCCAGGTTTTTTGATCGTTGACACCTACATATTTTCTTCAAAACTAGCACTTAAATGCAGTAAACTAATGTACATATTAAGTGAAAAGTGATTCATTAATTGTAGATTATTTATAAATGTTACTGGAATCCAATGATAGTTTAAATGGAGACGTGAATAATGCATAAGGAATAGAAGATTTTAATTTCAGTTCTGAATATGTATAAAGATTATAATATATTGTTTAATTTGGTTTAACTATTACAGAGCTCATTTTTTGAGAATAAGGAGCAATTTGTCCATAGCTCGAGAAAAACAGGAGAAATGCCCAATGCTCACTAAAATTACCAATCTGACAAAATCATGGAACATCTACGTGACACAAATGAAGCATGGTTTATTTATTGGAGTCTTTCTTGCTGGTCACAGAACACACAGGGTTAAAATTAAGTACTGGTAACAGACTATCAAATTGCAGAGAATATATATGTAATTGTCCAATGGATGATAGCTCATTTCAAAAGCATTAATTTGCATCTATACATTGTGGAACAAAAACTAGTTTAATACGCTATTGTCCTTTGAGTGCAAGGTCAAATTGTGTTCAACAGCTTCCAAGGTAACTGTCTGGTTAATTGTAAATGTCCTACAATTATAAATTTTGAGCTTCAAAGGGTTCTAGAGATTTCCCTGCCATCAAACCATCTTTGTATTTGACATCCTATATGTCTTTTTAAGATATCTGGTGGACAGTCAGTTTTTATTTGGAAAATTGCCCCTTGCTTATATTCTGAAATAAGCTGGCCCTGAAATTTGGAGGGGTTCTGCGGGTCTCCTGCCACAACCCAGCGGGTGACTGGCAAACCACCATGGAAATCATTAATGCCAATTTCCTGGGGATTCCACTGGCCTCCGCTCAGAGTTACAGCTGGAGACTATTAGAACCTTCATAGAATTTAAGAGCTGTTAAATCAGGAGAAAAAAAATCGGAGTAATAGTTGATAAAACATAAAAACCATTATTACCAAGAACAACAGTATAAGAAAGAATTTTTTAAAATTTCGTTCTGGAATGTAGGTGTCGCTGGCAAGGACAGAATTTATTGCCCATCCCTAATTGCCCTTGAGAAGGTGGTGGTGAGTCGCCTTCTTGAATGGCTGCAGTCCTTGTGAAGGTACTCTCACAGTGCTGTTAGGTAGGAAGTTCCAGGATTTTTACCCAGCGACGATGAAGGAACGGCGATATATTTCCAAGTCAGGCTGGTGTGTAACTTGGAGGGGAACTTGCAGGTGAGGGTGTTCCTATGCGCCTGATGCCCTTGTCCTTCTAGGTGGTAGAGATCACGGGTTTGGGAGGTGCTGCCGAGAAGCCTTGGTGAGTTGCTGCAGTACATCTTATAGATGGTACACACTGCAGACACGGTGCGCCGGTGGTGGAGGGTGTGAATGCTTAAGGTGGTGGATGGGGTGCCAATCAAGCGGGCTGCTTTGTCCTAGATGGTGTCGAGCTTCTTGAGTGTTGTTGGAGCTGCACTCATCCAGGCAAGTGGAGAGTATTCCATCACACTCCTGACTTGTGCCTTGTGGTGCAAAGGCTTTGGGGAGTCAGGAGGTTAGACACTCGCTACAGAATACCCAGCTTCTGACCTGCTCTTGTCACCACATTATTTATGTGGCTGGTCCAGTTAAGTTTCTGGTCAATGGTGACCTCCAGTATGTTGATGGTGGGGGATTTGGCGATGGTAATGCCGTTGAATGTCAAGGGGAGGTGGTTAGACTCTCGCTTGTTGGAGATAGTCATTGCCTGGCACTTGTGTGGCACAAATGTTACTTGCCACTTATCAGCCCAAGCCTGAACGTCGTCCCGGTCTTGCTGCATGCGGGCATGGACTGCTTCATTTTCTGAGGAGCTGCGAATGGAACTGAACACTGTGCAATCATCAGCGAACATCACCACTTCTGACCTTATGATGGAGGGAAGGTCATTGATGTAGCAGCTGAAGATGGTTGGGACTGGGACACTGCCCCAAGGAACTCCTACAGCAATGTTCTGGAGCTGAGATGATTGAACTCCAACAACTACAGCCATCTTCCTTTGTGCTAGATATGACTCCAGACAGTGGAGAGTTTTCCCTCTGATTCCCATTGACTTCAGTTTTACTAGGCCTACTTGATGCCACACTCGGTCAAATGCTGCCTTGATGTCAAGGGCAGTCACTCTCACCTCACCTCTGGAATTCAGCTCTTTTGTCCATGTTTGAACCAAGGCTGTAATGAGGTCTGGAGCTGAGTGGTCTTGGCAGAACCCAAACTGAGCATCAGTGAGCAGGTTCTTGGTGAGTAAGTGCCGCTTGATAGCACTGTCGATGACACCTTCCATCACTTTGCTGATGATTGAGAGTAGACTGTTGGGGCAGTAATTGGCCAGATTGGATTTGTCCTGGTTTTGTGGACAGGACATACCTGGGCAGTTTTCCACATTGTCGGGTAGATGCCAGTGTTCTAGCTGTACTGGAACAGCTTGGCTAGAGGCGCAACTAGTTCTGGAGTACAAGTCTTCGGCAAGACAGCCGGGATGTTGTCGGGGCCCATAGCCTTTGCTGTATCCAGTGCGCTTCAGCCGTTTCTTGATATCACGTGGAGTGAATCGAATTGGCTGAATACTGGCTTCTGTGATGGTGGGGCCCTTAGGAGGAGGCCAATATTGATCATCCACTTGGGAATTCTGGCTGAAGATGGTTGCAAACGCTTCAGCCTTGTCTTTTGCACTCGCGTGCTGGGCTCCGCCATCATTGAGGATGGGGATATTCATGAAGCCTCCTCCTTCCATTAGTTGTTTAATTGTTCATCACCATTCACGACTGGATGTGGCAGGACTGCAGAACTTTGATCTATCCGTTGATTATGGGATCGCTTAGCTCTGTCTATAGCATGCTGCTTCCGCTGTTTAGCATGCATGTAGTTCTGCGTTGCAGCTCCCCCAGGTTGGCACCTCATTTTTAGGTACGCCTGGTGCTGCTCCTGGCATGCTGTTGTGCACTCCTCATCGAACCAGAGTTGGTCCCCTGTCTTGATGGTAAAGGTAGAATGAGGTATATGCTGGGCCATGAGGTTACAGATTGTAGTGGAATACAGTTCTGCTGCTGCTAATGGCCCACAGCACTTCATGGATGCCCAGTCTTGAGCTGCTAGATCTGTTCTGAATCTATCCCCTTGAGTACGGTAGTAGTGCCACACAACACGATGAAGGGTGTCCTCAGCGTGAAGATGGCTCTTCGTCTCCACAAGGACTGTTCGGTGGTCACTGCTAACAATGATGTCATGGACAGATGCATCTGTGACAGGTAGATTGGTGAGAACGAGGCCAAGTAGGTTTTTCCTTCGTGTTGGTACTCTAACCACCTGCCGCTGGCCCAGTCTGGCAGCTATGTCCTTCAGGACTTGTCCAGCTCGGTCAGTAGTGGTGTTACCGAGCCACTCTTGGTGATGGACATTGAAATCCCCCACCCAGAAGTACATTATGTGCCCTTGCTACTCTCAGTACTTCTTCCAAGTGGTGTTCAACATGGAGGAGTACTGATTCATCAGCTGAGGGAGAGCGGTAGGTGGTAATCAGCAGGAGATTTCCTTGCCCATGTTTGACCTGATGCCATGACACTTCATGGGGTCTGGAGTCAATGTTGCGGTCCCCTAGGGCCACTCCCTCCCTACTGTATACCACTGTGCCGCCACCCCTGGTGGGTCTGTCCTGCCGATGGGATAGGGATGGTGATGGAACATTGGCCGAAATGTATGATTCTGTCAGTATGACTATGTCAGGCTGTTGCTTGATTAGTCTGTGTGACAGCTCTTCCAATTTTGAGACAAGTCCTCAGATGTTAGTGAGGAGGACTTTGCAGCATCGACTGGGCTGGGTGTGCCGTTGTCGTGTCCGAAGCTGGTGCCTAGGTCGATGCCGGGTGGTCCGTCCAGTTTTATTCTTATTATTGTTTCTCGTAGCTGTTTGTTACAACTAAGTGGCAGTTAAGAGTCAACCACATTGCTTTGGGTCTGGAGTCACATATAGGCCAGGTAAGGATGGCAGATTTCCTTCCCTAAAAGAAATTAGTGAACCAGATGGGTTGTTACGACAATCCGATACTTTCATGGTCATCATTACTGATACTACCTTTTATTCCAGATTTATTTAATTTACTGAATTGAAATTCCCCAGCTGCCATAGTGGGATTTGAACTCACGTCTCCGGATCATTAGTCCAGGCTTCTGGATTACTAGTCCAGTAATGTAACCAATTTGCTACCATTCCCTAAAATTGAATCAGGAAAAATCATGTGAAATGTTTGTGTTTGGGCATAGGGAGCACAATCTTGAAACTTGCTTCTGACACAAAGCCAAGAGGTTTGTCAAATAGGGAGGAGGACTAAAAAAGACTTCCGGAAGATATAGGTTAGTGAAATGGACAGATCGGTGTGAAATGCATTTTAATGTGCATACGTGTGAGGTAATACATTTTCGGAAGAAACAATGTGTGGAATTATTGTAAGGGGTTCGGTCCTAGGTGCTTGTGCGGGGTTAGGCCTTCATTGCCTAATACTATTGCTTGCTCTGGTCTCCGGCCAGCCTTGTTGCAATAAGCACCTGTGAGTGGTTCGACCCACTCGCCCTTACGGTTCTAACACTGGACTTAGGTGCGAGAGCAGTAATGCAGAGAAAACTCAAATAGACCCGGTTGAATAGTATGAAATGGAAATCTTTATTGCATAACGTCCAAAATCATGAAGTACATGCCACAGGCACAAATTAACGATAGTACAAGTATACATACATTCATAAAGCTTGGTCTATGGTAATGAAGAACGCACGGCACATTGTGCAAAGGGGAACACATTATACTTTATCCTTAATAAAACCACCCTCCCCTATCAATACCTACACTACGTCTAGATTTGTAGGATCGGGAAACATGCTCACCACTCGTGATACTTCGGAGAATTTTAAAGTAAGGCACTCGGCTCGTTTCGCTGCAGTTCTTTCTTGTATTTTCGGGCGCGGTCGGGGTTTACTGACCGTGGCAGTACGTGGATTCTTCTCCTCTTCTTCTCGTCTCGTCTCATCTCGTCTCTTCGGGCCTTCGGGTCCAGACACCGTTTACCGACTCTCGGGATGGTGCACCCGGTCACTGGCCTTCGTCGAGGCGGCTCGTTCCGTTCGAGCTCCACCCAACATAGTCAACAGAGTCCAGAGAAAAACAGAAAGCTGCTCGTCCAGCAGAGCGATACCCGAGGATCAGAATAGGAGAATAAAAGTTCAGCAGTCATCAGCGAGATAAAACAGTCAAGAGTTTAGCCCGAGTCAAGAGTCAGCAGAGATATGAGTCGAATCCAGAGAATAAGCCCTCGATGGACATTTGTTCACTATAGTTATAGTGCTGTGTTCCCTTATCTCCCGCTCAAATCTTAATGTTTGTCCTTTGTGTAATACTGGTGCACAAAACTCCCAGCATGGGGCAATTCTTTCCTTTAATGGGTATTGGTAGCACCTGAAACTGGCCAACTATCCGTTAATGTTTTCCCCATTGTCGAACCGGCTGGGAGTCTCCCTGACTGGTTTTGGGGCCTCCTCGAATACTGATATGTGTATTGCTGTGTCTGGATGGGCCTTCGATTGCCCAGTCCAATGGTCCTTACTTGTGCATGGAAAACGATTCCAGCACTTATATCTTTGCTATTGTCACAAATGCAAACAGGTTGCATCCTGTCTTTATCAATGTTTGCTGAGTATTATCCAATCTTATACTGAAATGTTTATTCGAACGCCATCTTGTCTGCCCACTGTATTCTGGAAGCTTCTGCCACGATGCTCGGCGGCCATTTTACAGGCTTCTGTGTCCTTTATATCATGACAGCATTTCGTTTAAATAAACTGATCAAACGAATCTGCTTCTATCTTGTTATTTCGAATCGCGATAATTGCGAAACTTTACATTATACACTCAATGGAGAGATGATAAAGGGTGTAGATGAAAAGGAGGACCAAATTTATAATTCCCTGAAATTGCGAGTACAGGTAGATAACGCCACAAAAAGACGAATAACATTTTTGGTTTTGAATAGAGGCGTAGGGAGTGAAATTGCCAGTATTACGGAATGTGCTGATAGCGAGTTGCCAGCCCATTTTACACCATCCCTGATTTTCTTTTCCTTTGAAGCCAATGAAATAGAAAATCGTGCGCTGTGTAAAACAGGCTGGTGATTTGCTATGAGTATGTTTCGATCTACTAGCGAAGACCAATTTCACCACCAATAGAGTACAAAAGTAAAGAGGTGATGATAAATTTGTACAAAATATTAGTTAGGTCACAGTTCAAGTACTATGTGCAATTTTGGGCACCCCATTATAGAAAGGACATTAAGGCTATAGAGCGCGTACAATGTAGGTTCACCGTGGTGATACCATGGATCGTAAACTAGAGTTAAAAGGAGATATTTGAGATACTGGGTCTATTTCCCAGCAAGTAATTTTCCATTGCACTGGAACATTTTCCAAGATTCATAGTAAAATAAATTTAAAAGAAATATAATAGATGTTTTTTTAAATTCTGAAAGGTTTTGAGAGAGTGAATATGGAATGATTTTTTCCTCTGGTTGGGAAGTCAGTGACAAGGGGTCATCAATTTAAAATTCTCACTTAAAGCGTGAGGACAGAGGTTAGGAGATATTTCTTTAAGCGGTGGATTATTGGGACTAGGAATGCTTTGCCACAGGCAATATTTGAGGCAGAGGCCGTTGCACCTTTTAAGAGAAATTGGATAAATATTTGAAGCAGAGGAAGATAGAGGGCTATGGTAAGAGAGCAAGGCAATGGAATTAGTTGTGTATTGCTCTAGCAAAGAGCCAGCACAGACACAGTGGGGTAGAAATTGCTATGGGTTACACCCGTTTTTTGGGCCTAAGGGTGGAAGATGCCTGTGCGTGAATTCTTTTATCGTGGGGTGGCCGTTGCACACCAGCTACCACACAGGCTTGACAGAGCAAGGTCTTGGTCCAATGACAAGGGGATCCAAGACGATTGGAGACCAGGCTCTGCTACATCGGCCTAGCACACACACACAAACATACTCCTACTGTCCTTCTCCCTCTTTCCCGCAGGTCCTCTCTGCCTGGGTTTCATAGGATGCAGTGTGGTCCTCCCGACCTCACTGTTGGCCCATGCTGCATCTTCCCTGGGCCCACGCTGCGTCACTCCTGGGCCTCGACCTCGCTGCTGGGCTCATCCTCAGTCCTGGGCACCGTCCTCGCTCCTGGATCCCGTCCTCCCTCCTGGGTCCCGACCTCGCTGCTCCTCCCATCCCTGCTCCTGAGCCTCGACCTCGCTCCTGGGCCTCGTCCTCGCTCCTGGGCCCCGTCCTCGCCCCTGGGCCTCATGCTCACCCCTGGGTCCCGACCTCGCTCCTGGGCCTCGTCCTCGCTCCTGGATCCTGTCCTCGCTCCTGGGTCCCAACCTCGCTGCTCCTCCCATCCCTGCTCCTGAGCCTCGATCTCGCTCCTGGGCCTTGTCCTCACTCCTGGGCCTCGTCCTCGCTCCTGGGCCTTGTCCTCGCTCCTGGGTCCCGGCCTCACTTCTCCTCCCGATCGTCAGCGTGGGCCACTCGCCGCTCCCGAGCCGCTGCCCGCTTTCTTCACAAGGCTGAGATGAATTAAACAAAGTGTTTTACATTCCTGTTCGGTGCCAGCGCCCCGCGCTCGCCGCCCGCCGCCATCTTCTGTGACCCGTTTTTTGGGCCTAAAGTGGGCTCACATCAAACCAATTTAGCAGTGGGGTTTCCTGTCTCCAATCCGTGCAGGTGTGGCCCCACTACTAAATTTGTGGGAACCATTTTTTAGGTGTCCATCCAGAAGGCGCAATGCATACAAATTTCTACCCCTTCACGTGGTCATGGAAAATTTTCAAATTCCAATTTGTTGTTTTATTTGACCGACATTGAAAAAATAAATAGAATTTGAAAACCACGATTAAATACAATTTTTAACAAAATAAAATGCTGGTGCAGGTGACACATCTCCTAGCCTGGCTTTTGATCGGTTCCACCTGATTTATAGGTATAAAATGGACAGGTCCAATCAAAAAATTGGGCAAAGTTCTGTTATGCCACAACCTCCACCCATTTTATTGCCCATCCCATTTTCTTCCGTCATTTCTGGTCCCATGCTAATGAGGCAAAAACATTTCTGTAATTTATGCTTTTTCCCCTTCTCACTAGACAAACATCCATAGTTGCTGGATACCAGGGAGATGATGCAATAGAATTTAAAGAGTCTAGCACAAACATTGATAACATCAGTTTAAAACTTTTTTTTTACTCAGTTTTGAGTTTTTTTCAGCTTTTTGCTGTTGCCGATTGCTTTGCCATCTGCTTTTGTGCCATTTACTGTGAGACTGACATTCACCCCCCCAATACCACCATCTCACACTGAGCACAATAGATTTCCATTGGGTACTCCACTGTATCTTTAATCACGAATTTCCTTGGAGCTTCCCTCACTCTACCACCATAACCTGCCAGAAGTTCGAATTAAACCCTGTTTTTGAACGCACATTGGGTTTCCGATGTTGATATGACAGCAGATTGGGAGAAGCACTGAGGAAATTCCTGGCATTTATTTTTTGAAAGAAGAGGAGAAAGAATTGAGGGATGTTAGGCTGGTTAGGCAGCATCAGAGGTGCACTGCGCCCTGCTGCTGGGACCCACACACCGAAAATGCAGGCAGAGGTGAATATACCTATACTTGATAGAAGAGCAGTGCTTGTGGAGGCCTTGCTTTACCAAGGAAGCTGTCACTTAGTTACACCACAGGCCATGAGTGGACCTACAGCCCATCTTCCATTGCCTGTTAAGGTCACAATCATCCTTAGCTTTTATGCTACAGGTCATTTCAGACAGCCACAGGGGCATCAATAACATCTGCCAATTCAGCTGTGCACAAAAGCATTAAGTATGTCATGAATGGATTGTTTGCTGGAGCAAGCAATTTTGTCTCCTTCCCCACTGACAATCAGTGACAGCATGACAGAGCACTACAATTCTGCAAAGTAACAGGATTCCCAAAGGTCCAAGCAGTCATAGATTGCACCCATGTGGCCATATTTGCCCTCTTGCTCAATGCCATTACCTACATCAATAGGAAAAGATTGTACTCTCTCAAATTGCCCCTTTTTCTGATCGAAGGCTTCCTGCGTGCTCAGGCCTCCGATCTGGAAAAAATCTACGCCCTTACCTGAGGGCTCCGGAGGTCCAGACATTTCCGCTCCTGAGCCTCTGCTCTATGAAATGCGCAGGGCGTCCCTGAGATCACGTGGGCCATGGGGAAACAATCAAAGAAGCGAATCCCCCTTCACACTTTTGACAGGTCTCTCAGCTTAGACCTGTCAAATGTATGAATGGGAATCACTCAAAAAACATCAAAATATTAAATACATTTTTTTTAAATCACTTTTTAAAATTAGTTAAAATTAAATTAAATATTTTAAACAAAAATTTAATTTTTTGAAAACATTTTTTTTTTTACGGGGCTAAAAATAAACTTACCTTTTCAAAAGTATTTTTATTTTTTTTAAACTCTTATGCTGGTAAAAGCAAGCCTTACACCTGCTTTTACCAAGCGTAAGATTTTTAAGGGATTTCAGCGGGCGGAGGTTCTGCAGAAAGCGGAACTCTCCACCCGCAGAGGTCCTTCTCCAGGGCAGGCGGAGGATCTGTCAAGAGCATTCTTGACAGATCGGAAGTGCCGGTTTTCAGCGCATGTGCTTCGCAAGCCTGAAACCTGCACTTGCGAGGTCCCTACGGGTGTGTACACACCTCGTACGCACCTGTAGGGATCGGAAAATACGGGCCAATGTGTAGCTGGATTGCAACAAACAGTAATGCATTATGCAAGTGAATGCTTCCCTGGGAACTGCACAATACATTGGCCCCGATATTTACAGGGAGAGTGCAACGGGGTGGCGGGGGGCAAAAACGGCTGAAGAACCTGGCAAGGCCAGGGATGTGGAAGTCCTGCTGAACATAATGGCAGGATCTCATTTATATTTTTTTGATCCGTTTCCCACCTGGCACCTGGCCAAATTGACAGCCTGGCCTGCAGCCAGGAGGAAGAACTAACGGCAGGAAGCCACAGCCGGGGACCCTTGGGGATGGTCCCAAGCAATCGGGATGGGGGAAGGTCGGACATCGCGGCTTTGGGGGGAGAGCGAGGACATCGGGGCTGGAGGGAGTGAAAGGACATCGGGGCTGGAGGGAGTGAAAGGACATCGGGGCTGGAGGGAGTGAAAGGACATCGGGGCTGGAGGGAGTGAAAGGACATCGGGGCTGGAGGGAGTGAAAGGACATCGGGGCTGGAGGGAGTGAAAGGACATCGGGGCTGGAGGGAGTGAAAGGACATCGGGGCTGGAGGGAGAGAGAAGAAGTGATCGGCAGAGGGGAGGCCAAAGTTTTTTTTTATTCGTTCCAGGGATGTAGGCGTCACTGGCAAGGCCAGCATTTATTGCCCATCCCTAATTGCCCTTGAGAAGGTGTTGGAGAGCTGTCTACTTGAACCGCTGCAGTCCTTGTGGTGAATGCGCTCCCACAGAGCTGTTAGGGAGGGAGTTCCAGGATTTTGAAGGAACAGCGATATATTTCCAAGTCAGGATGGTGTGTAACTTGAAGGGGTACTTGGGAGCTGATTTTGCCAATGGGGACGTGATGGAGGCGGGGCTACTGCTTGTTGGGTTTTAATCCCGCCTCCATCGACTTGTGGCCAATCCACGCTATTTTCCCTTGATTGACCTTGTTAAGCCCGCCCAGCAGGTTTAGCAGGCCAATTAAGGGAAAGCCGGTGACAGAGAACGTCAGCGTATCAGCTTTGAGAAGCTGTCAAACACTGACATTCTCTGTTGTTTGGTGAGTCCTTGTATTCAAGACTCACCAAACCTATTTCCTGAGCAGAAATCAGATGGCTGTTGCATCAGAGAATGCAGCAGCCATTCTGTCATCTCTGCTGTGGAGATGCCGGAGCCTCCAGATCCCCACCGATTGAAGCCTGCAGGAAGAAACAAAGGTAAGGAAGCTTTTTCGAAGACTTTTCACTCACCTCACATACTTACCTCTCCACACTTGCACCCATCACTCACCTCCACAGCGGACTTTTCGACCCCTCTCACCCCCGCAGACCCACTGCTCGCCTCGCTGATCCTGGCGGGGTTTCCCGATGTCGGGAAGCCCGCACTTGTGTTGGAAAAATGGGGATAATCCTCTTAACTGCCTGTTAACTACCTGTTAACAGGCAGTTAAGTGGCTGTAATCCCCTTCCCGCCTCGAGGAGACGGGTCCCAGCGTGAGTCAGGGACCCGCCTCCTGGGACGATGACACGAGGTGGGTTGGGGGCGGGTTTGGTACCCGCTCCAAGTTTCTGCCATTTTCCCGGCAGTCCCGCCTCCATACCCACCTCCCCAGGGCTGGCAAAATCGCCCCCAAAGTGTTCCAATGCGCCTGCTGCCCTGTCCTTCGAGCTGGTAGAGGTCGCGGGTTTAGGAGGTGCTGTTGAAGAAGCCTTGGCGAGTTGCTGCAGAGCATCTTGTAGATGGTACACACTGCTGCCACGGTGCGCCGATGGTAGAGGGAGTAAATATTTAAGGTGGTGGATGGGGTGCCGACCAAGCGGGCTGCTTTGTCTTGGATAGTGTCTAGCTTCTCGAGTGTTGTTGGAGCTGCACTCATCCAGGCAAGTGGAGAGTATTCCATCACACTCCTTACTTGTGCCTGGTGGAAAGGCTTTGGGGAGTCAGGAGGTGAGACACTGACCACAGAATACCCAGCCTCTGACCTGCTCTTATAGCCACAATATTTATGTGGCTGGTCCAGTTAAGTTTCTGGTCAATGGTGACCCCCAGGATGTTGATGGTAGGGGATTCGGCGATGGTAATGCAGTTGAATGTCAAGGGGCGGTGGTTAGACTCTCTCTTGTTGGAGATAGTTATTGCCTGGCACTTGTGTGGCACAAAAGTTACTTAGCACTTATCAGCCCAAGCCTGAGTGTTGTCCAGGTCTTGCTGCATGCGGGCATGGACTGCTTCACTATCTGGGGAGTTGTGAATGGAACTGAACACTGCGCAATCGTCAGCGAACATCCCCACTTCTCACCTTATGATGGAGGAAAGGTCATTGTAAAGCAGCTGAAGATGGTTGGGCCTAGGACACTGCCCTGAGGAACTCCTGCAGCAGTGTCCTGGGTCTGAGATTATTGACCTCCAACAACCGCAACCATCTTCCTTTATGCTAGGTATGACACCAGCCAGTGGAGAGTTTTCCCCCTGATTCCCATTGATTTCAATTTTACTGGGGCTCCTTGATGCCACACTCAGTCAAATGCTGCCTTGATGTCAAGGGCAGTCACTCTCACCTCAACTCTGGAATTCAGCTCTTTTGTCCATGTTTGGACCAAGGCTGTAATGTGGTCTGGAGCCGAGTGGTCCTGTTGGAACCCAAACTGAGCATCGGTGAGCAGGTTATTGGTGAGTAACTGCTGCTTGATAGCACTCTCGATGACACCTTCCATCACTTTGCTGATGATTGAGAGTAGACTGATGGGGCGTTAATTGGCCGGATTGGATTTGTCCTGCTTTTTGTTGACAGGACATACCTGGGCAGTTTTCCACATTGTCTTGTAGGTGCCAGTGTTCTAGCTGTACTGGAACAGTTTGGCTAGAGGCGCGGCCAGTTCTGGAGCTCAAGTCTTCAGCACAACAGCCGGGATGTTGTCGGTGCCCATAGGTTATGCTGTATCCAGTGCGCTCAGCCATTTCTTGATATCACATGTAAGGGTGTGGGTTGTGATAAGAGTCAGCCTTTCCCCTGACTCAGTGAGCGGTTCGAATCGCTCCCACGCCCCAGGTTCAAAACTTGGACTTATTTAGGGGTTGTGAATAAAGATGCAGTAGACCACAGGTTCCAATGAAAGAACTATAACTTTTATTAAATTTAAAAGGTAACAAACTTAAACACACTTCACACTCAAACAGGTTTGGGGAGCACACGGTTACAGGCAAGGAAAATGACAGTATACAAGAAAAATAAAAACCTTTATCCCTCCCAAAAAATCCCACTCCTAGCTAGGTTTCGGTTTCAGGAGATCAGGGATAATGCTCACCAGACAGGGGTATTAACAATCCGAAATGCAGCCAGGTAAGTCGATGGTGATTCTGGTCATCGAACGTCTTCCTTTACCTTGTGGCTTCTGGGCAGTGCTGCCAGAGACCCCTTGCTTCCAGCGTAGTCGGTCGAGTCGAAAGGAGAGAGAAACCTTGGGTCCTGCTGCAATTATAGTCATTTTCGCCTCCCCCCCCCACCACAAACTCCTCATGAAAAAAACTGGTTTCGTAATGCAGTGAGTTTTCAGGTGAGGCCTGTTCATTGTCTTGTTGAAATTTTGTTGGGCTCTGTGTTTTGGGTGGGGCAGTTTTTCCCCAGAGCCTATTCGCCAAATGGTGATGTTTTGCTGGTCTTTTGAATTCCCAGACCAGGCACGTTTCCTTTACATTTCCAAAGTCTTTATTTTTTTTTTCCTTTCGATATATGTTTTGGGGATCTGCAAATTTTGGAAATCTTACAGTCCCTCCTGCGATACTTCAGTTCACTACAGTATCGTCCTGGGTGGACAAAATTCCTGATCCCCGAAAACCAACCTTCCCCTGTATTACCTAAACTAAAACCCCAAACATACATTCCCCTTTAAATGTGGTGTTTTAGGTACATACAGGTAAGAAAATCTTTATTTCACAACCAAGCACGGAGAGGGTCCGACACCCCTGCACTGCTTGGGAAAACACATATCTTTATTACAAAGAACAAAACACAAAAAAAGCAACAATCTTTATTCAGGAACACAGAATAAAAACATTCAAACAGGTGTATCTCTCTCCACCTCAGCATAATGCTTCCTCCAAGTCCTTTCATTTCGGAACTGTAGTATTCTGCCCTTTCCCTTGCACTGAGTGCACACCAGGTACAATACTATTCCCAGTTGGCAAGCTACGAGGAGGTGGGAAGCCATTCTGACCCATGAAGGGACCTCTATGTTTTCGAAGATGTCCCACCAGGGTGGGACTGTGATACCTTGAATCTCTCGCTCTATCTCGTGTGTATTCTGTTCTAAAGTGTAGAAATGTTTTTGAGCGAGCTCTACAGCTTTAAGTAGGATGGTAAGATGTTCGGGTAGAGGGGGTATTTTATATCCAAAGTAAGTCACATACTTTTGCAGGTTGGTGATGTTTTCTGTTACAGTGAGGTGAACAGTGGAGGGTTCGGGAATGGGGACAATCCGTTCCTGGGCCACTTGAACTTCTGCCTCGGGTTTAAAGCAGAAACTGCTGTCACTTACCGGACACCAGAAGTGTCCATGCTGGTAGTGGGACGCACCTGTGGTGACACAATGGGCCAAAAATTGATCCCGCTGCGCGAGAGTACGCACTGCGTACTCTCGCGTATTCTCTCTCCAATTGCCGGTTTTCTGCATGCCCTGCGCATGCGCTGAAAACCGGCACTTGGTCTTTGGAAAAGGGGGCGGTTCCTCGGTGCACAGCGTGCGCGCTACAGGCTGCGCGCACGCTGTGCACTTAGTGCTTTGGACGCGCAGGTAAGGACGGAAGATTTTAGAAATGGAAAAAGGAGGAGTAAGACCCACTTTTAACAAGGTAAGTAGTGAATTAAGTATTTTTTTGAATTTTTTTTAACAGGTATATCTTTTTTAGAGACTTTAAAGACAGGTAAGTTTATTTTTATAACTTTTTAAAAGATTTTAAATGTTTTCAAAAATTTAATTTTTTATTTAAAATGGTTAATTTATTTAACTATACTTATTTTATTAATGTGATGGTTTTTAAAAAAAAATTAATTGAGGTTTAGCTGTTATTTTGGGGGTGTGTAAGATTCATAGCTTTCACAGCACGTATGTGAAACTTATGAATGGAAGATGGTGTGCTGCCATTGGCTCTAACTGAGTCACGTGATCCCACAGCTCGCACGAATTCACTACGCCGGTGGGATACGCAAGCACTGCCCAGCTGATGTCTGGAACATCAAGTTCGTGCGAGCTGGATCTGAAAAAGCCAACGCGGAGTGAGAGATCGCGCCTGCTCCTTACCCCCGCGGGAACAGAGCGAGATCAATTTCTGAGCCAATATGTCCCACCCCCTATATATGCGACCTGTGGGGAAACATGGCCGTGTGCCATCACCTCCATGGTACAATTGATAGGTCGTGCGCCAGCAGCTTTAAACCCGCACTGTGGTTTGGAATAGGCGTTCAAGTGCTGGGGACACAGTATTATGTGTGAACCCCGGCTCCGGCACCCGGATAGGTCATTACCTGTCATGGCGTGCTCCCACTTTATGACATAAGGTGGGACCGCTGTAAAACGGATGGGTGCACCCCCTTGAATGACTCCAATGTTCTCCACCCTGTATACCGGTACGGGTCGGGCTGTCCCACTCATGACCGGCATTCTCACTACTATCCCCATGATAGTGTGATTTGAACGCCCACAATCTATTGGGACAGGGTAGGCTTCAGAGGCTAGACAAAATTGGCATGGGCTCAGCAAATTACTAAACGGGTGGAGGGCTGCGAGGTGCTTGTTGCTGATCCAGGAGGGGACTAAACCTTGCTTTAAATCCTCCAGGTTGCTACGGCCCTCGCCCAGCAACCATGCCCCGTACAGCACACACACCTCATTCTGTGCAGCCTGATCCGATGCTTTCCTATCCTCCCGTATGAGTGCATTTACTGTTTTGGCATGCCTTTCCAATTCTGCAATAATTTCCTTTAAATGAACCGTCATAGCTTGGTCCTCATGTCGCTCTGAGCCTACCACTGTGTTCCCATCCTTCAGGATCTTTCTTAACTTGGTTTTTAAACCATTTATCTGTGTCTGTAATTCCATGTCATCCAGGCTATTTATTACAGAGGACCCTGTACTATAGGCAGTGAAGACATCATTCCAGGCTCCCCTTCTTTGTCTACCCGTGCCCATAGGGTTCTCAGGGTGTATTCTGCATAGCTCTACTTTGTCTAATATTGGCAAAATCAAATTCGTAAAATTTCCTAAACATTTCCTTTAGCAGGGCCTGGTACAGTTGCTCCGTCTCCTTAGGACACCACTCAGGTAAGTATACCTCGGTGAGGTTTAATATTACTGAAGCTACTGCATAGTGTACCCCCTGGTATAGTACCTTTTCGGTTGGTACTAGGACTAACCCATTCCCTGGTCCCTTGGTGGTGGTAGGGCACTTTTCTTCCAGGGTTTTCGGTACCTGGGTCGTGGGTAGGGGCTTTCGGGTGTGTGCCACGAGTTCAGTGGCATTAACTGGGACCAGAATGTGTGGGACCACGCACCCATGCAGGCTAGAATCCCACCCTGTCCCCTCCCCGGCATCCTGCCATTGGCTGGAGAAGATGATGGATACCCCTGTGGGGCAGGCTTCCTCTGATCCCCACATACAAACATAGACTCCCTGTTCCGACTCCCACCACTTATCCCAACAAACACTGACTCCTCCTTGGGTCCCTGTGATTGTCCGGTGGGTGTCGTTCCCTAATCTTTCCCAGTCGGCTGTATGGTCCCCTGCGTCCCTGCTCAGCTTCCTGAGCCACCACCACCTATTTAGGGGAATTCGTCCCTTACAGGTAAGGCACACACGCTTCCCCTCGGTGACACTGACCCTTGTGGCAACGACCTGTATTCTGGGGCATGGGAGGGAGGCCTCCCCGTACGTGAACCCGGGCTGGTTGGAGTATTTAGTAGAGTTGGACCCCAGCCACCCTGGCCACCTTCCCTCATGGAAGTAGATGGCGTGCTCCTCCACTCCCCGCTCGCCACCCCCTGCGGTGACGACTGGTGCTCTCACTCCTGAGCACCCATAGATGTTGGAGTCCTCCACGTCACCTCGCCTCCCAGCGCTCATTCCTATCAGAGAGAGTAGGAGTATGCCCCCCTTCATATCGACAATCCCTTCTGTAAGGAGACACAAGAGCATATAGCCAGGTCCCGAGTAGATTCTCTGGCTTGGGTGAAGCATAGTCGGTTCTTGCGACCTCGACTCAATACAAAACACTCTTGAAATTATAACATTTTAAAACTACCAACGACCTTACTTAAAATTTAACTAAAAACACCCAAACTTAACAATCTCAAAATTTAATAAACAAAAGCTATGTACATTCGCCGCCCGTCTCCGGACGGCTAGCCTAACTCCTGTCAGGACTGCAGCACCCTACTCCCTTTGGTGTGGCCGCCCTGTCCTGTACCTTTGGTCACTTGCAGCCTATGGCTGCTGGCCGGGAACCTCTGTCCTCAGATCGGCCCCTGGCTTGAGGGGCGGCCCTTTTAAATTGGGGAGCCGGTGACCACGGTTTCTTTGGCTGTGGCGTACGTGGGGACCTTTTAGGGGCTCTGGCTGGTGGGGGTTTAACATGAGCCACTGCCCCCTGTTGTGTGGTCTGTGAATCTTCCACGGCCACTGGCTGGGGATTTCTATCCTCAGGCTGTACCTCTCCTAAACCTGTTTCAGGGTCAAGTGACTCTTCGCCGCCTGGTGCTGGTTCAACTCCTGGTTCGGGGGCGGGGCTATCTGGTTCGGGCTTCTCCTCCTCTAAATCCCAGAGGATTGGGGGAATGTCCCAACCGGTGGGTGGGGGTGGGGTGGCCCCTCCCCTAAGACAAGCCACTGCGCCTGCTTGTGCATTCTGTGAAATCTCGCCTGCTGGAGGTTGCAGATTTCTATTCTGTTTTAGTTTGGGCAACTCTGCTACCATGGCTTGCAACTGCGGGGTGGTGAATTCCCCCGGGGTTGTTGATCAAACCATCCCTCTGGCTTTGGATAGGGCTTGGGTCAGACCTATTATCCTTTCCTCACAGGGCCCATGGTTTAAATCCTCATACTCCCTGCTCCTGGCCACCCTGTAGGCTGCCTTTATGTCTCTAAGCTGCCCTTCTAGCCCGTCTACTTTCCCCATTAAGCGGACGTTCTCCTCCCGTAAGGCCTGCTCATTTAACCTGGCCTCCTTACGGGAGGTCTCTTCCTGTGTGTGTCTTTCAAGGGGTCACAGGTAGGCAGGCTGTGCTGGTTCCAGTCAGAAGTCTGGGTTGTATGGGGCTGCTGCTACCTTCCCTGGGCCAGTCAATAGGGACCTCATGGCGTCCAAAAATGACTCGACTGTGGCGGGAGGGATCCCTGCCTCTGCCTTTTGGGCTGGGGCTGAGGAATTCTTTCCCATGTTATCCTTCCAAGGATTCTTACACTCCTTCCTCCAGTGACCATCCTTCCCACACCCATAACAGTTAAGCTTTGTGCTGGAAGGGTTATTCCCCTCCTGATGCCACTCCTTCCTACTCTGGCCGGGTTTTATCTCATGTACTTTCCCTTTTTGTGGGGGCTCTTCCGCCCCTCTCCCGTTCCGGTAGGCCAGGTTCAGCTGTCTGACCACTGCCTCTTCGGTGCCCCGGGGGTCTTTCGGGTCAAACCAAAGCTCAGCCTGGGTTTTGATCCAAGGCAAGCTGTTTGCCACTAGGCTACGGAGCCAGTGGGCCAGCTCGTCCCGGTTTATGTGAGCCCTATTAAGATCCCCACCACAAGCACCCCTGTACACGGGCCACAGCCTGTCTGCAAAAGCCTGTGGGGTCTCTCCTGCGAGCTGCACTGTTTTCTCCACCCGGGAGAAAGGACTTTCCTCATTCATCCCCATTGCCTCTAAAACTTCCTCAGTGTTGGCCGCATACCCATTCTGTCCTCTCTTGCTCTCAGCAGAGAGAGACTGATATAACCGGCTGTCCAGTGAGAACAGGAGCATTTTTGCCATCTCGGCATCGTCACAGCCGTTAATGCTTGCTGCCTGTTCTATCTCTATGAAGTGAACTGAGGGGTCCCCTTGTTGGGTGAGTTTACTCAGGTGGCTTACCATAACCCTAAGCTGTTGTGTACCGTGGGGAGCCACGAACTGGCTTTGGAGGGGTCCCGCCTCCCCGTTATCAGCGGGTGGGCCAAATCTGTCCTGCCGGGCCGGGCACATCGGCCCCGGTCCCAGCCTCTCTTGCGGGGTTTTTTTCCACCTCAGCTTCTGCCCCTAACTCCACCCCTTCTTCTTGCCAGACTGCGCTAAAGCTTGGCGCTATGGGTGGTGGTTGTGGGCCCTCCCGCTCCTCAACCGGGTCGTCCCTTGGCGCTATCTTTGGTGTCTGAACCGTTCTCCCCAGGTTCCCTGTAAAGTCGACCTGGGCTGCACTTGGGCTTATGAGGCACACCACGCCTCTTGCCTTCCTTAGAGCAAGGCTGAGACTCTCTATCTGCTTCTGGCAGGGGCCGTGGTCCGCACCCTCAAACCCCTGTGCGCTCATTACCTTATAGGCTGCCTGTAAGCCTTTTACTGTCTCCTCCTGCTCTCTTACTTGTTTTGCCAGGCGGGCATTCTTTTCCCGCAACCTCAGCTCATTGTTCTTGGCCTCAGTGACCTGGCACTGTAAGTAATCCTGTCGGGTCTTGTGTTCCCCCACTAACTGCACCCTTTCCTGGTTTAGTGCCTGCAATGCTAACAGTAACTTCTCCCCTGCTAGGGCCTTCGTTTGGACTTCCAGGGCCGACTCCCGAATCTCGGCTGCCTGTGCTTCAACGAGTCTGTCCAAAAGTTGAATCTGTTTCTTGAAGCACATCAGCCAGACTGCCTTTTCTAAGGATTTTTTATGATCCTTCCCTTCTGTCCATTTAGCTGCTGCATCTACCGGGCGCCCAGTTTTTAATAGATTAGTGACCCACTTCTTTTCCATATTCACTTTGCTGAATACATAATCTGAAATCCTCTCTTCCATTACAGTTCTCTCTTCTGAATCAGTGTCTACTGCTTCACAACCCTTTTGCCAAGTCTTTGCCACGGTCGCCATTTTGTAAGGGTGTGGGTTGTGATAAGAGTCAGCCTTTCCCCTGACTCAGTGAGCGGTTCGAATCGCTCCCACGCCCCAGGTTCAAAACTTGGACTTATTTAGGGGTTGTGAATAAAGATGCAGTAGACAACAGGTTCCGATTAAAGAATTATAACTTTTATTAAAGTTAAAAGGTAACAAACTTAAACACACTTCACACTTAAACAGGTTGGTTCTCTCACCACCTGCTGCAGGCCCAGACTGGCAGCTATGTCCTTCAGGACTCGGCCAGGTCGGTCAGTAGTGTTGCTACCGAGCCAACCTTGGTGATGGACATTGAAGCTCTCCACCCAGAGTAAATTCTGTGCCCTTGCTACCCTCAGTGCTTCTTCCAAGTGGTGTTCAACATGGAGGAGAACTGATTCATCAGCTGAAGGAGGGCGGTAGGTGGTAATCAGCAGGAGGGTCCTTGCCCATGCTTGACCTGAAGCCATGAGACTTCATGGGGTCCGGAGTCAATGTTGAGGACTCCCGGGGCCACTCCCTCCCTACTGTATACCACTGTGCCGCCCCCCCTGGTGGGTCTGTCCTGCCGGTTGGACAGGACATACCCAGGGATGGTGATGGAGGAATCTGGGACATTGGCTGAAAGGTATGATTCTGTGAGTATGACTATGTCAGACTGTTGCTTGACTAGTCTGTGCGACAGCTCTCCCATTTTTGACACAAGTCCCCACAAGTCTTCCTTAAAGGACTGGAGGAAGCATTCCTGATCCTCCTGGCCCACAAGGAGCACTGGAAAAGCCACTTACCCTGTGGACTGCCGGGTTTCCTGACCGCTGGGAAACCTGCGCAATAGCCGTGAATTTTAAATTGGGCTCCCAATTGGTCTGTGGGAGCCCGATTTGAATATGTTAATGAAGTTTCCTGCCTCTACATGGCAGCACATTTGGATGCCATGATATCTACCGCCGTAGAATAGGGGGTGGACGTGTGTGCGGCGTGTTGGCGACGCATTCCGCATATATACATCTTTAACCAACCCCCCTCCCCGACCCTCTCCCGCCTGTCATGGGCGGGGGAGGGGGTTACTATTGAGGCCGTTAACGTTAAGGCAATCATTCTTTGAGCCAGAAAGTTAAGACCCTGGATGGCTCCTGGGAGATCAGAGCTGTCATTTACAGCCATGGCTCGAGATATATGTGCGGTTTTCAAGGCACAAACTGAGCATCAGCACAATCAGATCCATTCATGCAACCGAGTAAGAATTAAGTACATCACTGACATGTTGAAGACACACTTCTGGTCCTGCATCAATCTGGAGCCATCCTGCTATTTATTCTGGCAAGCCCATGGATTGTGGCTGTGTGCTGCATGCTGCACACCTTTGCTGTTCAGGGAGGACCTGAAAGAGGAGAATCTCCAATGGACAGCACGGTGTTCAGCAAGAGGAGCAGCACCAGCCTGAAGAGGATGCAGAGCTCAAGCTGTTGTCAGCTGCAACAAACATTTGTGCCACTTACAGGCCAAATCTTGACTTTCACATCTGACCACTGCATTAACAGGACGATATACAGCTTCTCCCTTAACTTCACAAAGATGCCATTATTTGCAGACCCTTCTTTGTGCACAACAACTCACCACGCTGCCATTCGTGCAACTTGATTGAGGGCAGTGGTGACCTTCACTGCTACTGGCCTTCCATGCCTGCAGGAAAACATGGATGGTGTTGCGTATGGAGCATGCAATTCAGCTTTGTTACAACCTCTTGACTGAAGCATCAATGCGCATCAGAATATTAAAATCAGTATCTCAACAAGCTTTTGGCAAGACTGTTGAGCAATAACCTCACACTCAACCAGAAGTGATTGGCAGCATGAAATGGGCAGAGAATCGGCATTGGAATGCCTGCCGAGACCCCAACACTGACTTTTAGACATTACTGTTGGTAGAAAGCAATGGAAGATTTCCCCTATTATGTCTGAACAATTCTTTTACGCCTGTAGCTGGACGATTTGGTGGAAAAATGGCAGAGAATTTTTTTTTCTAAAAGCATTTTGAGTGATTTGATTGGCTGCGCTGATGCTCTTTTATTGGTAGACTTTGCAGGTTAGCGATTATTGTTTTCTTCTTATAGAAAATGCTGAGTATTTCCAAGCTGGTTTTTTTAATTCAAATTTTTATTGGTAAGTTGCAAATCTCTTGAATTGTGATTTATTAATGTTTTATGAATACAAAATTTGATTGAATAAAATGTACTTGTAATACAGCAGGTAATTAAGAAAGTTCTGTGAAATCCTTATTTTACAACTGTTTTGCTTTTATTTTTGTCCCTTCGCCCACTCTACAGAGACCACTAATGAATTTTATTTGGGGATATCCTTTTATCTGTGTTTCTTGGCTAAGAACAGGAGAAAGTCAAGCTGGTCAGTTATGACAGGAGGTGTAAGGCACCCATCCTGGTAGCTCCACTCCAAAGTATACAGACTAAGAAACTCCTATTTTCACATGTCCTAGGAGAAGTGCTTGAAAAGATGATGGCCCAAAAATTCGGCTGAATACGGGAGAGTACGAACTGTGCACTCTTGCGTATTTAGTCCCGAAGTGCCGGTTTTCTGCATGCACTGCGCATGCGCGGGAAACCGGCACTTCCGGTATTGTGAAGGGGGCGGTTCCTAGGTGAACCGCGTGCGCACTACAGGCTGTGCGCACGCAGCACACTTAGGTTTTTTTTCAGGTTAGAACGCGAAGGTAAGTGTTGAAGATTTTACACACGAAGAAAGGAGGCGTAAGACCCCCTTTTAACAAAGTAAGTAGTTAATTAAGTATTATTTTAATTTTTTTTCAACAGGTTTATCTTTTTTAGAGACTTTAAAGAAAGGTAAGTTTATTTTTATAACTTTTAAAAAGAATTTACATTTTTTCAAAAATTTAAATTTTTGTTTAAAGTGGTTAATTTATTTAACTATAGTTATTTTATTAATGTGATGGTTTTTAAAAATTTATTTGAGGTTTAGCTGTTCTTTTGGGGGCAATTTGTATTCATAGTTTTGACAGTTCTCCTGTCAAAGCTATGAATGAAAGATGGTGTGCTGCCATTGGCTCTCCATGTCCCACGTGATCCCAGAGGTCGCATCGAACTAACTGCGCCTCTGGGACACGCACACACTGCGCGCCGGCACCAGGGAGAGGCCCAGGAGCTGAAGTTCGTGTGGGCCCGAAACACAACGGCCGGCGCGGAGTGTGATATCGCGGGGGATCCTTACCCCCGCGGCAAGACTCCGAGTCAAATTTCTGGGCCGATATTTCACAAGGCAAGCCCTCAATGAGAGGTAACTTGTGCTGCAGCCCACCTCCACAGTAGGCACTGCACTGCCAGGGACTGAAAGTTACCACCATCCTCAATTTTTATTCATCTAGGCTTATTCCAGTCTTTTTCAGGTCACCATTACAAGTTTTGGGTCTGCCTTAGATACAACAGTGCTGGTAACTCCTGTAAGTAGTTTGAGCATCTTACATTCAAGAGTGTACCCCTACTGCTCAATTCCTAATGATATAATTGCACAACCGAGAAATGCAACTATTAGACCCATTAGCAATTTGTCATCATTCTTTAATATTCACATATATTCACACTCATTGTGATGAGGATGATTCTATTAATGTGGGCGCAGCCTAAGGGAGGGGATAGTCTGTTTGGTTGATAGGCCTGCTGGCAAATCCATGCACAGACACAATCCCTCTACTTGTGATTTAAACTGGATCTAGTGGTGGGAATTTTAATTCCTGGGTGGGAAGGTGGCCTAGTGAGAGGCTGACACATCTGGGAGCAGTAGCGGGAGGCCCAGACAATTTTAATGGCATGGCCTCATTAACATGCGGCTGGCCGACTTCCTGACCTAAATGATCGGGGAGTCGGCGGGAAGTGGCGGAAAGTCGGGTGGCACAGAGGCCGCTTGCTGCGCCCAAGTTAAGTGCGAGTATGGGAGTGGATTGGGGTTCCAAGGTAGTCAGCAATTTGGGACGGGGGCGCAGGAGGGGAGGCCTAAACTTCACATAGTGCTCACAGGAGCCAAGTCTCCAGGATGGTGGTGGTGTACTGCATGGTGGATGAATGGTCTGAATCAAATTGCTGAAGCCCGAAGAGATACTTTTCTCTACCCCCAGTCTGGAAGAGATAGCCCTCTTCAATCTGGCACCCTAGACTTCTATGGTAGTAGTCTGAGCATCCATTGATCAAGCACAGACTGCTCTATGTTCTAGGGTATCGCTAGGAGGTGCCATCTGTAGATCTGCCTGGATCCTCTACGTGCTTCAGAGTGGCCTGCAGTGCTGGGAAGCCATCAGTCATAGTGTACACTCCACCTGATTTACACTGTCATGGCACCTTACTTACTCAAGTAGCAGCCTGGGTACATCCACTCAGGACAAGGACATTATTGAGACAGAAGGGAAATCACTGGGAGAATCACAGAGCAGTTCAAGGATATGGCTCACCCGCACCTTCACAGGGTAACTAGGGATGGCCATTAAAAGTGCGCTTGCCTGTGTCACCCACACCACAAGAATACTTAGAAAGCACAGTGATCAGGAGGAGCTGGAAGGGAATGATATGGAAACAGCCATCTCTCCTTGGAGGGGGCAGAAACAGGTGACCTTGGCTGAGGAACCCAAGGACCAAGATCTTAGGGGCCCAGTCTGTAAAAGGTCTTTGATTCAGAAGCATAGATCTTATGTCCAGGGAATAGAGACAGTCTCCTCTCATATGGTGCAGATGGTGGAAAATTTGGAGGAGTCAACAACTTGCATCTGTAATGCAATGCAATAGTATGGCATGACGTGAACATCATGGTGACTGTAGCAGTTGAGATCAATGCAGCCTCAAGATGTCAGAAAGAGGTATCTTAATTCTGCCCTTAATTGCAACTATTTGTCTTGCTCTCACACAGACCATTAGCTTAAGTGAGCCCATTCCTAGCACCAGTGGGCTGCAAAGAGTGAGTACAGTTGTTGCTTATTCTCATGGCAATGATAGTGCACTTGCATCAATGCAGCTCATGCCAAAGGCAGAAAAAGGGAGAGCTTCTGGCCTATATCTGGTAGGCATTGGACACGCAAGTGATATAAAACAGAAAGCAGGTCTTTCAAGGACATTGGCTTCACTGAGATGAGTGCTACCTCAATTCTCAAGGGCTCCATTGGTACAATTCCCCCACAAATCTCTCCTGATATTGAGGTAGTACCATGTAGGAATAAGAAGTTAGGATCATATGTAAAAATATTTTTAGGCACAAGGGGTAGTCACAGTGATTTGTAGGGCACAAGATATAAAGATAATTAAGATAGAAAAGGGGGAGATGATTGATAAACTAATCAAACATAGAGAGGATAAAAGCCCTGGTCCAGATGGATTGTATCTGCACATTTTCAAAGAAGTTAAGGAAGAGATAGCAGAAGCACTATTACATATAATACATATATATTCTTTAGAAAAGAGAATTGTGCCAGAGGACTGACAGACAGCAAATGTAATTCCTATATTTAAAAAGGGAGACAGAAGGAACTATAGAGCAGTGAGCTTAACATCAGTGGTAGGAAAGACAAGGGAATCCTTACTCAAAGATGTAATAGAAAAACATCTAGAAATCAAAAATATAATAAAGAATAGTCAGCACAGATTTCAAAATAGAAGGTCATGCTTTACCAACATTATTGAATTCTTTGAAGAAGTAACAGAAACTGTACACAAGGCTAATGCATTAGATGTAATATACTTGTATTTTCAAAAGGCTTCGATAAGGTACTGCATAGTGGAGTCATGACTAAGGTCAGAGCATGTAGAGTCAGGGAACAAGGAACAGAATAGATAGCAAGCTAGCTACAAAACAGAGAGTACGGGTTAAGCATAGTTACTCAAACTGGCAAAAGGTAGGAAGTGGTGTTCCACAAGGATCGGTGCTGGGACCAATGGTTGTTTACCATTTACATAAAAGATTTAGACTCGGGAATATAAGTACAATTTCAAAATTTGCAAACGACACTTAATAACAACACAATGAGCTAGTGAAATCATGCCAAGCAGTAGAGGCATCTACCTGAAGTTCTCAGCTTTGGGGCTGAATTTTATTCCACCTACTATTCAATACTCTCAAAAATATAACATTTTACAGATGAAAAAATACCAACTGCTAAAAATCAATGACTGTACAAACAATCTCCAGGAAAATTCTCAGGCAGCTCATCAAATGTTGACTCAGAATCACACAGCCCACTGAAATCTGCCGCCTCGTCTCCTTCTGTAGCTGTCATCCTTCTGGCCTTTGAAGTGCCTCCAGTAAATATAATGAAATCCTTGGTGGGTTTTCTGTCTTTTTAGCCAAAATGTTCTCTTACGGAACGAAGGTTAATCATACCATAACTGAATTGAAGACAGACATGACTAATTTACAAATCTAGATGGAAAAAAAGGAGTTTTGCAATGAAATGACTGAAGGCTTCATCTGTGAGTACGAGGCCCTATCTCTATGGAGGAGGTAAATTAGAATAGTTCCTGTGCAAATGAATTCTGACTGAGCAAACCATTGAGCTAAGTCATCAACTGTTTTGCAGCAGTGCCCTGGATCTTAAAAAATCCACCTGTTTTTGGGTGGTTCAGAGGCTTCAATGACACCTCCCTGGATATATTGCTGGGGGCTATAAGGGGATACTCTTCCCTACTGACAGGAGGAAGAAGTCTGCAGGTGACACAAAGAAGGCATGGTTGGAGGTTGCCAAGGAGGTCAGCAGCAGGAGCATGGTGCCACACGCCTGGTTTCAATGCAGAAAGTGGTTTAATAACCTAAGCAGGGCAGGAAAGGGGAACATAAGTGTCACATTCACCTACATCCTGATGTGCATATCACCCTAACCCCCTCACTCTGCCTTCTCAAGCCTACTCCAGCACATCACTCCTCACACCAACTTACCTTGCAGGTGCATCCATCCCTCTCTGTCTATGCACTTACTCACATCCTCATCTATCCATCCACCACTGACACTCGCACTCATACTTATTCAATGTCCCTCATAGTCAGCCTCAACAAATGCTCTCCATCCATCGAGTGAACACATGCCATTATTTTCACTCAAAGGTATTTTCTTTCCCTCCTTGCAGGAGAAGAGAGCTGAGAACACCAGGGAGAGGCAGAGAACCGGCGGTGGGCCCTCTAGCCATCTCTCAATTGACATCTGCAAAGGAAGAGGCGCTGGAGATCAGCAGAGTCTGGGCGTGCCTGGCCATCAGAGATGGGGAGATGGGGTCCTGCCAGCTACCTGGTGACAAAATTAAATATCAGCCAGCTACATGGCATACAACACTCAGTCACGTTGACTTGATGTCAACAGACACTGACATATAATCATGTACATAATGATAACTTCAAGCATTCTTATCTTGACAGTACTCATTCATGTCTTTTATCTCCCACAGAGCCTTCACATGTCCAGCAGGAGATGGTCCGGGTCGTCCATGACAATGACAACTCCTTAGAGGAGCACACTCCCTCTGAGGGTGCAGCATCACAGGATTCATGCAGAGCGTGCTCCAGTGCAGATACTCGCACTTCGGTGGGAGAACCCAGAGAGATGGTTGCATTTTCACATGGTAACTCGCACCTCACAAATGAGCAAGAGCAAATGGTAGAGTCAGGGACATCAGTGGAGAGTCCACATTGGAGGGCTCTACTCAGCTGGATGCAGAGGCTGTACCTCATCAAAGAACGGGATACTTCTTGAGCAGCAGCAGAGAATGTGCGATGTACTGGCAGGCAGTCCAGCCGCACTGTGCATAATTGCAGGAGATTGGAGGAGTTTGTCTCAAGCATGAGTGGCATAATGTTGCAGGCCTTTGCAATGATGTCTTCGTCCATGAAAAGTGTGGCCAACTGCATGGAGTATCAAAAGTGGCAATCACACGAGTGCATGCAGACTTTTAACAATGGCTTTCACACTATGAATTCCACCTTAACAGGATGACTGATACCCTAGCCTTGGCCTTTCATCGCCTCACTGATCTGCAGCCAAGTGTTCTCCAGCACATTGCTAGCAGGTTACTGCAGCTGGACCATGAGAGAGATGATGGTGAAAGGGGACATAGAAGTGGGGACTTGGCTCAAAACGCTTCCACTTCTCACCCATTGCACTCCACCCCTCAGTCAGTACCCCACATGCTGCCTTATACCCCGATGACAGAGTCTGCCACTGCACAGCTCCATGTGGAACCGTCTTTGGTGGGATCCTCATGGGCTCCAAAACCCAGAGGACATCGACCAAGAGCATCTCAGCAGTCAGAGCAGGAATCTGAGCAGCCTCTACCTCTGCTGAAGTCACAAGGGTTGCACCACATAGAAGTGCTAGGAAAAGGAAGAGTAAAGATTTGTAGTTGCACGAGGGTATGCACATGGGAGTGCTATACACAGTTAGAATGTTAGGTTTCTGTTTTATATTTGACCCAGGAATTGCAGAGCTTCCGCCTCATGCCTCCTAAGCTGCTTTATGCTGACCATTCCTCCACCCATGGTACTCCTTTGCCTCTGGCTGTGAGCATGGTTCTCCTTTGCAAAAAAAGCAGAGATTTAAACATAGATCCAATTAATTCCTAATGGGGTTAAATTTCCACAAGGGCTCTCCGTACCTTTGGCGGAAGAGCAGTGGAAACGCTGGAAAAATGGCTCTGGGTGCCAAAGAGGCTTTGTCTTGTGGCCCTTATCTCTGCCAGGGTTAACGCAACGATCATCTCAGATTCTTGGGTAGTTGGTCATTGTAGACACAATCTCCCCAGATGGCGTTTCTCCTTCTGCCATCACATTTCACTATTCAAATGCAGTTCCAGCTCTCTCTGTCTCTCTCCTCTCCGTCTGAGTGACCTGCTGGTGTTTGTGGCCATTTCAAGTGCAGCAGCAGCAGCAGCAGCCTTTAACTGCTCTCCGATTTCTCTCCCTCCCAGGGTTGGAGCAAGATTCTCACTGAATCCTGCATGTTAAATGAGGTCCCCCAAGGGAAATTACATGAGGTTAAAGTCCTGCCCCACCTGCCATTTTAATGATGATGTTAAGAAACTCCAGGCCTTATAACTTATGGCCTGGAAATTCTAGCATAAGTATGGTGGAGCAGAACTCTTGCCTTGTCCAAGGCCAAGACACCACCCCAAATTCTGGAAATATGTCAATTTTCATAACCAGAGCCGGTGCTGGTGCATGCAAGGGTGCCTCAGAAGTGGCCTAAGCCAATCACTAATTGCAGCGAATCCTCCCGAGGTTCAAATGGGCCAAAGAAATGGTTTATTTTTCAGATCCCACAGAAGCCACTCCAACAACAGAAGGTAATCAATCTCCTCCGGGATCAAGTACCTTACTGTATTGACAGTTTGGGGCCCTTAGAAAGCCACAAAGTAACTCACCCCAGGTCTCAATTAGTGTGCATGATGTGGAGATGCCGGCGTTGGACTGGGGTGGACAAAAATGAGAAGTCGCACAACACCAGGTTATAGTCCAACAGATTTATTTAATTTTACAAGCTTTCGGAGCTGTTCGCTCCTTCCTCAGGTAGGTTGGCAGTGAGAGAATCTCCCAGAATTCACAATTTAAACATCTTGGCTGTGCTCTTAGTGTGTCTTTGATGTCGGGAAAGATTTGAATAGATTTTGTCTGTGTTTAAATTGTGAATTCTGGGAGATTCTCTCACTGCTAACCTACCTGAGGAAGGAGCGAACAGCTCCGAAAGCTTGTAAAATTAAATAAATCTGTTGGACTATAACCTGGTGTTGTGCGACTTCTCAATTAGTGTGGTTTCCACTGAGGTCTTTCAAGGACATAATTGAAACAATTTTCAGAGAAAACACAGGCGCTCCCCTTATACGCCATCTTAATGTTGGGGGTGGGGGGGGGCGCGCGGAGTTGGGCAAGGATTGACCCATGTTTCCCTGACAGGAGTGTAAAAATCCAGTGCTAATCGGGCCAAATCCCAGCATGGCTGGTTTCTGATCCATACTTTGGGCCTCCTAACTGGGCATAAATGTGACTTAGGCCCTCTCCAGTCCCAGGAATTTTGGGGTATATGTCTCTCAATCAAACTCTTCTACCTGCTCCCTGCCTTTCCCTCAGATCACTACTGGTACAACTTTTTCCCCACTTCGCACTCATGCTTTTTCGGTGAAAGAAGCAAATGGAGGAAAATATAATCCATGGGAAAATATTGGCCTAGAAATTAGTCCACACAGCGCCCATTTTGCGGCCACTACCCGGAGTACTAAGGCCCCAATATGGCGGGCAGGAAGCGTGCACACATTTCTGGCCTGCATTGCAGCACATGCCATATTGGGTAACGATAAAAAATATGCACCCTGTACCCACGCCTGAAACAGGCATTAGGACCTTTGCATATGCACATAAGGGTCAACGCTTGTTTGAGGCCACATCTCCAAGATTGGTTTGTCCTGAGGATAAGACTGGTTTGTCCTGCACTCAAGGAAACCAGGCCCAATCAAGAAGGTAAGTAACTTCCCTAAATATGGAGGCAGGAGGAGCAGGAATCCCCCTCCCAATCCCACATTAAAGGAACCGTTGCTCCCGGCTCCGACCTCCAATTACCCCCACTTCCGGCCCCGACCCCCAATCTCATGGCCTGACCCCCGGTCTCCCCTGCTCGGTGTTTGTGAGTGACAAGAAGAAATTGTGCCTTTGAAGAACTGAAAAGTAAAACATTTTAATAATTCGATTGAAGGACTTGACAGAGATTAATACGCAGTGATTCAGGCATTACAGTGCAAAAGGACTGGAGGTGACATGCACTCAGATCATGCAGTCTGAAGGAAGTCAATGAACGGAGAGTAGAATCATCAGCAAAAGAATGGAGATCATAATTGATGTGAATAAAGAACAGGGTAAGAGAGGACAGAATCTTAATTAACCTCTGAGTTAATGGAAAAAGAGTCAGAGGATGAGTCATTAACTGCTATACAGATAGAAGAATGTGGTAGAATACCTTAGCAAGCTTATCATCAACATTATTGCTCATCCTCAACCTAATTATTGTCTGTTTTACTCAGTGCAAAGCAGCTCTGACTGCAAAGCAAACTCCTTGAAGGTTCATTTTCACTTTTGACACGGGTGGAAAACTGGCGGTTGCAGATCAGCTGACCGTTAGGCACCCCGCCTGATTTTTCCTTTCCATTAATGTCTGTATCAGCTGATACTGGTGATAGATACAGCTCTGTTACCCTTGTTGCAATGGGAGAGCAAGTCATGGGATTTGGGGGCTCCAACGCGATGGCTTCTTGTCTTAATATATGCTAATGAGCTCCCAGCAGCATCACCGAGCACACTTTTGAAAGGCCTCAGTCCATCGGGAATCAGTGCAGCCATTATGGGGTTGAAACTGAGCAGAGATGGGTCCCACCCAAGCATCCACCTACAAACTTGCTGGCACGCTGATTTTATGACAGAAACTCATCAAAAACGTTGATTAAATTCAGGCCCTATGAATTTCTGTACCAATTAATTCTTAATTGAATCCCAATATAGGTAGAAAGTTTATGCAAGTAGGTTGATGAATCAATGGCTGCTAGGAGTTTTCGGAGATATTTTGCCACTGGAGGTGGATAAGGGTGGGAATTCCACCCATTCCCAAATCCTGCCACGACCCTGATCAAATTCCTGAGTCAGGGTTCATTACTCATGTAGGGCAGGCTCAAAGCACTGACTCTGCTCTAGTGAGAAAGCCTGCCATTGCTAACCAGGGTTATGTAGCTAGTGCTATAGCTACTGTAACACCAGAAGGGAGAATGGTGTTACATTCTACTCTTTTTTATTTAATATTTAAAGAAACAATCCAAAATTCTCAATGAATATACATTCCATTGAGAAATAAAAACTCCATGGGAAAAGTGATCCATCTGTGGCTAACTAAAGAAGTTAAGGGTAATATTAGATTAAAAGAAGAGGTTTATAATGTTGCAAAGAATAATAGTAAGCCTGAGGATTGGGAGAGCTTTAGAAAACAGCAAAGGATAACCAAAAAATTGATTAAAAGGGAAAAAATAGAACAAGAGTAAACTAGCAAGAAATATAAAAAATAGATTGTAAGAGTTTCTACAAGTATGTAAAAAGAAAGAGAGTAGCAAAAGTAAATGTTGGTCCCTTAGAGGCTGAGACAGGAGAATTATCATGGGGAATAAGGAAATGGCAGAGACTTTAAACAAATATTTTGTATCTGTCTTCACAGTAGAAGACGCAAAAAGTGTACCAAAAATAGTAGGGAACCAAGGGATAGTAATAGTGTGAAGGGCAGAGAGGGGGAAGAATTTCTGAAGTGTGTTTAGGAGAACTTTCTTGATCAGTACGTTTCCAGCCGAACAACGAAGGAGGCATTGCTGGATCTGGTTCTGGGAAATGAGGTGGGTCAGGTGGATCAAGTTTCAGTAGAGGAATATTTAGGGAAGAGTGATCATAGTATCATAAGGTTTAAGTTAGCTATGGAAAAGGACAAAGAGCAATCTAGAGTCAAAATACTTAACTGGAGGAGGGCCAATTTCAGTGGGTCGAGAACGGAGCTGGCCCAGGTAAATTGGAATCAAAGATTATTAGGCAAAACTGTAATCGAACAATGAGCTGCCTTAAAAGAGGAGATGGTTTGGGTACGGTCAAGGTACATTCCCATGAGAGGGAAAGGTAGGGCAACCAAAGCCAGAGCTCCCTGGATGACAAAAAAGATAGAGAGTAAGATAAAGCAGAAAAAAGGGGTGTATGACAGATATCAGGTTGAGAATACAAGTGAGAACCAGGCTCAATACAGAAGGCGCAGAGGGGAAGTGAAAAAGGAAATAAGAGGGGCAAAGAGGGAATATGAGAATAGACTGGCAGCTAACATAAAAGGGAATTCAAAAGTCTTCTATAGGCATATAAATAGTAAACAGGTAGAAGAGGAGGGGTGGGGCTGATTAGGGACCAAAAAGGAGACCTACGCATGGAGGCAGAGGGCATGGCTGAGGTACTGAATGAATACTTCGCATCTGTCTTTACAAAGAAGAAGATTCTGAGGGGAATTGACAGGGTAGATGCTGAGAGGTTGTTTCCCCTGGCTGGAGAGTCTAGAACTAGGGATCATAGTCTCACGATAAGGGGTCTGCCATTTAAGACTGAGATGCGGAGGAATTTCTTCACTCAGAGGGTTGTGAATCTTTGGAATTCTCTACCCCAAAAGGCTATGGATGCTGAGTCGTTGAGTATATTCAAGGCTGAGATAGATAGATTTATGGACTCTAGGGGAATCAAGGGATATGGAAATCAGGCGGGAAAGTAGAGTTGAGGTCGAAGATTAGCCATGATCTTATTGAATGGCAGAGCAGACTCGAGGATCCGTATGGCCTACTCCTGCTACTAATTCTTCTGTTCTTCTGTTCTTATGTTTCAGTTTTAAGCTTTGTTCAATTGTATTAAGTTTTGTTTGTGTATAATTTTGTTTCACTCTTTAGAATGTATGAAAAGATTATGTTGAAATGAAAGTTTCTTATAGTTAGTGCTGTTGTTATCTTCAAGGCCCGTACAGTGAGTCATCTTCTGCATGAACAGAAAAACATGGCCCATATTTTCCGACTCCCACGGGTGTGTATGAGGTGTGTACGCACCCGTAGGGGCCTTGCAAGTGCCAGTTTCAGGCATGTGAAGTGCATGCGCTGAAAACCGGTACTTCCAATCTGTCAAGAATCCTCTTGACAGATCCTCCACCTGCCCAGGAGAAGGGCCTCTGCGGGTGGAGAGTTCCACTTTCTGCAGAACCTCTGCCCGCTGACAACCTTTAAAAATCTTACGCCTGGTAAAAGTAGGCTTAAGGCCTGCTTCTACCAGCATAAGAGTTTAAAAAAAGTTTTAAAATATTTTTTTTCACTCATTTATAATTTAAAAATACTTTTAAGAAAGGTAAGTTTATTTTTAGCCCTGTAAAAAACTTTAATTATTTTTTTCAAAAAATTAAATTTTTGTTTAAAATATTTAATTTAATGTAATTTTAACTAATTTTAAATACTTGATTTTTTAAAAATGTATTCAATGTTTTAGTGTGTTGTTTGAGTGATCCCCATTCATACTTTTGACAGGTCTAAGCGGAGAGACCTGTCAAAAGTTTGAAGGGGGATTCCCTTCTTTGATTGGTTCCCCATGGCCCGCATGATCCCAGGGATGCTTGTGAACTGTCTGCACCCCTGAGATACCTGGGCCTCTGCGCGCGTGCACCAGGAGAGCCCCAGGATCGGAAGTGTTGGGACCTACGGAGCCAGCAGGCAAGTTCGTAGATTTTTTCCAGATCAGAGGCATCCGCACGCAGGAAGCCTCCGATCGGAAAATCCGGGATATTGTGTTGAGTCTAAAAAAGAGACGGGGGGCCATGAGGCATTGTCTGCATAAGGGGAGTACGGGGGAAATACCTGATTGGATGTATTTTGCCGCAGTTCCGTTTTTAGGGTATAATATAGGGCTTTTGTTAGTATAGAGGCATTCAGCAGGCAAAGAAGACAGTCGTGGACAGGAAGAAGCAAAAGGCATCCATAGTTATGGGCCCTACTTAAATCAGACCGGGTAATATCATTTCTTGCTCCTTTTTGTTAAATATTGCTTTGTTTTACTTCTCAAAATAAACTATTAATGTAACCCAATGGTGTCAGCTCTAACCTATTGGACTAAAACAAAGGCCTAAAAGTAAGGTTTCTTACAAAATTGCTGAGCCAGCCAGGAGAGATGAAAGCAGAAAATAGATTTTGCATGATAAGCCTGTGATAGAAAGGGATAATCGCCTAGCAGTAATCTAGTAACTATTGCTGTTAAAACAGAGGACGAAACGGCCTTAGAGAAGTTAGAGAAACTTTGCATTACAGAGCTAGTGTGCGTTTTGGCCACTGGTGTTTAAATCAACAGTACAATGGATCCAGGGTTAGATAGATGACACGAAGTTTAAATTAAAGAAAGGGTGGAAATTGCTAATGTACACAGTTTAGATTAGCGCTCAGAAATACGAGGACAAGTTGAAACAAGTAACAAAGGAGAGTCAGAAGGAAAGGGAAAAAGGTACAAGGAAGTGTGAGAAATTGGAGACTAGAAACCAAGACTGTATTCGCTGCTCACGATGTGGTCTCTCCACATTGGGGAGACCAAACACAGATTGAGCGACCGCTTTGCGGAGCACTTCCGTTCAGTCCATAAGGGTGACCCTGAGCTTCCGGTCGCCTGTCACTTTAATTCTCCGCTTCACTCCCACTCTGAACTCTCTGTCCTCGGCCTCTTACATTGTTCCAATGAAGCTCAATGTAAGCTCGAGGAACAGCACCTCATCTTTTGATTAGGCACTTTACAGCCTTCTGGACTCAGCATTGAGTTCAACAATATCAGACTATAACCCCTGCCCCCATTTTTCATACTGTATGATTTTGCCATCCCCATTTGCAACAATTTATCTTTCCTGCCTCTTACCTTAGCACAGAATATTCCTTCAATTCCTTCCTCCTCTCCCTGTCTCTGCACATGCTTAAAATCTGTTACATCTCCAGCTTTTTCCAGTTCTGATGAAGGGTCCCAGACCTGAAACGTTAACTCTGTTTCTCTCTCCATGGATGCTGCCTGGCCTGCTGAGTGTTTCCAGCATTTTCTGTTCTTATTTCAGAAACCAAGACTTGCCTTGTATGATGACTCAGCTACAGGTGGGAATTGTGACTGCAGCCATGAAGGGACTGGGAACACAGCAGATGAGAAGCCACATTGAGCAGTTAATGAGAGAGAATGAGGTGCTCCACCAACACTTAGCAGATGCACGCGCAGCACTGAGGGAGATGGTGAATAGGTCCACTAGAGAAGCGGACCATACACAATGTGAATTGAAAATTTATGAATTGCAGGGCAAATTGAGAATGAGGGATGTGGTGTTGGCAATTAGTTACGGAAATGGGGATGACATTGATTGGGATTCTTTGGGAAGGGATCCTGCTTGTTATCACAACCCCTTATAGTGGCATGATAAGCAAAGGGTGGCTTCATGAAGAGAACAACAGTCTTGGTGAAGGGAGTAAGAAGTCTCGAGGTAAGCGCACGTGGGATCACGTGGGCCAGGCCAACCAATTAGAAAGGGGGATCCCATTATTCTTATGGGGATTCCATTTACGTACGGAGGAATTCCTGGAGTGTATATGGGATGGTTTCCTGGACCAATATGTCGAGGCCATCTTAGACTGGGTATTATGTAACGAGAAAGGATTAATTAGCAATCTTGTTGTGCGGGGCCCCTTGGGGCGAAGCGATCATAATATGATCGAATTCTTCATTAAGATAGAGAATGAAATAGTTGACTCAGAGACTAGGGTCCTGAATTTAAATAAAGGAAACTACGATGGTATGAGGCGCGAGTTGGGTAGGATAGATTGGGGAATGTTACTCAAAGGGTTGACGGTGGATAGGCAATGGCAAACATTCAAAGATTGCATGGATGAACTATAGAATTTGTTCATCCCTGTCTGGCATGTTGGTGAAAAATTAATTCACTCGAGTCTGTCGTAAAGCAAAAGATCACAGTTTATTATTCAGAGCGCTCCGGGAGAATTCAGAGCGCTCTGGGAGAAGCGTCACAGCCTGCGGTCTCATGACCCGCTTCTCAATCTAACAATGGCAGCCACGCTTCTTTATACACTTCCAAAAGCCATAAAATACAAACATCAGCACAGTTAGGGTTAGGGTTACATCATAAGCGACTCTTAGGTTGTCTAAAAACAACTCGATCAGAATTTACACTGTTAGCGAAACTTATTCTTTTACTTCTGCTTTTATCAACCATCTGTGCTGCATTGGTTTCAATCTTACACCTATCTATACTGCAGCCTAAGCAAGTTGGTCTTTATCTAATTATACCCCTGTCTCCATGCCTTTGGGAGATACTTTGACCTTTACTATAGTCCTTTAAGCAGTTCAACTAATCTTAAACATTACAACTGATTTGCCCTTACATTATTACAATTACATTTTTTAACTCTGACAGGCATAAAAATAAAACAAAAAAGGTGACAAGGGAAATCAGGGATAGCATAAGATCCAAGGAGAGGTCATATAAATTGGCCAGAAAAAGAAGTAAACCTGAGGATTGGGAGCAGTTTAGGATTCAGCAAAGGAGGACAAAGGGATTAATTAAGAGGGGGAAATAGAGTACGAGCGAAAGCTTGCAGGGAACATAAAAACTGACTGTAAAAGCTTTTATAAATATGTGGAGAGAAAAAGATTGGTGAAGTCAAGCGTAGATCCCTTGCAGTCAGAATCAAGGGAATTTATAATGGGGAACAAAGAAATGGCTGACCAATTAAATACATACTTTGGCTCTGTCTTCACAAAGGAGAACACAAATAACCTCCCAGAGATGTCGGGGAACATAGGGTCTAATGAGAGGGAGGAACTGAATGAAATCAGTATTTGTAGGGAAATGGTGTTAGGGAAATTGACGGCATTAAAGGCCGATAAATTCCCAGGGCCTGATAATCTACATCCTAGGGTACTTAAGGAAGTGGCCCTAGAAATAGTAGATGCATTGCTGGTCATCTTCCAAAATTCTATAGAATCTGGAACAGTTCGCATGGATTGGAGGGTAGCTAATGTTACCCCACTGTTCAAAAAAGGTGGTAAAGAAAAAACGGGGAATTATAGACCGGTAAGCCTGACATCAGTTGTGGGGAAAATGCTAGAGTACATTATAAAAGATGTAATTGCAGAGCACTTGGAAAGCAGTGACAGGATTGGACAAAGTCAACATGGATTTACAAAAGGTAAATCGTGCTTGACTAATCTACTGGAATTTTTTGAGGATGTAACTGATAGAATAGATAAGGGAGAACCAGTGGATGTGGTGTATTTGGACTTTCAGAAGACTTTCGATAAGGTCCCGCATAAGAGATTAGCATGTAAAGTTAAGGCACATGGGATTGGGGGCAAGGTACTGACTTGGATAGAGAACTGGTTGGCAGACAGGAAGCAAAGAGTTGGAATAAACGGGTCTTTTTCCGAGTGGCAGGCAGTGACTAGTGGGGTTCCGCAGGGATCGGTCCTAGGACCCCAGCTATTCACTATATATATTAATGATCTAGACGAGGGAATTAGATGTAATATCTCCAAGTTTGCAGACGACACAAAGCTGAGTGGGCGCGTGTGCTGTGAGGAGGATGCCGAGAAACTCCAGTATGATTTGGACAGGTTGGGTGATTGGGCAGAAGCATGGCAGATGCAGTATAATGAGGATAAATGCGAGGTTATCCACTTTGGTGGCAAAAACAGAAAGGCAGATTATTATCTGAACGGCAATAGATTAGGAGAAGGGGAAGTGCAATGAGACCTGGGTGTCCTTGTGCACCAGTTGCTGAAGGTAAGCATGCAGGTACAGCAGGTGGTTAAGAAGGCAAATGGTATGTTGACCTTCGTAGCGAGAGGGTTTGAGTACAGGAACAAGGATGTCTTGCTGCAGCTGTACAGGGCCTTGGTGAGACCACACCTTGAGTATTGTGTGCAGTTTTTGTCGCCTTATCTGAGGGAGGATGTTCTTGCCATGCAGGGTGTGCAGCGAAGATTCACCAGACTGATACCTGGGATGGCAGGAATGACGTACGAGGAGAGATTGGGTCGATTGGGCTTATACTCGCTGGAGTTTAGAAGAATAAGAGGAGATCTCATTGAAACTTATAAAATTCTAACAGGGCTAGACAGACTGGATGCAGGAAGGATGTTCCTGATGGCGGGTGAGTCCAGAACCAGGGGTCACAGTCTAAGGATAAGGGGTAAGCCATTTAGGACAGAGATGAGGAGGAATTTCTTCACCCAGAGAGTGGTGAACCTGTGGAATTCTCTACCACAGAAGGCAGTAGAGGCCAAGGCAGTAAATATATTCAAGAAGGAGTTAGATATATTTCTTAAGGCTAAAGGTATCAAGGGATATGGGGAGAAGGCAGGTACAGGGTACGGAGTTTGGATGATCAGCCATGATCTCATCGAATGGCGGAGCAGGCTCGAGGGGCCGAATGGCCTACTCCTGCTCCTATCTTCTATGTTTCTATAAGCTTAATAGGAATCACCTAAAAAACACCATAAGCAAAACAAAACAAAATAGACATTATTGAATGGTGTTGCGGTTCTTAAGAAAATGACAACAGATAACTTAAAAGGTTGCGTTAAGAATAAAATAATGCACTGCTCTGTCACATTCTTCCCCAAACATAAGGATCCGAATGAAGCAAATATAACAAAGTCATGAAGAGTAAGATTGTTACTCAGTTATCCGACCATCTCGCTGCATTGTGTTTTTTATACTATATATCGGGAAAAAACTTGTCAAGAATAATTAAGGACTAAGTAAAGGCTTATTCTGAGAAACACATGTAGAATTGCAAATGAAGCAATACACGTCAAGAATAAGTCCTGAGCTCACATTTGAACTGGCAAAATTGTTCTCCACAGAGACTGGGCAACATTTTGAAGTATCCCCACATCTAGTAATTGGTAACTCTAAAATAATCAAAATATTGCATTGTCCAATGCTCCAGAAAACTCAGATGTGTTTTTAAACATGTCATAATATAACCAAACTAACTTAATGACAGTAATGACAATATTAAAAATGCAATGAATTTCTTACATGCTTGATGCACTGTAATGCTCAACGATAACATGCTTGATGGAAATGCAAAATTAAACAAATTTACCAATTTATCACACTGATGATAGAATGCAACAATAGGATTTCATAAAATGTGACTGAATTCCTAAATATTTTAAAAGTATTATTGTTTATGCAATGTAACTTTAAGGAATCTGATTTGTTCCTATCTATTTTTAAGCTTAGAAAGGATAATACAATAATGATGTTACAGTTTCCACAAAAATAGACATTTTGGCAGGCTGATGATATTAAAAATAGTGTATTATATAGATTATCCAATATAAATCGGTTAAGAGTGATTGGTGTTCTAATTGACTTTCCTCTAAATAAACAAGCTCTTGGCCAAGATTTTCCACTTTGGGCGCAATTGGAAAAACAAGTGCAAATTGCGCTAGTTTTCAGCATTTAATTTTTTGCGCAAGTTTCCGGTCAAACTCATTTGCATATCAACGAACATAAAATCTTCCAGGAATCAGCGCAATCAGGCAGCGTTTTAGAATATAATTGTTTTAATTGTTTTTTTTGCATTAAAAAATAATTCTTGATATATTTAAGAGTGGTAACCTGGTGCCGTTTTATTAATACAGCTGAAAGTGGTTTTATCATTAAAAATAAGCATTTTTATTCAGAGTGTTTAGTCTACCACCTGTGAGTAATCCAATTTTAAATAAGCAAAAATGACTTTTAAAAACTAAACAAAACCATTTACTAGTTTCATTGGTGTACTGTAGTCAGTTTTTGAGTAAATTAAGGTGCCTATTCGTGCCCTCGCACCTAAAAAAAAGCTTAATTTTAAAGCCTCCTCGAAGGCCCGCAAATGGGCGCAATTAGCGGAAACTCGCTATGGTGATTAATTCGATCTGGGGGCATGGATAGTTCTGTAGGCGGGGCCGGCTTCCAGCAAGATGTTTTTTAAACTAACCCAAAATATCCTGAAAACTCAATTTGCACTGGACGCAATTTGTGCTCGAAATTCCTCGATCTATTGCACTGGTTTGGCCGATTTAGGGTGAATTGCGCTGATAAAAACAGCGCAACCTAGCGGAAATTCCAAGCCAATGTAAGGCAAGTTCAATACAGTATGTGATTTATCCATATCTTTCACTGTAAGTTTAGGAACATCTCAGCTTTTATTGTCTGTTCTTCCCTCATACCTTTGTCAATAATAGTCTCTCAAACTTATACTTAGTGGGAAAATTAGCCATATACTCTAACATGGGGGCCTGTATCACAAATGTTACCATTACACTCATCCATTCAAGGCCAAATGTACATCACAAGCAGATGATTCAGCAATAATTCACACTAAAGATACAATACCCAGAGATTCAGCCCGTAGGTGACAGCGGAAACTCCAGGCCCTTGTTTTTTGCAATAAAATGATCTGTGAAGTTTAATCCTTTCTGTTGATACCTATATCTCATGTTTATTTAGGTCTTGTTTCGGACGTATCTTACGTTCATTGATTGCTGTTTGCTTATTAGTTTCTTGCAATTTTGGGCAGTAAGTTAAATATCAGTATATATGCATACATTTTATAGATCTTGCTGCTACAAATGTAATAAAATCTACAATTTAAAAAATTTGGTAATCTCCCATATTATATAAATTTATCAGCCTAGAGCAGATCTAACTACAAATTCACACATTTGGTTCCATGACAACTGTCTCTTAATGTCACACCTGTAACCATGGCATCAGGTACTACCTTTGGAATTCCAGGATATTTACCCAGCATTGATATCTGTCCAAGCCAGGACAGATATCACTGGCTTGGAGGGGAACCTGGAGATGATGTTGTTCCCACAAAATTTCTGTTTTTGTCCTTCTTGGTGGCAGAGGTCATAGCGGAGTGAGGTGCTGTCAAAGTAACCTCGAAAAGTTGCTGCAGTGTATCCTCAAGGGCTCCAAAACCTAGCGGGCATAGGCCAAAAGTATCTCAGCAGTCAAGCCAGGGATCTCAGCAGCCTGCCTCTATGTCTGCTGAAGCCACACAGGATGCACCATGTAGAAACGGTAGGAAGCATAAGTTGAAGAAACTATAATTCACCAAGGATATGCACATAGGTATTCGACAAAATGTTGTTAAGTTTACTTATAATGCCACATAAAATTTATTGATTATCACCACTTCACATCTTGCCCATTATTGTGCCCCGAGTGCCATCTCGCTCTTTCACTTGTTTCATGAAGAATGTCAGTACATGCTGGACCCACTAATTCTGGCTATTGTCATCACAAATTTACATAATTGTCGGCCCTGGCAAACCAGCCATTAGTGACCTGTCTTATGCATTTAAGTGCAGTTGACTGGATATGTCGCCGGTAGCTCCTTGGAAGGATCCAGAAGTGAAAAAGTTGAGGGCCGTGGTCACTTTCACAGCCACTGGTAATGCTGTGCCCACCAGATCCAGCAGACAGCAGGTCTTCCTCTAGGAGGCTGCAGCTGTCTGCCACCATCTGACGTGACAACCTCAACCTGCAGAAGCACAGCTCTTCCGAGAGGTTAAGGAAGCTGAGCCTCTATCTTAAACCCTATGACGTGGGTAGAGCTTCCTGCGACCTCGGCCCCTCACCTGAGCATCACTTTCCTGTGCACCTCCCTCCTGTGCACCTCCCTCCTGTGTAGCTCCCGCCTTTGCAACTCCCCCTGTTGTCGCTGTCGTGGATGGTGATGGTCTTCCTCTTCTGATGTGCTGTCAAACACATCTAACACGCCTCACATCCTGATCTTGTCAATTTGAAATCCTCAAAGGTTGAAAAAAAAAACACAAGCACTCTCTGCCAAACATTTGCCAGAGGGAAGTTAGACACCAGCTGCAATAGTGAGCTTTTATTCAGATGGGACAATGACAAGTTTAAATTACCCACCTGAACTGTTGCTCAATCTCACCTCCGTTTCCCTGGTCAGTTTCCCGAGCCCTGGGAAACCTGTGCTGCTCAAGTTAAATTTGGAGCCAAGTTAAAAACAATTTAAAAATGCCTCATTAACATCTCCTAAGGATATTAATTGAGCCAATAAATACCCGCCCACATCCAATGATCAAATTCCTGACTTTGGCGTGTAGGTTACTCGTTGGCACTATTGTTAAACCCAGGAGTGGGCGAGTTGGAGCTGGGTTCACTCCCGCTTTAAAAATCATAACTTTTCACCAGCCACCTACTCCCAACCCACCCGTTCTTGGGGGTTACAATTCCCCCACCCCCTACCCTGTATTTCTGGAGCAATTGGCACGATGCCAACGGCCGTGACACACCGATTTTTAGATACTATTGTGGAGGTGCTTATTGAGCAAGTCAAGGCCAGGAAGGGGTCCGGTTTACTTCAGATGGCAGATGGATGCCATGCCAAAAAGGTCAGCACACATGAAGAGAGGTGGCTGAGCAGGTTACTACCAGCAGCATCAGTCCCAGGACCTGGCTGCAGTGCTACAAAAAACTTAATTACTTTACCAGAACTGTCAAGGTATGAATTCTATTTTCACATCTCTCTTACTCTGAATATAGTTTTTCAACACCACATTTCCCCCCACCATTAGTAATCCTCCCTCCCCCACTATACGACTCTCTCCTCCAATCACAAGAGTAGGAAGAGGAAGCAGAGTAGGAGGAATGGGAAGGGAAGAGGCAACCTAGAAAGCCCCTTTCTGGCCAGGCTTTCTGTGAACAACTCATCTGACTGTGATACCAGTAAACGCAATGCCAATTCCACATTCATCAACAGTCCCACAGCTTACCTATCATCTGTTACTGATGATTACAGCGTCCGCTTGGCCACAATGTTAAAATAAAAGCCAACACAAAATCAACATTCCAAAACAAATTTATAAGTCAAACCATGTCATATTGCATACAAATGTCAACTAATCACCCCTGTGCATTCCCTTAGTGACTGCCTTCCTTGTGCCTTTGCCTGTCCTAGTGCTCCTAAGCAGTGCTAGCCGAGTGGCTGCAGCATGGCTGGTGGAAGGCTGCTGACTTTCTGTGGGGGATACTGCAGATGGCCTTGGAGGACGACCTCGAGGAGTGCTCGGCCTAGAAGGCCCGGCTTCGGACTGCACAATCTCGGCATGGGCGGCAACAGTCTGGGCTGCCTGGCTGATAGGCAACAGCAAGGGCACTGGTGGAGTGTCAGAGGTGAGAGGACCAATATTGTCATTCTGAGAGAGGATAGCCACTCCCCTGAGGCAGCGCCTCAGCAATCCTAGTAATCTGTTGGAGCACAGATTGCTGAACTGCTGTGACACCCTGCAAGTCCCTTTGAACACTGGTATCTGCAACCATGATGGCAGCAGCCTGAGCTTGGGTGGCAACAACTGAACTTGCATAAGAGCAGTCTGAGTTTGCATGGCAGCAAGCTGACATCGGCTATCATAAGAACATAAGAAATAGGAGCAGGAGTAGGCCATTTGGCCCCTCGAGCCTGTTCCGCCATTCAATATGATCATGGCTGATCTTCTACCTCAACTCCATTTTCCTGCACTATCCCCATATCCCTTGATTCCCTTAATATCCAAAAATCTATTGATCTCTGTCTTGAATATACTCAACGACTGAGCCTCCACAGCCCTCTGGGGTAGAAAATTCCAAAGAGTCACCACCCTCTGAGTGAAGAAATTTCTCCTTATCTCAGTCCTAAATGGCCAACCCCTTATTCTGAGACTGTGACCCATGGTTCTAGAAACCCCAGCCAGGGGAATCATCCTCCCTGCATCTACCCTGTCAAGCCCTGTAAGAATTTTGTATGTTTCAATGAGATCACCTCTCATTCTTCTAAACTCTAGAGAATATAAGCCTAGTCTACTCAATCTCCCCTCATTGGACAATCCCCCCATCCCAGGAATCAGTCTGGTGAACCTTCGTTGCACTCCCTCTATGGCAAGTATATCCTTCCTTAGGTAAGGAGACCAAAACTGCACACAATACTCCAGGTGTGGTCTCACTATATAATTGCAGAGATGCCGGCGTTGGACTGGGGTGGACAAAAATGAGAAGTCGCACAACACCAGGTTATAGTCCAACAGATTTATTTAAAATTACAAGCTTTCGGAGCTATCGCCCCTTTTTCAGGTAAAGTTACAATGAGTGAATCTACAAAAGTTCACAGAATATAAACACAGAAAATGCAGAGATACAATCTTTCCTTACATCAAAGACACACCAAGAGCACAGCCAAGACAATGAGATGTGTCCCAGGGGGTCCAACGTGTCAAATCCTGCTGTCTGCAGCAGATCTCTCTCCATATCCCTTCCTCTCTCTCCGTCCTTTTTGTGTTTGTTTTTTGTGTTTGTTTTTTTGTGTTTGTTTTTTAAAAACTGGAAAGACAGACAACGATGTCAAGTCACGTTCTGTAGCGTGACATGAACCCGATATCCCGATATCGGATCTGCGGGTTAGCGTTCTCCAAGGCGGCCTTCGAGACACACGACAACGCAAAATCATCGAGCAGAAACTGATAGCCAAGTTCCGCACTCATGAGGACGGCCTCAATAGGGATATCGGGTTCATGTCACGCTACAGAACGTGACTTGACATCGTTGTCTGTCTTTCCAGTTTTTAAGAAACAAACACAAAAAACAAACCCAAAAAGGACGGAGAGAGAGGAAGGGATATGGAGAGAGATCTGCTGCAGACAGCAGGATTTGACACGTTGGACCCCCTGGGACACATCTCATTGTCTTGGCTGTGCTCTTGGTGTGTCTTTGATGTAAGGAAAGATTGTATCTCTGCATTTTTTGTGTTTATATTCTGTGAACTTTTGTAGATTCACTCATTGTAACTTTACCTGAAGAAGGGGCGATAGCTCCGAAAGCTTGTAATTTTAAATAAATCTGTTGGACTATAACCTGGTGTTGTGCGACTTCTCATTTTTATATAATTGCAGTAAGATGTCTTTACTCTTATACTAAAATCCTCTTGTAATAAAGGCCAACATACCATTTGATTTCCTAATAGCTTGCTGTACCTGCATGTTAACATTCAGTGATTCGTGTACAATGACAAACATGTCCCTCTGAACACCAACATTTCCCAATCTCTCACCATTGAAAAAATACTTTGCTTTTCTATTTTTCCTACCAAAGTGGATAACTTCACATTTCTCCACATTATATTCCATTTGCCATGTTCTTGCCCACTCACTTAGCTTAGCTTATCTATATCCCCTTGAAGCCTCTTTGCAACCTCCTCACAACTTACATTCCCACCCAGCTTTGTATCATCTGCAAACTTGGATATATTATATTTGGTCCCCTCATCCAAATCATTGATATAGATTGTGAATAGCTGAGGCCCAATCACTGATCCTTACGGTACCCCACTAGTTACAGCCTGCCAACCCAAAAATGACTCGTTTATTCCTACTCTCTGTTTTCTATCTGTTAACCAATCCTCAATCCATGCTAGTATATTACCCCCAATCCCATGAGCCCTAATTTTGTTTAATAACCTCTTGTGTGACACCTTATCGAATGCCTTCTGAAAATCCAAATACACCACATCCACTGGTTCCCCCTTATCTATTCTGCTAGTTACAACCTCAAAAAACTCTAACAGATACATCAAACATGATTTCCCTTTCATAAATCCGTGTTGACTCTGCCCAATCCTATTATTATTTTCTAAGTGCCCTGTTACCACATCCTTAATTATAAATTCTAGCATTTTCCCGACTACTGATGTCAGGCTAACTGGTCTGTAGTTCCCCATTTTCTTTCTCCCTCCTTTCTTAAATAGTGGGGTTACATTTGCTGCCTTCCAATCTGCGGGAACCATTCTAGAATCTATGGAATTTTGGAAAATGACAACCAATGCATCCACTATCTCTATAGCCAACTCTTTCAGCTGTCAGCTGTGGCTCAGTGGGTAGCACACTCGCCTCTGAGTCAGAAGGTTGTGGGTTCATAGTCCCACTCCAGGGACTTGAGCACATAAAGCTAGGCTGACACTCCAGTGCAGTGCTGAGGGAGTGCTGCACTGTTGGAGGTGCCATCCTTCAGATCAGATGCTAAACTGAGACCCCATCTGCTCTCTCAGGTGGACGTAAAAGATCTTATGGCACTATTTCGAAGACGAGCAGGGGAGTTGTCCCTGGTGTCCGGGCCAATATTTATCCCTCAATCAACATAACAAAAACAGATTATCTGGTCATTAACATATTGCTGTTTGTGGGAGCTTGCTGTGCACAAATTGGCTGCCGCATATCCCACATTACAACAGTAACTACACTCAAAAGTACTTAATTGGCTGTAAAGTGCTTTGAGATGTCCAGTGATCGTGAAAGGCGCTATATAAATGCAAGTATTTTTTTTTCATAACCCTAGGATGTAGGCCATCAGGTCCAGGGGATTTATCAGCTTTCAGTCCCATTAATTTCTCCAGTACTACATTTTTACTAATACTAATTTCTTTCAGTTCCTCATTCACACTAGACCCTTGGTTCTCCACTATTTCCTGGAAGTTTTTTGCGTCTTCTTCTAAGAAGACAGACACAAAGTATTTGTTTAATTTCTCTGCCATTTCCTTATTCCCCATTATAATTTCTCCTGTCTCAGCCTGTAAGGGACCCACACTTATTTTCGCTAATCTTTTACAGTCTGTTTTTATGTCTCTCGCTAGTTTACTCTTATATTCTATTTTCCCTTTCTTTATCAATTTCTTGATCCTTCTTTGCTGAATTCTAAAATCCTCCCAATCCTCAGGCTTACTATTCTTTTTGGCAGCATTATAAGCCTCTTCCTTTGATGTAATACTATCTTTAACTTCTCTTGTTAGCCACGGTTGTACCACTTTTCCTGTGGGGTTTTTGTGCCTTAAAGAAATGTATATTTGTTGTAAATTATGTATTGATTCTTTAAATGCTAGCCATTGCTTGTCCACTGTTATATCTTTTAATGTAGTTTTCCAATCTACCTTAGCCAAGTCGCCCCTCATACCTACGTAGTTTGCTTTGTTTAGATTTAAGACCCTAGTTTCAGATTGAACTAAATCACTTTCAAACTCAATTTAAAATTCTGTCATATTATGGTCACTCTTCCCTAAAGGCCCCTTTATGACAAGGTTATTAATTAACCCTTTCTCATTGCACAATAGATGCTGCATCATGGTTGGGTCCGCAAGTGCACTAATGGAGTTGGCTACCAGTTCCATGCTGTAATGGATGGGCTCCAAGTTCTGTGCAAAGCCCTCTGCCAAGTTGGGGCTGGACTCCTCTATGCTCATTGACATTGCCTGCAGGCTTTCTGGCAGGCCTGCCAGTGCACCAAGCACTTCATTGTGCATACCCATCAGCCTTCTTCTGTTGTCCACCCCATCGAAGTGCTCATCTGAGTCCTCTGCAGCTGAACCTGTGTGTGACCTCACCCTCCAGCGAGCTAACACCTGCGCTACCCTTGTCCCCTGCCCTGGTTGTAGGCCACTCATGCCGGTGTCTCTCCATGTGTAGTTTCCGCCTCTAAGCTATCCTCTAAATTATGCACAGTGTCAGTATCTGAGCTGTTGGCTGCAAGTGTGAAATCAAGTGATAGTGATTTTACTTCATCACTGTCTTCCTGCTCTTCCACCTCTTGGTCTTCCACCACTGCCTAGCCAGGTTGCAGTTCTGGGTATCTGAAAGGAGAAAGACACAAGGGTAGGGTTGTGTTGAGGGGAGGGGGGAAAGCAAGAGGTGCATGCTTATACCATCTGCAGCTTGTAAATCAGAAGAGATTGTGGGAGGAGGGGGAAGTGGGATGTGAGAAGAAGGATTAGGTATGAGAATATTGTCAACTTCAATGGTGTCAGCCCCACCACTGGCCACGGCCTCAGCGATGACCGCTCGAATGATGGAGATTACCGTCTCCTCCATCGGAGTAAGGACATGCAGCCGTGCCTGTCCCCCACTGGGTAGGTCCTGCTGCCTCCAGTTATGTGCCAACTTGTCCTACAAGAGAAAGGGAAGTATGTCAGTGAGTGTTATGCAATGTGTTTGGGTGATGTGCCTGTCATGGTTGAATAGCTGGCAGTGTGGGCAAGCTGTGAGATGTGGGTGTGAGGCTTGCAGCAGCGCTAAGTGTGTGAGGGTGAAGTAAAGCTATGAATGTGATGTAGGAGTCGTGATTGATAGAGATTGTTGGTAGGTGAGTGATGGGGGTGTGTTGTATTGAGCAGTGTGTGAGGTTAGTGGTGCAGTTGTTGGCATATGACATTTGAAGATGAATTCACTGACCTTGACCACTGGTGAGAGGTCATTGAACTTCTTGCGGCACTGCATCCAGGTCCTCGGGGCTGGACTCCAGGCATTGACCGGCATGGCTATCTGCTCCCACTGCCTTCACAGAGTTTGTCTGGAGGGCCCTCCTGGCCCCCTGTGGATAGAAGTCTTCTCTAATCCTCGCCACCTCCTCCACCAAGGCCTCCAGTGCAGCATCAGAGAACCTTGACGCACGCTGTCTCGCCTGTTGTGGCATAAATCACTCTTCTTCCTTCGCAGATTCTCTTCCACAAACAGTTCCATCACTTGCTCCAGCCAGAATGCACCTCCCCTTTAAGTAGTGCAGACTAGCTTTAAGTGGTGCTGCCGTCACACAAACTTGGGCCCCCTGCTGAAGCGTGCAGTCTCTCAACCGCGCGTTTAGTGCAGGCTGCATGCAGTAATCATGCAAATTAGCAGGCAGCATATCGCGATCCCCACACCTGTTTTCGGGGGCTATCGAATTTTGCCCCCATAATCTTTTATCCATCGGCTTTCCCCTCTTTCACACAGTTGATACTTTCTACTCTCAGCATTTAAAAAATGTTTTTTTTATTAATTCTCGGGATGTGGGCGCCGCTAGAAAAGCCAACATTTATTGCCCATCCCTAGTTGCCCTTGAGAAGCTAGTACTAAGCCTTCTTCTTGAGCTGCTGAAGTCCATGTGGTGAAGATACTCCCACTGTGCTGTTAGGTAGGGAGTTCCAGGACTTTGATCCAGCGACGATGAAGGAATGGCGATTTCTGTCCAATTTGGACTAGTGTGTGACTTGGAGAAAGAACTGGAGGTGATGTGCTTGCTGCCCTTGTCCTTCTCGCTGTTAGAGGTCACGGGTTTGTGAGGTGCTGACGAAGAAGACTTGGCGAATTCCTGCTGTGCATCCTATAAGTTGGACATGTTGCAGCCATGGTGTGTCGGTGATGGAGGGAGTGAATGTTTGAGGTGGTGGTTGAGCTGCTAATCAAGCAGGGCTCTTTGTCCTTGATGATGGTGAGCTTCTTGAATGTTTTTGCAGCTACACCCATCCAGCCAAGTGGGGAGTATTCCATCACACTCCTAACTTATGCCTTGTAGGTGATGGAGAGTCAGGAGGTGAGTCACTCACCCCAGAATACCCAGCCTCTGACCTGCTCTAGTAGCCACAGCAGTGTTGTGGCTGGTCCATTTGAGGTTCTGGTCAATGGCACCACCAGGATGTTGATGGTGGAGGATTCGGCAGTGGTGATGCCATTGGATGTCAATGAGAGGTGGCTGGATTTTCTCTTGTTGGAGATAGTCATTGCCTGGCACTTGTGTTTCGCAAATGTAACTTGCCACTGATCAACACAAGCTTGGATGTTGTCCAGGTTTTGCTGCATGCTTCATTGTCTGAGGAATTGTGAATAGAGCTGATCAGTGCGCAATTATCAGTGAACATTCCCACTTCTGACCTTATGATGGAAGGAAGGTCATTGATAAAGCAGCTGACAATCTTTGGCCTAGGATGCAGCCCTGAGGAACTCCTGCAGCAATGACCTGTTGCTGAGATGATTGACCTCCAACAACCACAACTATCTTCCTTTGTGCTAGGAATTATTCCAGCCAGAGGAGAGTTTTCTCCCAATCCCCATTGACTTCAATTTTACTCGGGCTCCTTGGTGCCACACTCAGTCAAATGCTGCCTTGATGTCAAGGGTGGTCACTCTCACCTCACCTTTGTTTCAGTTCTTTTGTTCATGTTTGAACCAAGGCTGTAATGAGATTTGGAGCTCTGTGGTCCTGGTGGAACCCAAACTGAGCATCGGTGAGCAGGTTATTCATGAGTAAGTGCAGCTTGATAGCACTGTCGATGACAACTTCCATCTGCTGATGATTGAGAGTATGTAGATAAGATGGTAACTGGCTGGGTTGGATTCATCTGTTTTTTATGGATAGGATATACCTGGGCAATTTTCCACATTGTCGGGTAGATGCCAGTGTTGTAGCTGTACTGGAACAGTTTAGCTAGTGGCATGGCTAGTTCTGGAGCACAGGTCTTCAGCACTACAGCTGGAATGTTGTCAGGACCCGTAGCCTTTGCTGTGTCCAGTGGACTCAGCCGTTTCTTAATATCATGTGGAGTAAATCTAATTGACTGGAGACTGGCATCTGTGATGGTGGGAACCTCAGGAGGAGGCAGAGAAGGATCATCCACTCGGCACTTCTGGCTGAAGATGGTTGCAAACACTTCAGCCTTGTCTTTTCCATTCACACACCAGGCTCCACCATCCTTGAGGATGGGGATGTTCATGGAACTTCCTCCTCCCGACAGTTGTTTAATTATCCACCACCATTCACGACTGGATGTGGCAGGATTGCAGAGCTTTGACCTGATCCATTGATTGTGGGATCACTTAGCTCTGTCTATAGCACGCTGTTTCTGCTGTTGAGCATGCATGTAGTCCTGTGTTGCAGCTTCACCAGGTTAGCACCTCATTTTCAGGTACGCTTGGTGCTACTCCTGGCATGCTCTTCTACACTCCTCACTGAATCAGGGTTGGTCATCTGGCTTGATGGTAATGGTAGAGTGAGGGAAATGCCGGACCATGAGGTTACAGATTGCGGTGGAATTCATGATTGCTGCGGCTGATGCCACAAAGTGCCTCATGGATGCCCAGTTTTGAGCGGCTAGATCTATTCTTAATCTATCCCATTTAGCACGATGGTAGTGCCACGTCACATGACACAATGGAGGATATTCTCAGTGTGAAGGTGGGACTTGGTCTCCACAAGGACTGTGCAGTGGTCACCCCTATCAATAATGTCATGGACAATTGCATCTGCGACAGGTAGATTGGTGAGGATGATGTCAAGTATGTTATTTCCTGTGTTGGTTCTCTCACCACCTACCGCAAGCCCAGTCTGGATCTATATCCTCCAGGACTCAGCCAAGCTCGTTCAGCGGTGGTGCTACGGAGCCACTCTTGGTGAAGGACATTGAAGAACCCCACCCAGAGTATATTCTGTGCCCTTACTACCCTCAGTGCTTCCTCCAACTGGTGTTCAACATGAAGGATTACTAATTCATCAGCTGAGGGAGGGTGGTAGGTGGCAATCAGCAGGTGGTTTCCTTGCCCATGTTTGACCTGAAGCCATGAGACTTCATGAGGTCTGAAGTCAATGTTGAGGACTCCCAGGGCCACTCCCAACTGATTGTATATCACTATGCCGCCACCTCTGGTGAGTCTGTCCTGACGGTGGGACAGGACATACCCAGGGATGGTGATGGAGGAGTCTTGGACGTTGGCTGGTAAGTATGATTCTGTGGGTATGACTATGTCAGGCTGATGCTTGACTGGTCTGTGGGACCGCCCTCCCAACCAGTCCCCAGATGTTGGTGAGGAGGATTTTTCAGGGTTGACTGGGCTGGGTGTGCCTTTGTTATTGGATTTATAGCATTCATACTATGCGAAGCTGCCTCACTCACCTTCACCACCCTTTCACAGGCCACCCTCTAATCCACTGATCCACAGCAGAAAGGAGACTGCAAGAACTGGGTGAGGTGCAGCCGCATTGCAAACTCTCAGCCCAGTGCAGGACGATGCCAGTGGAGGACATCATTGGCAGAGGGAAGACATACAACTTTGGAGATGGAGTGAGCTACCACCACATGTCAGAGGTAGTGGAGGGGTCCAGTTCCAACTTGTGCAGGTTGTAAAGTATGGCATCAACACTCTACAGTCTACCATGGAGCATGTGGTCTCCTCAAAGTACACTGAAGCTAGGCCTTCCTTACAGACACTATGGCACCAGTAGTAGTATCTTTTATTGATGCTCATAAAGGCACCATGCAGGCTCTGGACCTCATCATCTCCTCTGCCTTGAACGGGCTAGGAGGTCAAATGGATAGGGGCCGCAGTCACTGAGTACTGGGAGAGATGTTGGACATGTTAAGTGGGGTGGGGGGAGGGGTGGGGGGTTTGGGGATTTCAGCTGAATTGCTGTTCAATGACCCACTGCCAAAGAGCTCTGTCTGCAGGCTGGTATTGGTGCCCTGCCACTTATTTGCTATCCTCAAAGTCACCTATGTTATCTTCATCAACTGGTGAAGGTCCTGTGTCTCTGTTGCTGCATGCTTTGGCAAACATGGCATCAGTCACCTGCATGATTGACTGATGTTCTTGATATCCTCTGTTGCAGCCTGGAAAGAATTAGAGGTAAAGAAATTGAAGACCGTGGTCACCTTGACTTCAACTGGCACTGGAGTGCCAGGTGTGGTAGTAGGTTGCGAGCAGCAACATAGGTCTGTGACAGCTTCCCTGGAGAATCACAGCGTCCTTGTCCACTGCTTTTCTGAGAAGTGCAGGTTTGTAACTCTGGTCCTATATACCCAGTTGGGAAGGTAGGGATTTCTGCAAACTCTCCTTCTCCTCTGCGATCTACTTGTAGCTGCAGTTCTGTTTGCCCTTTCCACCTGTTGCTGCTGCTCATCCTCCCCCTCCTCCTCCTTTAGCCAGAATCGAATAGCCAAAAGGATTCCAATTTTCAGAAAGGCAGCATTCCCAATACCGCCTTAAGCTATCTAAAGGTTGTCCAGCCACGATGAGCAAAAAAACAGTGATTCTGTGCCCAAAATTGCAGACAAATACAAGCAAGATGTTTCCCAAACAGTCTTATGGAACAGGTGAGTGCCTCTTCAAATACCGTTGAAACTGGTTGTTTCCTAGCCTGTACCACCCATGATTTGCTGGAGACAATGGGAAGCAGTGATGGCAACGCTGACTATAATGCATCTGGGTCCTAATTACATCATAGGACCCTCATTTAAATATATTTATTAGGCTCCTGCCTGTTTCCAGTAGAGGTACTGGCCACTTATGTCAAGACCTGCTTGAACATCACAACAGGCAGACCACCAGTGGTAACCCGACGATTTTTTTTCCCCCAATTTTTGTCCCATTACTCCTCCGTTCAAAAAAACAGGGTGGAAGGGAGACAAAAATAGGCTACATAGTTTTTTGAACTTTATCATTGGTGGTTTTTATCCCTTCTTTCTCCTTGCTGACTGGTACATTCCCTACCAATTAGTTTATCACTTCCTGCTGTTTCAGGAAGATGAAATTTGAGGCAATCATGTGCAAGTATGTTTCAAAGGTTTGCCTGTATAGAGGTATGTGATGCTGAATTGTGACTATTGAGGTATAATGAATGCTGATCTATGAGAACATGGGGGTGATTTTGCCAATGGGGGCACGTTGGAGGCGGGACTGCTGCTTGTCTAGTAAAGGCATCAAGGGATATGACGATAGGGCCGGTGAATGGAGTTGAGGCAGAAGATCAGCCATGATCTCATTGAATGGAGGAGCAGGCTCGAAGGGCCGAATGGCCTACTCCTGCTCCTATTTCTTATGTTCTTATGTTCTTTGTCGGGTTTTGTCCTGCCTCCATCGACTTGTGGCCAGCTCACGCTATTTTCCCTTGATTGACCTTGTTAAGCCCGCCCAGCGGGCTTAGCAGGCAATTAAGGGGAAGCCGGTTACAGAGAACGTCAGCGTATGATGTTTCATCTGTCAAAAATTTTTGACAGATGAATTGTCATCGTTTGACAGCTCTGTGAAGCTGTCAAACACTGACATTCTCTGTTGTTTGATGAGTCCTTGTATTCAAGACTCATCAAACCTCTTTTGTGAGCAGAAATCAGATGGCTGTTGCATGGGAGAATGCAGCAGCCATTCTGTCATCTCTGCCGGTGAGATGCGGGAGCCTTCGGTTCCCCAACTGTTGAAGCCTGCAGGAAGAAACAAAGGTAAGTAAACATTTTCTATCACTTTTCACTCACCTCACATACTTACCTCGCCACACTTACACCCATCACTTACCTTCATAGTGCACTTTTGCACCCCGCAGACCCCCGCAGACCCACTGCTCGCCTCGGTGTCCCTGGCGGGGTTTCCTGATGTCGGGAAGCCCGCGCCTCTGCTGGAAAAATGGGGATAATCCTCTTAACTGCCTGTTAACTACCTGTTAACAGGCAGTTAAGTGGCTGTAATCCCCTTCCTGCCTCCAGGAGACAGGACCCGGCGCGGGTCGGCTACCCGCCTCCTGGGAAGATGGCACGAAGGTGGGTTGGGGGCGGGATGGGTACCCGCCCCCAGATTCTGCCATTTTCCTGACAGTCCCACCTACAAACCCGCCTCCCCAGGGTTTGCAAAATCGCCCCCATGATTTTATAAACTATTGGATAGCCCGTGGAGTTGCTCATGGTAAGTCAGAAACTGCACTGTTTTTTAACGACAAATGTGTTATACTATGAAATATTAGTTCTAATTGTCAGTATGTTTTAAAGTGCCAGTGTTTGCCTCTCTCAATCTTCATAATAGTGAAGGACATTTTCAGCTGATTAATGTAACAGCTGCTCACACAGTCGGTATGTACTCCACTTACCAGCAATTTAATCAAAACTCTGATTTTAAACAGTGCCACTGTGCTGGACACTTGCCAACTGTATGGTCAGCTGTTATAATTACAGCTGAAAACCTTCTTCGGTGATAGATGGCCATTTTAAAGTATATTGGCCCAGATATTCCGATCCCTACGGGTGGGTACGCGCTGTGTACCCACCTGTAGGGACATCGGAAATGCCGGTTTCAGGCATGCACAGCGCATGCGCTGGAAACCAGCATTTCCGATCTATCTTTAATGGTCTTGACAGATCCTCCCGCTGCCCTGGAGAAGGGCCTCTGGGGGCGGATAGTTCCGTTTTTTGGAGACCCTCCGCCTGCAGAAAACCCTTACAATTCTTACGCCTGGTAAAAGCAGGCGTAAGGCCTGCTTTTACCAGGATAAGAGATGAAAAAAAGTTTTTAAAAAATTTTCACTGATTTATCATTTAAAAATACTTTAAAAAAGGTAAGTTCATTTTTAGCCCCGTAAAAAAATATAATTATTTTTTTCAAAAAATTAAATTTTTGTTTAAAATAGTTAGGGGGAAAATTCCGTTGGTTTGCGCCTCCCGTTAGCACCTTAAGAGGGCGTTAATGGGGCGCAAAGCAACTAGCGCCCGGGCGCGGCGATATCTGCGCCTCTCGTGAAATTGACCAGACATTTTGCGGCGGCGCTAAACACTACCGCCACGATCTCCTGCGCCGGCAGATCGTGACGTCAGTCGAGTGCGCAACATCCCGGTAGCACCCCAGAGCGGATATTGAGTGGCGCCCCCTGCCTTACTGCCTGCCGTTAGCAACGACAGGTTGAGGGGAACGTTTTGCAGTTGGGAAGGGACTGGGGGAGCGCTATTTAAAGGCGAACGCTTCCTGCCTTTTTTTGTTGGTCACATTTTTGCACCACGCATTGAGAGAGAGAGAGAGAGAGAGAGAGGGAGACCTCTGGAGAGATTCAATGCTGTGTGAAGAAGTTTTGGGTACTGAGCAGCATTTTGCAGGTTCATTTTGATTTGCCCTTCCTTGCATCTATTTAGAAGAGACTGTGGGGGCTGCACTCTGAGCTCTTTCCCTGGTTCTCTCCATTGTTCTTTCCAGCAGATTTGATGTACAGGACTCTCCAGGCCGAGATTCAAGGCTGCAATGAGCAGGATGTGGATGGAGAGCAAGATCAACCCTTCCCTTTAAGAACTGGCTGGCGCCATTGTGTCTGTGTTCCATTGCTGACTGACATCACATGAGCTTCGCCAGCGCTCTGAGGTAGCACCTCGCTCCTCAGCCTTTGCGCCTTAAGACAGGTGTGTAGCGCCTGATTTAGCGCTCCAATCACCTCCAGGGGCGATGAAAGCCAAGTTTGCAGTCGGAGGCGATAATTAGCGCCAGGCGCTAAACATTGCGCACAGCCGATAATTGCGCCCCAAACGGGGCGATACTGAATTTTTCCCCCTTAATTTATTGTAATTTCAAGTCATTTTAAAAATGTGATTTTTTTTAAAATTTATTTAAAGTTTCACTATTTTTTTTCATTGATCTCCATTCATATATTTGACAGGTCTTCCTGTCAAATGTATGAAGGGAGATTCCCTTCTGTGATTGGCTCCCCATGGCCCACGTGATCCCAGGGACGCTGCGAACTACATGCGCCCCTGGGATACGTGGGCCCTGCACACTTCAAGTTTGGAGAGGTCCAGGAGCGGAAGCGTGTGTCTCCCAGGAGCCCTCAGGTAAGGGCGCAGATTTTTCCAGATCGCAGGCCTCTGCCCGCGGGAGGCCTGCGATCAGAAAATACGGGCCGATGTGTAATAAAATTGCTTTTTTTCGGTGGCTCGTTCTCTTTTCCTTTGTTTAAGATTCCAACTCTTTGCTTTGATATGTTTTTCACAGCTTCATTGCTCACCCAGCATGTATATATATCCTTCCCTCTTTCTTTCATTATACCTGGCACCCTATCCCATTTCCTTCTCGCATTTTCTTTGTCATCCTCTTTCCACAGATACACTCTCTCACATACACACTAGCCCTCACACACAGGCTTTTTTCCTTCTTTTTCTCCTCTCTCTCCCTTATACACATATCCCAAACACATTGATGTACATGGAGCCTCTCTTTCTCACAAACATACACTGGGAAGAATTTTAACCCTACCCACCTGGCTGAAAGTGGGCAGGTGGACAGTTAAAATGCAGTCAGGTGACTTACCCGTCAATATTCCGTCTGCTTCCTGCCGATCTTTATCTTAGAATCACAGAATCATAGAATGGTTACAACACAGAAGGAGGCCGTTCAGCCATTCAAGCCCATGCCAGCTCTCTGCAAGAGCACTTCAGCTATTCCCAATCCCCCACCCTTTCCCCCGTAGCCCTGCAATTTTTTTTCCTTTGGGTACTTATCCAATTCCCTTTTGAAAGCCATGATTGAATCTGCCTCCACCACCCTTTCAGGCAGTGCATTCCAGATCCTAACCACTCGCTGCACCTTTGATTCTTTTGCCAATCACCGTGTATCTGTGTCCTCTGGTTCTCGACCCTTCCACCAATGGGAACAGTTTCTCTATCTAGACCCCTCGTGATTTTGAACACCTCTATCAAATCTCCTCTCAACCTTAAATAACAACAGAAAATACTGGAAACACTCAGCAGGTCAGGCAGCATCGTGGAGAGAGAAACAGAGTTAACGTTTCAGGTCGATGACCCTTCGTCAGAACTCCTCTCAACCTTCTCTGCTCTAAGGAGAACAACCCCAGCTTCTCTAGTCTATCCACGTAACTGAAGTCCCTCATTTGTGGAATCATTCTTGTAAATCTTTTTTGCACCCTCTCTAAGGCCTTCACATCCTTCCTAAAGTGCAGTGCCCAGAATTGGACACAATACTCCATTTGAGGTCGAACCAGTGTTTTATAAAGGTTCATTATAACTTCCTTGCTTTTGTACTCCATGCCTCTATTTATGAAGCCCAGGATCCTGATTTTAACCTGCTCATCTGAGCAAGTGGCAAATGCACCTGCCGGAAGCCAGCGGGGTCCTTCTTTCAATATGCAGATTGGGAACTGATGACATAATCCAGGCAGGCTGTCACAGACCTCTGCATGGTGGTAGTGTGCTGCATCTTGCACAACTTCACAATTCAAAGAGGATTGCACTTGGAGGAGGCAAAGCAAGATGAATCCTCATTATCTGATGAGAAAGCATTGGGTGAAGGCACGGAAAGAACACAAGAGGAAAGGCCACTGTAAGATCTGGCAGCCAGAGATACTAGGGATGAATTAATTGCACAGTGCTTTGTTTGACCTACTCAGCCCTCTGAAAAATTATGCAATCCATCTCTGCATTAACAGTCCTTCTTACCTTCTTCACCACTTCCTTAACCCATTGAAAATTGAAACCATTCAACCAATCATCATATGTATGATATACTGATAATGCAGACTCATAGGCTGCTATGAAAATCCACTGAAGATAGATAAAAGTTCCCAATGTGAATCGGTTAATCCTTTAAAGGCAAACACAATAATTGCCTTGGATTCATTTCTCATCCAAGTCTCAAGCATAGAGCCTATTTCAAATGATGATTTGCTAACTCTACTAATCCTACGAGGTGCTCCCCAGTGGCTTCAGGATAGCTGGTGGAAGGCTGACGTTGCTCATGTTGAGACCCTTGAGATCCTCGTGGCCAGCACCCTCAGGAAGCTTGAACCTGAGAAGGTCCGACTTCAGACTGTGGCACTTTGGCTACTGCCAGGCAGTCTCCTTTCTGGCACCATGATGGGAATTAGTTGAGGGGGTGGCGAAGAAGCAGATGTGCCGACATCCTGAGAGGGCAACATGTGCTGTTCCCATTGCCCCACTGTCATTCCCCTGGGGTTGGGGCTCATCACTCCCACTGATCTGCACAAGAGCAGACTGCAGAATATGAGTGATCCCTTGAAAGCCCCGATCCATATGGTCCACCAATCCCTCCAGGGTGGAACATACAGTACATTGGAGCCCAGAATCTGGGTGGCAGCCGCTTGAACTTCCATCAAAGCTGCAAAAGCTGGTGACACAAATTCTTGGTGTGAGTGCCCAGTTACAGCATCCATGCAGGTTGTCATATGCCCCATGGTAGACCGCAGAGTGCTAATGCCCTGCAACAGGAGGCCACACAAGCTGGATGCATACTCCTCCAAATGGCATGTCCTTGGCAGTCTTTCCAATACATTATGTGTGCCAAAAGGATTTTTCTTTTGAAGACTAGGCCCCTGAAGTCTAAATCTCCATCCTGTTCAAGGGCTGTGTAAATTTTTCATTTAAATTAAAGGTTGTTCATTTCTGGTAGAGGAGGTAACTGTTTGCAGCTGAGATGAGCACATTTCAGAAAGACTAAACCTTGTGGATGAATTGGGATTTCCTCAATGTTAGTGGAGTCATTTGCATAAATGTTGTAGGTAATTGGCAATTTAACTGCTTGAGAAGTATGAAAGGAGTATTTTTATGTTTTTCAATCATTGGCAGTAAAGAATTTGTATGTGACGATATCACCTACAGGAAAATTGAACTCAGCCACCATTAGATTGGCAGATATTAAAATCTAAAAAAGGGGTTTAACCTGACCTATGTAATTTTAAAATGTGCTACACATTTAGTGTTAATGTTATCAGTTACTTGTAATTTTATGTCTGTGAAAGTAAAGTAAGCAATGTATTCTGACAATATAAGTGCAATTTGTGGCAACTCATTGCATGCTCCTCTGTGATTTATTCCAATTATCATTGCTTCCCAGATCTATATTAAGCTAAAAGTTTTCAGGATTTGTTGTATATTTGGTATTTTATAATTATGTATAAAGGTTCAAGCTTCCATCTGGTATGATTCAGTAAGGTGCATTTCATGCTAAGTTTCATGATCATGCAAATTAGTAGCAAATTAATTGACTTCTTCTTTAGACTACTCCATTCTCAGATAGAATTTGGCATTAATATTATTTTAATACCATGTTTTGGTTGCTGCAGCCTTCCATATGGCTGTCGCTTTTAAGAATATAATCAATGTTATTTCTTTAAAAATAATTTACATTTAAATCTGTTTTTTTAAATGTGTTGCTGCTAGCATTGGCAGATGCCAGTCACGAACTTTACTGATTTAGCTAACTGTATGCTGTAAATAAATAATAAAGCACGGTCTTTCAAACAGAGGAACAACAACTCCACCTACAGGCACTACTTCTGTTACTGTCTGTTTATTTGTGGTATTATTTTTCCTATATAATCTAACACTGTCACATCCCAGTACAGTATAATTCCAGTACAGTGCTGGCCTACTTTAGAAGTAGAAGATAGTCATTAATAGTACAGTTTAAAGAACCATAAATTTGTGATAGACCAAAACCTATATGCAAAAATAATTATTGCAATCAAGATGAGGAGTGACAGCAGAACACTTATTTCTAGTTTGCAGCCAGTAGCAACACCAATCATTTCTAGGTCAGGTATGGCCTTGCCTGGTGCAGTGCAGAAATCCTCCTTACACTACCCTGATTCACAATTGTTAATTATAGAAAATATTCTGCAGGCAATCTGTTAATGGAATGGGCACAATATAGTCATCATCACATCATCTAAGAAAAACTTGATGCAATTGGCTAACTTGCTAGCAATTGGGATAGACAATAAACCAACAGCAAAAGCAACTTGCCTTGAGCTATTTTTCTTTTAGGCGTAACCACCAGGTTTTAGTCTCGTTCTGACCATATTGTTTAAATGGGTCTTCCTCTTTAAAATAAATGGTGCACACACCCATAAAAGCCTTAGAGTACACCATGAGTGAGGACTGGTGGGTAGCCTGGATTCAAACCCATGTCCTCAAGGTGAAAAGACAATATTCTAGTGCAATATTTCACCCATTCGTCTTGACCACTGTATTCCTTTTATACATTGGGTGTATTCATAATTAGAAAGTCATAGCTACTGCAGCTGCCTTTGTTCCAGTCTGTCACTATGATTGCATTAAGTGGTTCTGGTTTGCAGCAACACAAATGAGCTTAGATTAGGTAGGTTTTCTTGAATTTCAACAACATCAGTCACAAACTGGAACAAACAGCTTATGATGATCCTTCTTTAGTCTGCTTTTTGAAGCTTACAGATGTTATATGAATTTTGTGGCACAGCCAGCCTACAGTTTCTCTATAAGCTTTGGTAAAATGTACAACCATTTTGAAAATATATTTTGCCAGATTGATCGGATAAAGCAGACATGTGGCTGCATTGAGTGAGCATCAGTTGGTCTTGAATTGTTTTCTCAATAATTAGAACAGTTAAGATTCACAATTACAGAGAAATATTTTTAAGCCTCCAAAAGCTTGCCTTATCTCTAATGCGTGAGAAACTAAATATATTTACAGATTGTGGAACTAGAGTGACTCCTAATGGTACAGTTTGCAACCACAGCTCTGAGTTCTTACTGAACATACCCTTGAATTATACCTTCAAAAATTGATCTTGTAGCCTAAATATTGATGTACATCGCAAGTGTGTGCCCAAATTGTTCTACATGACTTAAGTAATTAACTTGATATTCTGGCCTTGAATTTCCTCCATATTTGTGCCTATAGACACGTGCAACTAAAAGATCGTGGAAATTTAAGATGTAAGTGAGCTACGTGCGAAAATAACGGCCAAATCTCCTCAATCTTTCACAGCCATCTATCGAACACTTTGCCCGAACGCATCTCCGCCCATAAAACTGGCCATGCTCCCAAGTTACAGTGCCTCATATGCGAGATTCCTGCAATTGCACTTGTTCAGAGGCTCTCTTCAAATTACGACCAGATTTTCAGGTACATCAGGAAACATAGATATTTTACTGGTGTTTTATTGCCATTTTTTCAGTGTTTTAAAAAAATATATTCTCACTGAGACCCGAACAATATCTTCTGTTCCTTTTAATGCATTTTTATGACATCAGTATAAGTCACATTAAAAAAGCTTCCCAATTGCAGGTTCTTAAACATGCTGTGCCTAATGTACATGAATGATGGTTGAATGAGTTGAAACTTTTATTTTTATACTAATGAAAAAGATATATGGTGTGAGATTGGCGCTTTCCTTGAGTTCCGATTGATTATGCTGATTTACGGCCATTTATGCCATTTTATGTTAGGGCATTAAAAAGATTGTAGCTGATTCTCCTCCACCTTGCTTCCCAACAGTGCCTGAAAAATGTTTGTAAATCAGAGGAAAAATGGGTGCTAATCTTTTCTTCCCATTCTGATCCTGAATAACACAACACCCCCCCAACTCCCTCTGTGGTTTTTCTGGTGTCTGCTCCTGACTGCGCTTGAAGAAGGTGCAGCAATGCAAATGTCATGCAAAGGAACATCAGAGAACTTTGCACACAAAATTCCTCTAATGGAACTGAGTCCAGTTTAGGGAAAAACATCCCCCTATAAAAACTTGGCACTACTGCTTCCTGAACTGCTGTTTCGGCCATATCTGTCAGGTGCCAGCCATGGCTCGATGGTAGCATGGTCACCTCTGAATCAGAAGGTCCTCAACCACTCCAGAGACTTGAGCACACAATCTAGGCTGAAACCACAGTGCAGTAGGGGGTGAGTTCTGCACTGTCGGAGGTGCCATCTTTCAGAAGAGATGTTAAACAGCCCTCTCAGGTGGACGTAAAAGATCCCATTGCACTATATCAAAGAACAGCAGAAGAGATCTCCCCGGTGTCTTGGCCAATATTTATCCCTAAACCAACATTCATAAAAAACAGATTATCTGGTCATGCTCTCATTGCTTTTTGTGCGACCTTGCTGTGCCCAACTTTGCTGCCACATTTCCTACATTACAACAGTGACTACACTTCAAAAGTATTTCATTGGCTGTAAAGCGCTTTAGGACGTCCTGAGGTCGTGAAAGGCGCTATATAAATGCAAGTCTTTCTTAAGGACAGACTGGTATTGTCACAAAAGGTCTTTATTCTAGACCAGTGTTTCCCAACCTGTGGTCCGCGGACCACCAGTGGTCCGCGAGGGTACTGCAGGTGGTCCGTGAAAAAATGGTCCAAATCCCTAAAATAAACGTGTCTGTTGTCTCCACAGATGTTGAATGACCCGCCGTGTGGTTCCAGTGTTTTTATTGCTGTTTAAAGCTGGATTTTGGGGATGAGCTGATGGAAGTGAAAACCTGCTGTGGATGGAGGGCGGGTTGGTTTTCTGGAAGGAGCAAATCAACTGGGCCGAAAAATCAGCTCCAGACAAATTCACCAAAATATTCCCCACCTCACTACCGCACAACGGCAAGTACTGCTCCACTCTACCGTATAAACCCAACCAGTGCCCCCTCAATTCAGCAATCTTCACCAGTGTCCCCACTATTATACAACCTCAGATGTGCATGTACGGAGTGTGTGTCTTTGACAGTGGGCTTTATACAACCGCAGCCACCAGTACTCCTGAGTCACACTAAGTAAATCTAGATGTCATAAATATAAGATCCTCAATAATAAATGCAGGAGGGAATTCAGGAAAAACTTGTTTATGCAAAGAGTGGTTGGAATGTGGAACGCGATACCACAGGTACCAGATATCAGTGAGGGGAGCAACGAAGTTTCAGCCGTGAGTTGGCTCCGTGGCTTAGTTGGTCAAAGCGCCTGTCTAGTATACTAGGAGAGCCTGGGTTCGATTCGTAGCGGGGCATTTTTTAAAGAACAAAATATTCTCTTATGATCCCACAGAGGGATCAGGCCGCGAGATAAACTTTTATCAGCAAACCGAAGAAAGACAAATTAACAGAAAGATGTGTTGCTTCGCCCAGTGCAAAGGTGAAATGGATGTTATTGAAAATAATTTCCCCCTGACAGTTTGTGTAGATTTTTTGTAATGTCTGGATTTTCAATGTCAGGAGAAACTGAAAAAGTAAGAAATAAACTGCTGATGACCCATACAGGGATTAAACCCGTGCCCTTAGCGATATTAGCACCACGCTCTAAACAACTGTGATAACAGCTGTCCGGATTATTCGAGCCCCACGCTGTTTTACTTCTCACACTGGGTCACTGAGTTACTGTACAGATAATGAACACACCACATTCCTTAAACATGATTCCGATATAAAATAATCACTGTTCGATAAAAACCGAGTATGTAAATCGAAAGTAACAGAAAAAGAGAACTTAATTGTGAAAAGAATGATTGCACCAACATTGAAGAGGAATCTGCCGGCCTCCGCCACACTAATCCTGTGACTGTGGGAGTTTGGTTCGGGCAGAGCTTTGCCTGTGACGACACGAACACCCCCCCGCACCCGCCCCCCCCTCCATCCATGTTAAATCTGAAAAGTGTCTGGCAAAAATTCGGAACAGGCGGGGAGGAAGTAACCCTTCGGAGAGGTTTGTGTTTTTAATTTCAAAACATGTTTTACACACCCTTCCAGGGATTGTCCTGGAGTCCCCTATACTGTTTCAATTGTAGCACTTTCTGAAATACTACCTGTGTCATGTGTTAGTCAAGAGAGACAGAGGGGAATTAGGCAGCCCAAGCGTCACTGAGCCTTTGCTGTAGTGAAACAGGGGTTCGTTTCATGAAACAGTGCTACAGCTTTCGGAAGAGAGAGAGCTTATAGAGACCTGATGGGTTCCACCGAAACAAAACGGCTTGAGGTGTTGGCAGGCAGGACAGATAGAATGTGGTGAGTGTTTAAACTAGATGTGGAGGTTGTTGCTGTAGTTATTCTATGGAGTTCCTTCAAGGAGGTGAATCTGAATGCAATGGATCAACATGTACCCATGCAAAGCAAAGGTACTGAGCGTCATTACAGTCCAGCCTGGTTCAAAGGAACTAACAAACAATTAATCCAGAAGAGAAAAAGGGATTTAAGGCCATGACGGTAAATGGCACAGACTTCAGGCGGCTTCAAAACCAGAAGGCAAGACAAGAGTGTAAAAACTGCAACAGAATGGCGAAGAACAACTTCACATTGAACATGGCAAGTGAAGAGAAGGGTAATAATAGTGCCAGAGGTAAGTTGTGATATTATTCACAAAATGTTTTAAACGGCTTGCTTACGTTGTGGTCCGCAAAAGCTTTTGATGACGATGTAGTGGTCCGCATAAGGGACTTTTTGAATAAAATATGGTTTTGCTGCTTCAGGTCATGTTACCGAGTGTTGTTAATCTTTTACACTTAGTGATGGAGGTCAAGTTCAATACTGTGCCAGCCCCACCCGCTTTTGCGATATGCCTTATTTGGAGGCAGGTATGGGCCTCCCAAGGGATGGGGAAATAACCACAAGTCCCCTTGACACCTGTTGAAGGAATTCAACTGGCGTTCTCCTGAGCCACAAAAACCAGGCTTCCTAACACAGAGCAAGAATCCCTCCTCCTCTCACTATATAACTGCTCCATCCTGCTTTGAATAAAAAGGGAAGCCTCAGAGTCAAACCAACATCCTCCTTGTATTTCTGCCACATAATTCTTTATACCCATGCACGTTCTCCCTCTTTGTCCACCAACAGCTTGATACCACGATGTCACCCTCTTACCAGCCCCCTCCAAGGGACACTACGGTTGCTCAGACTGCTGCTTGGAGTGCTGCTGTCACCTCCTATGGCACAAACACCATCACAGGGAATGGCATCTTTAAATAAAGATGAAGACCACCAACAGGCAATTTACAGCTTTTAGCAAGTAAAAAATCCCGCTCCCATAAACCATCACTTTTCTCTTGGGACTTCCAATGTCCCTGCCCCTTTAAGGTTGCTGCTGCCTTTAAGGCCCAGACCGCTCCCAGTGTGCACCTGTTTTATTACAATGAGCCCCAGCAGGAAGATTGGATGCTGACGAGGTTGGTATAGTGTAACGTACTGCTCTACGTTAGTTGCTCCTGGATAGCGCCAAGAGAAGATCGGCCTTATAATGTTCAAAACAAAAGCGCTCTTGACACCAGAAGGCACAAGCTGTTATTTCAAAAGGTTTGTCCTATAAACTTTAATTTAGAATTCTGAAAAGTCTGCTGATTATTTCTGTGTGATGTCAAAAATAATTATTAAAATTACCAAAACAAAATTAATACTTAATATTCTATATGCTCAGAAATGCTATTTTACTTACTATCATTATTCTGAGCCAAGTAAGCTTGAAATGTTTGGCCACTGGGGGACTGATGTTCAAAATTTTACCTGGGGAATGGAATCGGTGGAGGGAGGTGGTGTTGGCCAAAGCAGGTGACTGTTAATCCGGCCCCCCTTACCGTGAGGCCCGAGCAATTTTAATTGCTTCCTCACTGTCTGAAATCAGATAATGTAGGTGAGTCAAAGACAGTAGGACCTCAGCGGGAAATCACGCTATTGCAGCCCGCCATTGGGGACCCACAGAAATGGCTCTCGGTACGGTAAGTCAGGAAAGAGAAAGGTCCGGGCCGATCGTGGTTGGAGGAGGGGAAACGTAAAGCCCAGGGCAGAGGACACCCAACGTTTCATCACTGGGTTGGGAGGATCACTCTTCCTAGCCCACAACGAACATTAAGAAAACTAAATACTATAAAATCTAAACAATGAATAATTACCTGGGCCTCTTTTGGCCACATGATGCTTGTTGCCAGCTTTTGCAGGCAGCTCAGAGACTGCAAGAATCATGTTTTTTCAGAGTTAATATTACATCGGGGTCCACCTTATGTCATCGAACCCCGGTATTTTAGCATTTATGAGACCCCGCCCACTGCAGGCTACCGAAACCAAGGAGTTAAAATCCTGAGCTGCGGGAATGCAGCGGGTTTTGCCCGACTGCCATTTTAACCTCTATCCCACACTGCTACTGCCGTGCGTGCAGGGTTAAAATCAGGGCTTGAAAATGAAGATCAGAGTTCAAGATGCCAGACACGTTGGGCTAGGGACAGTACTTTGCTTTCAGGTAATATTTCTGTTCAAAGGACGTGAAATTCGGTTACGCCCCATTTGGGGGCGGTAACTGAGTCAAGGCCGGACATTTAACGCCCGGCGCGGAAGTACTGCCCCGGCCGCTAAATTCGGCTTACTGCCCCGCACAGGAAGTGGAGCGCAATCTCAGGCGCTCCACTTCCTGGTGGGGTGGTAACCGAGGGGCTGTTGGGGCGCGGTCGGCAGCGCTTGGCGGAGGCTGCCATGTTTCAACGTCCCTCCCCCTCAGTTAAAGCGGAGGGTCGCTGCGCACTCTGCAGTGCCTCCGATGGCCCACACTAGAGCACCAGGGCGGCGTGGTGTCGTGGCTGCAGCCCGGGACCGAGACGTGGTGCTGGGCTGTGCGATGGTGGCTAGGACCACACCGCGGCTCACCATGAAGGGTCGACCTGGAGGTCAGCCAAAAAAAGAAAATGGCAGCGCAGGTCGCGGCCTCACATCCCCTTTAAATACCGCCCCGCGAGCGTGGGGCAGTAAGGGGCGCTAAGGGGTCGCGGCGCACGGTGATGACGTCATTGCGTGGGGCGCAGTGCTATTGGGTAGCGCCTCAGCAAAGTCCTGCCATATTTCTCGAGAGACGCTTTTTTAGCACCCCCCCCCCCGCCCCAACCAGGCGATAAGCCCTTTGCGCCCCGTTAGCACCCCCTGGAGGCGCTAATGGCAGGCGCAAAGGAGCCAAATTTCTAGCCCTTTAAAATGTCTATACTTGAGCAGCAGTTCTGTAACATAGAGCCAGTGGAACAAGAGATAACTAACAAACATTAATAACTATCATATGTTGTATCTGTTTATAACGTATAGGAACTAGTGATGATTCTGATCAAATAAACTTCCCTTACAGCAAAATTTAAAATATGCTCCAAATATTTGAGAGATAGCAACTGAGGACCACTAGTTGCAAAAATAACGGCATTACACAGTTAACAAAGAATAGTTTGCTGCCTTAAATTTAGTCACAAAGGGTTTCATTTACTGCATGGAATATTTTATGGAATTCTTTGATAATTAGCATAAAAATATTAGTCCATTATTAAAAGGTATGGTTTCATCTGTTAATTATTTTCGACATTTAGATGACACTGTAGATATGTAGATATTGTGCTTTTTTGTGAACATTTCTGTAATACCACCACCAATTCAGTGAACAAAATTATTAACTTCACCTCATGACAAACTTTAATATTCTTAGAGGGCGCTAATGGGGTGCAAAGCAACTAGCGCCCAGACGCGGCATTGTTTGAGCCGTTCGCGAAATTGACTAGACATTTTGCAGCGGCGCTAAACACGACCACCACGATCTCCTGCGCCCGCAGATCGTGACGTCAGTCGAGTGTGCAACACCCCGGTAGCGCCCCGGACCGGATATTGAGTGGCGCCCCCTGCCTTACCACCTGCCACTAGCAACGATAGGTTGACGGGAGCGTTTTGCAGTTGGGAAGGGACTTGGGGAGCGCTGTTTAAAGGCGACCGCTTCCTGCCTTTTTTTGTTGGCGACATTTTTCCACCACACATTCTGAGAGAGAGAGAGACTCCTGGAGAGATTCAAAGCTGTGTGAAGCAGTTTTGGGTACTGAGCAGCACTTTGCAGGTTCATTTTGATTTGACTTTCCTTGCATCGATTTAGAAGAGACTGTGGGGGCTGCACTCTGAGCTCTTTCCCTGGTACTCTCCATTGTTCTTTCCAGCAGATTTGATGTACAGGTCTCTCCAGGCCGAGATTCAAGGCTGCAATGAGCAGGGTGTGGATGGAGAGCAAGATCACCCCTCCCCTTTAAGAACTGGCCGGCTCCAGTGTGTCTGTGTTCCATTGCTGACTGACATCACATGAGCTTCGCCAGCACTCTGAGGTAGCGCCTCGCTCCTCGGCGTTAGCGCCTTAAGACAGGTGTGTAGTGCCTGATTTAGCGCTCCAATCCCCTCCAGGGGCGATAAAAGCCAAGTTTGCAGTCGGAGATGATAATTAGCGCCAGGCGCTAAACTTTGCGCCCGGTCGATAATTGTGCCCCAAACGGGGCGATACCGAATTTCTTCTTCTTAATCTGTCTAAACCGATTCCTGGATGAAAGAACTAAGGGGGTAATTTTAAATGTTATTGTCAGGTGAAAAACAGGCAATAGCGAATCGGGTATCTGTTTAACACCCGCCCGATTGTCTTTTCCATTGACTTCTCTATGCATTTCTATGTGTGCACTCAAAATCCCATTGGTAACAGTCATGAAATTCTGATAAAGGGTTCCAGCCAAAACAACAACATAAGCAGTTTATACTCTTTCAGATGCAGACTGACCTACAATTTATTTCCAGCATTTTCAAATACCACAAATACACAAAGACATTAGAACACAAGGTATGGAAGAAAAAGATGCAATAAAAGGTACTGAACAAAGGCAGATAAATAAATGACTATAATTCTCTTTGTAATTTGATGAAATCAGAACAAATTGTCCCTAAAGCCACATGAGAAATATTTTGGTCAACTAGTTCAGCTCCATTGGTCCCATTCTATCCAGCAACATTACGAAGTAAATAATTACATTTATCTCCTCTTATTAACTTCAGGAGTATCCTCTGTCTCAGGCAGTGGGCTAATATTGTATCCATCAAAGTTCATAAGAGATAAGAAATGACATCCAGTGCAAGACCCCTAAGCATATTTATGTCATTATTTGAGGAGGGAAGAAAAATCTCTGTGCCATAGGAAAAAATGTCTCAGTCACTTTGCCGTGGGAAGGAACTAATGAGAAAACGACATTTTATTATATAAAGACAGCAGGCATAAAATTCACCAACAATTTCAGCAGCAAAAGTTTCAAACTAAATACTTCAAAGCTGGGTAAAACTGACATTAGATACAGAATTTTTAAATGCTTATAGTGTGTCATAAAGCCCCTGGTCTGGATGGATTGCATCCATACATATTAAAAGAAGTTAGGGAAGAGATAGCAGTGGCATTATTACATATATATATATATATATATATAAATTCATTAGAAAAGGGAATAGTGCCAGAAAACTGGTGGACAGCTACTGCGATTCCAATATTTTAAAATGGAGATAGAACAAATCCAAGGAACAATAGACCAGTTAGCTTAATGTCAGTGGTAGGAAAGATAAGGAAATCCTTACCCAAAGATGTAATAGAAAAATATCAGAAACTGAAAATATAATAAAGAGTAGTCAGCACGGATTTCAAAAAGGTCATGATTGACCAACCTGATTGAATGCTTTGATGAAGTAACAGAAAGGGTAGACGGGGTGTAAAGTTTTGCAATTATCGCGATTCAAAATAACGAAAGAGAAGCAGATTCGTTTGATCAGTTTTATTAAACGAAATGCTGTCATGATTAAAAAGGACACAGAAGCATGTAAAATGGCCGCCGTGCATCGTGGCAGAAGCTTCCAGAATTACAGTGGGCAGACAAGATGGCGTTCGAATATATATTTCAATATAAGACGGGATCATACTCGATAAACACTGATAAAGACAGGATGCAACCTGTTTGCATTTGAAACAATAGCAAAGATATAAGTGCTGGAATCGTTTTCTATGCACAAGTAAGGACCATTGTACGGGCAATCGAAGGCCCATCCAGACACATCAATACACAAATACCCCCCCGGCTCTACAATGAGAGAGACATTGACGGGTGATTAAGCAAGCATTCGGGGGCCCCCAAAACCCAGCCAGGGAGGCTCCTAGCCAGTTCAACAATGGGGAAAACATTAACGAGTAGTTGGCCAGTTTCAGGTGCTACCGAAACCCGTTAAGGAAAGAATCGCCCCATGCTGGGAGTTTTGAGCGCCAATATTACACAAAGGACAAACATTAAGATTTGGGCGGGAGATAAGGGAACACAGCACTATAACTATAGTGAACAAATGTCCATCGGTCTCTTGTTTCGACTCGTATTCTCCCGGCTGGTCTATTATTCGCTCGAATCGTCTCTTATTCTCTTATCTCGCTGCTCACTGCTGTACTTTTGATTCGACTTCGAATGTTGGGTGGAGCTCACTCGGAACGAGCCGCCTCGACAAGGGCAAGTGACCGGGTGCACCATCCCGAGAGTCGGTAAACGGTGTCTGGACCCGAAGGCCCAAAAAGACAAGACGAAATGACAAGAAAAGAAGAAGAATCCACGTGCCACCACGGTCAGTAAACCCCGACCGCGCCCGAAAATATAGAACTCATTTCTTGAATTCTACGGGTTATTGCATGAACCGGTTTGGGTCCATCGACTCTTCATTGAATTCTACCGACAACTGGTGTCGGTACAGGAAGACTCTTCTTTGAGTTCTACAACCGGGCCCGAGTTCTGTCAAGTTCTTCATGACAACGGGGAGTCTGGCCTGCTTGTCGCAGCAGCGAAGATAAACAAGCGGGGTGCAGAACCCCTCCAAACACGTGACAGTCAGGCGCTGCAGTGAAACGAGCCGAGCGCCTCACTTTAAAATTCTCCGAAGTATCACGAGTGGTGAGCATGTTTCACGATCCTACAAATCTAGACGTAGTGTAGGTATTGATAAGGGAGGGTGGTTTTATTAAGGATAAAGTATAATGTGTTCCCCTTTTTACGATGTGCCGTGCGTTCTTCATTACCGTAGACCAAGCTTTATGAATGTATGTATACTTGTACTCTCGTTAATTTGCACCTATGACATGTACTTCATGATTTTGGATGCTATGCAATAAAGATTTCCATTTCGTACTATTCAACCGGGTCTATTTGAGTTTTTCTCTGCATTACTGCTCTCGCACCTAAGACCAGTGTTAGAACCGTAAGGGCGAGTGGGTCGAACCACTCACAGGTGCTTATTGCAACAAGGCTGGCCGGAGACCAGAGCAAGCAATAGTATTAGGCAACGAAGGCCTAACCTCGCACCAGCACCGTCTGTGATACAAGCACGACAAAAAAACCCTTACAGGGGTAATGTAGTAGAGGTAATATATTTTGGATTTTCAAAAGGCCTTCGATAAAGTACCGCACAGTAGACTCATGACTAAGGTCAGAGCATGTGGAGTTAGGGGACAAGTAACAGAATGGTTACCAAGCTGGCTACAAAACAGAAAACAGAGAGCTGGGGATAATGATAGTTACTCAGACTGGCAAAAGTTGGGAAGTGGTGTTCACAAGGATGAGTTTTGGGACCACTGTTGTTCACCATTAACATAAACAATTTGGACTCAGGAATCGGAAGTACAATTTCAAAATTTGTGGGCGACACCAAATTAGGGGTTGTAGTTAACACTGAGGAGGACTGTGACAAAATACAGGAAGACATTAATAAACTTGCAGAATGGCTGTGTAATTGACAAATAAACTTCAATATAGATAAGTGTGAGGTGGTACATTTTGTTAGGAAGAATAAGGAGGCTACATACTCCTTGGAAAATAAGTGTCTAAATGGGGTAGAGGAGCAGAGGGTGCAAAAAAGATCTACTAGAATGATTTCAGAACTGAGAGGTTATACCTATCAGGAAAGATTGAACAGGCTGGGGCTCTTTTCTCTAGAAAAGAAAAGGCTGAAGGGAGACTTTATAGAGATCTTTAAGATTATGAAAGGGTTTGATAGGGTAGTCATAGAGAAGACGTTTCCACTTGCGGGGGAGACCAGAACTGGGGCCATAAATATAAGATAGTCACGAATAAATCGAATAGGGAATTCAAGAGAAACTTCTTTATACAGAGAGTGGTTAGAATGTGGAACTCGCTACCACATGGTGTAGTTGAGGTGAATAGGTGTATTTATGTAAAGCAAGTTTCAGTACACATTCAGGATAATTTAGCTACTTTTAGCGCCCCGGAAAAATTGGCGTCCCCACGACGGAAATTGAGTGGTAGCTCCCCTAGCGGGAAGCGGGGCACTACCGGAAGGGCCTTGCCTCCCTCTTGGGGCGCTGCGAGGGAATATCGCGGTGTTACGTGCTGCAGTGCCACGCGCTGTGGCATGTCGCGCCGCGGTATTGCAGGCCTTCCTCCCCTTCTTAAAGGGGTGGGGCCTTGTGCAGTGTGACCCGGGGCCCAGCTGGGCCCCCGGGGATCGGGAGTACCGGCAAAAGAGCCCGGCACTCAAGAGAAGTGCCGGGTTCATGGAGGGCAGCCGGCGCTCCACGGGGGGCGGCGGGTGAGGAGGCCGGGAATGGGAGCGGAGGCAGGAGCTGGCAGGCAGCCAGCAACAAAAATGGCCGCCCCGCACCTCCCCTTTAAATTGCGCCTCCCCGGCCGCAGGTAGGCCCCCCTGACCCCGTCGGACATAGCGTCTGGCAGTAAGTCAGGCGGCACTCCCGAAAATCGCGGCCGGGGCGCAAGCAGGGCGCTGCGCATGGCGATGACGTCATCGCCGGCGGCGCAGCACTGCAGGGCGCTACCAGTTACCACCGCCGCTAACCTCCCGCTGAATTTCGCAGGAGGCGTTGGCGGCGGCGCTCCGGGGCGCTAGTTGCTTTGCGCCCTCTTAGGGCACTAATAGGAGGCGCAAAGCAACCAAATTTTTCCCCCCTACTGTCTTCCCATAGGTTTGGACCTTAACCTGCTCTTCTGAGCAGTAGAGAGGGACACCGGCCAAAGCTGGTGAGTTGCTCTTTAGATATGCAAATCGGGTTCCGATTATGTCTAAACCTACAGGGAAGAGGAGCCAGGCACGAAAAGGTAAGTGTTTTTCCGGGCCCCACAAAGAAAGTTTAGACCTCCCCTGTCCCAGGTTTCTACACTGTTCCCCAACAGCGAGGAGCTTCAGAGCACCCCCCCCACCCCCCCAACCACTTACCTGAGTGCCGAGGAAGATTACTTTCATCCTCAGTGGCAGCCTCCTGCTGACTGACATTCCTGTCTCGCCCACTGGCCAGTTTCTGCTGCCCGCCAGTTTTGGGCTCCTGAGCCTCATGCTGCTGAGGTCAGGACGGACTGCTGCCCACCTCAACCCCTGCCTGCATGACTCTCGCTCCCAGTTAAAATCGGGGCTATTGCTTCCATCCAATTTCATGTTACAAATTAAGCTTGGGGAAGAAAAAGATTTTTTGCGTAGCTTCTTTTAAAAATCTCTAACCAAACATACAGCATCTTGGGGGAAAATAATGCATTTTGGGGTGTTTATAGTTAATATATATGTTGTTTTCAGTAGCCAACTGATTTGATTTCAATTTAACTTATCATATCCTTTTTGTTTACCTCATCCCCGATCATTCAAGCCTTGTAATGAAACAAATATTTATTTATGTACAACAGCAAGGCTATATTTGTTTTATTTTACTTGTTTTGTTAAGCCCTTGTAGATAAGAAATTCTGCCGAGGATGTACAGACATTGTAATACATTTCCTTCCTGTAGGTTTCTGTTTCTTGCATATTCTCGTTAATCATTGCCTGCTCACGGACTGGTTACTTCAACTGAACCATAAATGCTAAAATGTCTGCCCTGACAAAATTCAGTAATAAAGCATTGTAATGTTAGAATAGTTAATTACAAAGGTTTATAAACTCATATTCTTGAGGTAACATAACATGCAGAATGTAAAGAAAGGCATAGATTAGCAAATGCACTGAAATCAGGAAAGCTAATGTTAGGAACTGTACGTCAAATAGGTCCAGTGACTGATAATTAGGGTATGACTTGATAATACGAACTGAACATCATCTCACAAAGACGAATGCACATATAATGATTTATACCTTTGCAGGTAATTTAAAATACGTATTCCATCCTACTTCCACTGAAATACATGTGTTTTTAATGTTTGCCATGCTCTATCAATTCCTGTGAATAAAGATTTGCTAAAATAGTAATGAAAAAAGACCTATTTTTTTTCTGCTTACATTGTTGTGGTGGAGGTGGAGGCCCAAGCCCCAAAGGAGGCTGTTGGGAGGGGCGGGTTTCCTGAGGCTGGAGGCCCAAAAGGGAGGGAGAAGGAACCAGGTGGAGAGTGAGTGGCCTAAGCCCGAAACCCAAAATGGCCACAGGGTGGGCGATGCAAGAATGGACAGGTAAACAGGAATGGGGTGGTGGCGGGGGGAGGTGGGGGGCTGCAGGTAGCAGAAATAACAGAAATAGTGTGACAGAATGAAGTGTTATGAAATATAAAACTTACTTAACAACTGTTGTATAATAATAGGGATGTTATGAACTATAATGTTCAATGGATTATCAGGCCATTGATTTATGATGGTTGTATAAGATAGGTTTACTTCTCATTGTCGTTGGGAATCAACATTCCCCAGGCACAGTCAAGAGGTAAAAGGAGTGAGGACCACTTCCGTCAGGTTTCGGCCCTCAATGCTCTGCCAGTGGGATTTCCTGGGGCTTTTCCATTTGATCTAATTGGGCTTGCACCTGAAGTAAGCCCAACATTAGCAGCAACAAGATGCAGAAGGGGGAGCTCCTGGCCTCCCACCTAATCTTGCTCCCTTCAGGAAAATCAGCCCTAGTAACTCAAACTTTATTTTTATTAAATGTGCCCTGAATTTCCTCAGACTTTCTACCACTGCGCCACGTAACTTCATCAGGTTTCCACTACACTTTCGGCAAAGTACCACTGGCGAAGAAGAAGCAGCTCCGAGGAATTACTCGGCCTATGATTCTTCGTTTTTCTTCGAATCAGTGGCTTTGATAATTCTTATATTCATAAATGAATAGCCTTTTTTAATATATGTATTCCTTTACCTGGTATGTTTTTAATTTTTATTCTTTATCTGCTGATTCCACAGACATTTTTGTGGGACTCCCACCCACTGTTTGGGAAGCTGGTGACCCGGTCCCAAATCCCAGGCATTGGACCATTTAAATATTTGGGGCAGGTGCCCCACACTTGTAACAGCACAACAGAGGCACCTTATCAGCCCAAATATTATAGGTTATTAAAAAAGCACTTAATTCCCTGCAAGAAATGGATGGGATGCATTATCTGTGAGTTCTTCACTGCTGATACAATCAGGGGACCCAGGACAGAACTCACGCCTGCTATCAAGCCAACCAGAATATCAAGCCTCTGGCATTTGATTATACTGAGGTGGGCCAAGGGGCCTAGTGGCAGGGGAGGGGGGTGGTCTTGGACTTTGGTAACATTGCAGGGATCATCATGAGATTAGAGGATTAGGGGTCTGCGAGTTTGGCAGAAATGTGGTAGAGATGCGAGGGTTTGTGGTAGAACTTGGGAGTGGTATGTGGTCTGAGGTCATGAAGCTTCTTTGGGCACTGGAGTCAGGTGGTGGGCGCGACACTGCTGGCAGTGACGGTGGATGGAGGGGTATTTTAACATGGGGGAGCGGGTGGGATTGGGTGCGAGTGGGGGGTTAAATGGGCAAAATATGGAAGCGTGTCGGGAAGCCGGTTCCAACCCACCGACTTCCGGGTTTTACACAGATGGGACAAGGGGCGGGCAGCCAACCCGCTCCAGGAGGCGAGCTGGCATTTTAAATATGTTAATGAGGCTGGAAGCCTCGAATTTAACCTGCTTTCAGGCTCAACTGTGGCGGCCGGATTTCCTGGCAGCAGCAGCGAGGTGAGGACAGCCTCGGGGAGCACTGCTTATGAGCCAGGAGGAGCACGAGTGCTTCCTCCTGGGCCCCCAAGCTCCACCGCCATCAGACTATTGCCCCCCCCATATACCAACGCACCGGCCCCCCGGATTGAGGATCGGACCCCCCCGCCCCGGGATCGGACCTCGCCCAGGATCAGACCCCCCTTGAGTCAGGGATTGGACCCCCCCTGGGATCAGATCCCCCACTCCCCTGGGGTTGTGGATCGGAGCTACCTGGTCCTGCATAGGAGGATAATTTCTTTATAATAAGTGCAATGCCGACTTAACGTCACCACGGCGAACTTGGACATTTGCGCTGAGCTCAGCGCTGGGTCCTAAGCACACCAGGTAAACCCAGCGTGCAAGCAGACTCAGAGACGCTGTCAGCACCTCTTAAAGGGACACACACATCTTTCAGGTAACTTTGCATTTAAGCTTTTGGACTGTTTTTTTAAATTTTATTGAAATAGTGGCTTGCTGCAATAGATGTTAAAAGTTTTTTAACCTAGGATAGGGTCATTTCCATAGACAGGGCAAGCCACTGTCTCCTGCAAGGATGCACCAGTGGATTATGCCACAACATCCCCATAAAATTGGAGTGATGTCATGCTGCTTAGAGGGTGGAAGAGGAGGCCTGGGAAGTGCCAATGACCAGGTGAATTGTCGTGATCTTCCACTCCCAATGGACTCAGTAAAGTATTTTTCAAAGGTAATCAATCCCTTCTGGTATCAACTACCTTTGGCTAGTGAGGCTTTGGGGCCTTTCAAAAGACCTCAATGGTACTCATACAATTCTCAGCTGGCAAGAGTTTCACTGAGGCCTTATAAAGATAGAATGGGTTAAATTCCCAGGATAGCCTAGGAACTATTCCAGACATTTCAATGGAAATGAAAATCAAGTGGGTTCTAAAATGGGCATGTTGCCTGCTCTGCCAGTTTGTGAAGGAATAAGCCATATAACCTATTCAGAAAAATATACCATTCTATGAAAGAATTCTAGCCTTATTAAAACATGACAAACTGGGTTTGGAAATCTAAAAACCTAACAATGGAGAAGTTGTATTGTTAACAGCATACAGACTATTGAGATAAGATAGTTGTTGACACTGAATCAATAACCTTATTGAAGCGGAAGGTTGGAGGCTCCTGACGGTCTGAATCTTTGGGAGCAGACAATGGTGTATCCTGGTTAAGGTGTTCTAAGTTACATTTCATAAACAGGCACATAAAATTAAGAAACATATGCCTTTGTAAAAATGACATCAAGTAAAAGAAACACCTGCCGTCACACCGTTTTTGTGTTAAGCTTAAGACACCTACACAGGAGACATAATTCTGTATTGCAACCAGCTGAGGTGACTAACAATTGCATAGATCACCCTAGTTAAGGTGTTCTAATTGCAAGAGCACCAACAGAAGGACTTAGTAAAAATGACATCAAATAGAAACACCTGCTGTTACACTGTTTTTATGGTAAGCTTTGGACACCTAGGGTAGAGACACGATTCTTAATGCTACCAGCTGATCTGACTGTAAGAATTGCAGAAGTCAGCAGAAAAATGACTAGAGATAATTAGCTTACATCAGCAGAAAACCTTAAAGAAAAAACCACTGGAAAAGGGTATAAATATTGAACTCTCAAATAGGATACTAGATTCGCTGTAAAGGGGCAAAAGCGATTCTCAGGCTTCAGAGGTGGCTCGAGGATCAAAAAAGTACTGAATTTGATTTTGGTGGATATCCTGTAGAAAACTAAGAACTGTAAAACTGTAGCAAAGTTAAGATTTGAGAGTAAGTTCTCTGATGATAGAATTGTAAGCTTTCTGTTTTTGGAACTGTTAATGTTGCGATTGAATCACCAACTGTAAATTACATGTCGGTTCTTTAATAAATCTGTATATTTTTAGAATTGTCTCACATAGTACTTCTGTATCAAACTCGCAAACTCAATCTCTGTACACTCTTTGGTGAGGAGTTGCAGAATTCTGGGGAGTTCTCCGGACCCTCATTATATCCGGAAGGTTACAGTCTGGTTAAACTTATTAAAAGTGCTATCTGGAGGACGGTAACATCTTCAGGTTGTTCCTTTCCTTTAGGGAGAGATGGTCCAGACCTTTAGACCCAGTTAAGCATCTTTAGGATTTGGCTACTTCAAACTTTAGTTGAAAGTGAACGTCTGGGGAATATGTCTGATCTGGAGTAGCCCTAAAGGGGCTAGGACTAGTAATAATCCCTTCAAGTTTACCACCCAAGCGATGAAGGTGAGAATTACCCCCACTGAGTGCAACCTGGAAATATGGCAGTGACTTGCATGATGCAGTGCATAATGGTCACACACAAGCTGCATATTGATGGAGTAGAAGCTGTTATGGTTCATGTAGGGGCACTGCTTTCCAGCGGCGTGTGAAGGGCAATATGCAAGCATTCTATTGCCTCTTGATTTTGAGCATTGCTGATATTTGCAAGAGCCCGAGGCCTCAGGCCTGCTGTTCCCTGGTGTTTATGGGAACCTAATGTAATTGTTGGCTCTTCATTATAAGATGTTGGTCATATGTTTACTGCCACAATGGACTGCAAACTAACAGATATGACTGACTACCCTAGTAGCCCGCTGGAAAGATTGTGAAGCTAAAAAAATTCAGGTGGTGGTGGCTTTGACTGGCACTGGCAGCTCTGAGTCTACTCTGGGGTGTGTCAGTAGGTTCCCCAGCAGCAGGTTAGAGAGCACTCACATTACCACCCTGGGAACTAAAGTCCTGCAAAAATAATGTTCCCCTGCAAGCACCAGGAATGTGCTGTGGGGCTAATAGATTCATCTCAGAGGGTAATGGCAAGTCTGTGCTCTCCTGCTGTAATGACACCTCACCTCTTTGCCATCTAAAAGTGAATTGCACTTGTCCTCCTCTTCCTCCAAATAAAGTAGGTATCAATGGAATCTGGCAAAAGCTCCACTTTTTTCTGAGGGAGGTAGTTAACTCTAAGTAGTCCCCAGCCTCCCTCAAAACTGTGCAACACAATGGACCCACTCCTTCACCAATTTAGAAACAGTAATGACCCCAAAATTGCACAAATCATCGTTTCTACCTATACCTTTAAATTGGGGTGCCAGTGAGAAGGAGGATTCAAACCCTCAGCATCCACTGTATAGTGGGACAGCCTGCACTTGATCTGTGACCAGCGGAAGTAAAGAATAGCAGGCAGGAGTTACATGACACAACCCCAATTTACATGCAATTTGCATACTAATGCATGTATCAGGTGCAACTATTCTTATTCTAATTGGAAGTGTAGCTGAAATCAGTGTGCAACAGAGGCAGGGCGCAGACCTCAACGTAAAATCACCTCGGCAAAACAGAGCACTATCCAGCACATCTGGGCGCATTTTGCCGATTGCACCCCTAGCGGAAACCCCATGCCCTCATTTTTGCAGGCACTGCCTGTCTACAAACTTTTATTTCTTGTTGTTACTACCATGGACCGCTCAATGCCGAACAACCTATAAACCTAATGTTTCAGATTCCTTAATTTGTCAGATGTCATACATTTAAAATTTGACTTCAATGTACTTTGTCTGAAGTAAACGTTTAAAAGGACCTCACACCTTCAACCTTGTGTTGTTAAATATGTTTAACTTTGCAAACTTGATCAAGCACAAATATGAAACCTAATGATTAAAAAGATTATATTCTCATGCAACAGTAGTGGAAATCTGGAACTATCTCCCCCATTAAGCTGTTGAGGCCAGGTCAAATGAAAATGTCAAAACTGAGATTGATATATTTGTTAGGTAAGGGTAATAAGGGGTATGGAAGCAAGGTGGGTAAATAGAGTTAAGATACAGATCAGCCATGATCTAATTGAATGGCAGAACAGGTTCGAGGGGCTGAATGGCCTACTCCTGTTCCTATATTCCTATTTTCCTAATTTACCTTCTTGACTGCAGAATCCACCATCCAAATCCTCATCACTTCAACACTTATTTTTCTGGATTCCCAGCTCTCTGCAATCACTAACTCATCCAGAACCCTGTATCCTATCCTACACAAAGCCGCACATATCCATCATTCCTTTCCTTGTTCAAGGAAGAAGAGAAAGATAAACCAGGTAACTTTAAACCAATTAGTCTAACACCAGTTATGTGCAAACTCTTAGAATCCATAATTTTAGATCAAATTAGTGAGCATTTAATGATGCATAGGATGCATAGCTTAATCAAGGACAGCCAGAATGGATTTGTTAAAGGGATCGGGGGAGAAATTGGGTACCTTTGCACATCCTGTCATCGCCTCGGGGGAGGGGGTGGTGGTGATAACGGGGCGCGAACCACTTACCGCCCGGGCATGGGGAGAATATTGCCTCCCGCTAAATTCAGCAGGAGGTTTGCGGCGGCAGTATGGCATTGCGCCCTGATCTCCTTCGCCTGGAGATCGTGACGTCATCGCCGTGCGCACCGCCCTGGTTGTGCCCCGGACCCGAACTTTGGTTTTGCCCCCTGCAGCATCACCAGGCAACAACACCGGCAGCTGCAGGAGGTGTTCATTGGGATGCCGGGCGCTTCGGGGGTGATACTTAAAGGTGAGGTGGCTGAGGTAGGGAAAAAATAATCAGATGCTTGTTTTCTGTTTTTTTCCTTCTTTCCCCAATGCTCGATCAGGCCAGAACACTGCTGCAGTGCATCGGGCTGATCGGGGACCAGGTAAGTTGCTTTCCCTTGCAGAGCCTGCAGCGATGGCCCTTCCCTTTAAGGGAGGGAAGGAGCCTTCCAACGCGGCAGTGCTGCTTGACCCATTGTGCAGCGCTGCTCACCTACCACCCCGCCTGCTGCCTGTTGCATTCCAGGAAGGAAGTGGAGCGCTTGGTTTAGCGCTCCACTTCCTTCCTGAATCGCAAAACCGAATTTTTTAAAAGTTGAGAAATATTAGCGCCTGGCACTAATTTTTTCAATTTTTAAAAGTTAGCACCCCAAACGGCGCTATAATGAATTTCTCCCCATCATGTTTGACAAATTTAAGAGAGTTATTTTTAAGAAGTTATTGATTGTGTAGATAAACTGAATACAGTAGATGTAGTATGTGAGGAGATGTGTCACAAGAGGCTTCAGACATATGATATAAAAGAAATTGTAACAGCATGGATAGAAAGTTGGTTGATGGACAGGAAACAAGGGGTTAGGGTTAATAGGTCTTGTTTGGGTCTGAGAAGGGTTAGAAATGGCATATGCCAAGAGTCAGTACTGGGTCTACTTTTATCCTAGATTTGGACTTGTGCATACGGAGTACGGTACTGAAATTTGCTGATGACACAAAGTAGGAGTTTGGCAAACATAAAAGAGGACACTATAGAAGACTTGAGAAAGACATAGATAGGTTAATAGAATGGGTAAACAGCGGCATATCCAACTTTAATGCAGCAAAATGTGAAATAATGCATTTTCAGATATACAAATATAAGGAATGGGAATATAAGCACAATGAAAAAACACTGGCTGGGAATTTTCTTGGAGTTGATCCCGCTCCACCACCTAACTTTGCCAGAAGTGCGGTAGAAACACTATTTAAGCGCATAAATTAGGTTTTCACCACACTTTCAACACATTTTTGGCAGTGGACCAGGAGGAGCTCCAACAAAATTCACCCCTACTGAAGGGTGTGGCGGAACAGAGATACCTATGGATGCAAATACCTTGGGGGTGATTTTCTCACTGGAGGCGGGATGGAGGCGGGTTTCAGTTTGGGTGGGTTTGAAACCCAACTCCACAGATAGTTTACAAAAATTTGCGATTTTCCCATGATTGGCCACTTGATTTCAGAGGTGTGGGATGCCCTTGGTCAATTAGTGTTTTGGGGCAGAAACTGACCTCTGTTGACATCACTTTTCCAGTCTGATTTTATGGTTTCTTGCCGCCTTGGCTCATTCCACTGGATTTCTGCCGATGCTGCACCACCTGCAACATATTCTGAGAAACCACTATGTCCAATTCCAAGGCAAGGGCCTCCCCGAGGCTCTCGGATGAGGTGCTGCAAATGTTGTTTGAGGGGGTGACAGCTAGCCGGGAGGTGCTCTTCCACTCATCTGGGAGCAAGAGGCCTGCCAAAGAAACCAAGGCTGTGTGGGTCCAGCTGGCAAGGGATATAACCTCCAGATCTGTGTGCAGATTGGGAGAATGTTTCTGTGTATTGATGAAATGCCATCCCTGTTGGAAAGCATTAAAATAATTTGAAGCCAAAATGTTGGCGTTATGGCATCTGTTCTTTTGCCTTAGGCAGCTCCACATTGCAGGCTCCACCACACTTCCATTGTCAGGTTGGTGGCCTGAGTGAAAGGAGGCCAGAGAGTCATGTCCATTGTCAATGATGTCCTAGGATGGAGCCAAGGACATGTGCCAACTTGGGCAACCTATGCAAATCTGGCCATGATAAGTTCATCCCTTGCATCCCTGGCAGCCATGTGCTCGCGTGCTGCTGCTGCCGCTGGTTGATACACCAGTGCTCTGACCTCCTCCTGCTCCTCCTTCTCCTCCTCCTCCTCCTCCTCCTCATCTGAGGAGGGCTGGAACTGAGCCACTTGCTCATCAGGAAGCTGCAAGCCACGAGGCTGTGCGATGTTGTGCAGTGTACAGCAGACCACGACCATTCTGGAGACCCTGTATGGTGTATACTGCAGGGCTTCACCTGATCGGTCAAGGCAATGGAAGCGCATCTTCAACAACCCAATGGTTTGCTCGATGATGGACCTGGTCGAAGTGTGGCTGGCATTGTAGCGCTCTTCAGCCTCGTTAGCTGGCCTCCTGATCGGTGTCATTGGCCACTTCTTCAGGGGGTAGCCTTTGTCACCAAGGAGCCATCCGTTAAGTTGGTTTGGTGGATTGAAAAGCGGAGGAACACTAGAGTGATGCAGGATGAAGAGTCCTGGCAACTACCACTGAACTTGGCGCAAACATGCAAGAAATCCTTCTTGTGGTTAACCACCAGCTGTACATTGAGGGAGTGGAAACCCTTTCGGTTGACAAAGATAGCTGGGTTGTGATGGGGTGCCCTAAGGGCCACATGTGTGCAGTCTGTGACGCCCTGCACCATTGGCAAGCCTGCCATATTGTAGAATTCGCAATTATCGCGATTTGATTAATAAGGAGAAAACACAAAGTTTCGTTCAAACAGCTTTTATTTCAGCAGAATGCTGTCAGGTTTAAATTGGACACAAGCAGCCTGTAAAATGGCCGCCGCACCTCGTGACAGAACATTCTAGACTTTTCAACAGGCAGACAAGATGGCGTTCCAATACACATTTTTGCAAGATCGATAACGATTCAGCACAGTGAAGATAATACACGAGACATTATGGGTTTACAGTATAAACATAGATACTGAAATCGGTCTCCCAGGTACAAAGGAAAGCCATTGCACCGAGTAATCAAGGGCCCATCCAAAGGACATTAGTATGTAAACTCCCAACGGCTCTACGATGAGAGAGCCGTTAGCAGGTAGTTATACAGGACACTTGGAAGCCCCAAACCCCTCCAGGGAGAACACCGACCGATTTAACAATGGGAGAAGTATTAACAGGTACTCAAACATTCATGAGTAGCCCCGAAACCCATTAAGAACGGAGATCACCCATACAGGACATTTGGGCGCCAAACCTTAAACAAAAGAATGGACATTATAGTCGGGCGGGAAACGGAAGATTTTTGCACTATAATTGCAGGCCCCAAACCGTCCACTCTCTCTCTTGACTCTTGCCTCTTGCTCGTTTGCTGCTTTTATCATCGTGGCTGCTCCTGTGTTTTATCCGGTCGATTCGTAACCTCGTGGCTGCTCCTGTGTAAAAGACTGTTGAACTTTCTGATCCGTTCGGATCTACCTCGTGTCGCGTAACGAAGACCTATGTTGGTAACTGGCAGCGGAACCAAAGGCCCGAGATGAGATGAGATGAGATGAGATGAGATGAGAGGAGAAGAGAAGAAGACCATATCCATCGCCACGGTCAGTAAATCCCGACCGCGCCTGTAGGTCGATCAGCCAAGTCTTCTCGACAGGAAGTTTTCTTCGTTAAACTTTTAACAAGACATATTGCATCAACGATAACTGGACTGTGCAAACACATCGTATCAGTGATATTGACAACGGGACTCCTCAACTAAACTGTGAAGTCAACCAACAGAGGTCTTCACCACAGCGGACGGTCCAGCCGACTAGCCGAGCAGCAGAAGCAGTAAACAAGTGGGACCAGGAGATCTCCTGACCAACACGTGGGTGCTGCGGTGAAAAACATCCGATCAGCTATTCGGGATTTCTCCGAGTTATTACGAGTGGTGAGCATGAGTCTCGAGATCCTACGAAGCTAGTTTTAGGATAGATATTGATAGGGGAGGGTTTAAAGATTAAGGATATTTGTAATGTGTGCCCTATTTACGTTGTGCTGGTCGTTCCTCGTTTCCCTAAGAGTGATTATAACCGTTTGTAAGATTGTACTGTCATTAATCTGTGCGTATGACATGTATTTCATAATTTTAAGTATCATGCAATAAAGATTTTCCATTTCGTACCATTCAAACCAAGTCTACATGAGTTTTATCTCCATTACTGCTCTCGCATCTAAGTCCAGTGTCTAGAACCGTAAGGGAGAGTGATTCGAACCACTCACAGGGGTGTCTAGTGTTCCCAGACTGGCTGGAGACCAGGCCTAGACCCGCACTGACATACAGGCTGCACAGAGCCGCGTGAATCTCACAGGCTACGAGACACGCAGGGTCAGGAGAGAATCCCTTACAGAAAATGGCGACCGCGGCAGGACACTGGCAGCGAGAGGGTAGTGTGTTAGATTTTGGAATGACTGTACGAAATGTTATGCAGGAAAAGATAGCGGATTATGTGTTTGGGAAGGTTAATCTAACTAAAAAGTGGATAAGTGAGTTGTTAGCGGATAAGAGCCCACTAGAGGCAGCTGAAAGGTGGACTGATAGTAAGGAGCATAAAAAGGCAGTTGAGAAAGCAGTCTGGCTTATGTGCTACAAAAGGCAGGTTCAGATTTCAAACCAGACCAATACAGCGCTAACAGCTCGAATCAAGCATTTAGAGGAGGAAATGGAGGAGAAGGTTTCTGGAGGGGAGGTGCTCATTAAGAGTTTAAATGAGTTACGCCAGGAAAGCCAGGAAGTCTCCAGTTACCTTAAAACAAGGGTAGAGTATCTCGAGTGCCAGATCACTGAAGCAAAATTGAACGAGAGTAGGATGAAGGAAAGATGTAACCGCCAAGCTGCCCAGATAAGAACTCAGGAAGAGAGCTTAATGGGGGTTAGGTCGGCGTATAAGTTGGCCCTTGAGGATAAGTTTCAGGGAGCCGACCATAGCGCCTGCCAAAAAGAGATAGAGAGCCTCAAAAAGGCCGTGAATAATGCGAACGGCATGGTGTGCCTTATCAATCCGTCGGCGCGCCAGCCGCTAGTAAATGAGAGATTTAGAAATTCCCCACCAAGTAAAGCAGAAGAAGTAGTAGCCACTGCGCCCTCCGCGCCACCCAGCTATTCAGAAACCTGGGTTAGGGAGGAAGCAACGGAAGAAACAAAAGAGCCCGTTGAAAAGGAAGTAGAAAAGGGATCGTTGTATCCAGTAACGGGGATTAAAAGGGGCCCAAGCAGAAACGGTGGGGAAGAACCGGGGGATCTCCTCGGACAGCTGGTGTTGCCTCACAGTTCACATCAGCTGAGAGCCATGATAAACCACGTAAGGAAGCTGACCGAGATAGACGACCCTTCCGTACATTTCAGGGAAGTTGAGCAAGCCGCAGCCATTAACGGCTGCGATGATGGGGAGACAGCAAAAATGCTGCTGTTCTCATTAGACAGCTCGGTCCTTCAGTGTCTCTCAGGCGAGAGCAAGAGGGGAAATAAAAGTTATGAGGAATTGAAAAATGAGGTCCTAGAAGTAGTGGGGGCGAACGACGGAGGTCCGTTTGCTAGAGTGGGACAGACAGTGCAGATGGAGGGAGAACCCCCGAAGGTTTTTGCCGACAGGCTGTGGCCAGTATATGAGCGCAGCTGTCTAGGTGCGCCCGAGCGCGAAGATGTGGAAGGCGCCGCTTTAATTCATTGGCTTAGGTGCATAATAGCCAACAGTTTACCAGCCGTTAGAGAGCAGGCAAAAGCCTGGTTCGATCCCAATGACCTCAACCTTACGGAAGAGTCGGTCTTGAATCGACTCACGTTAGGTTACCGTAACATAAGGGGTATGACGACACGTCCCTTTAAGGGAAGAGTACATGAGGTACGACCCGCAGCCCCGGCTCAAAGAGAGTGGCATCAGGAGGGTAATCGCGCCCCACAGGCAAGTAATGCCTGTTACGGGTGTGGGAAGACAGGGCACTGGCGCAAGCACTGCAGGAACCCTTGGAAGGATTCCAAGGATAAAAATCCCGCGGTCCGAGCCCAGGCGCCTGTCCCGCCTAAGGAAGCAAAGGCACCCACCTCTCCCGAAGACCTCGAAGCAGTGTTAGGAGTCATGCGCAAGATGGTTTTGAATGCGCGTGGACAGGTGGCGGTCGCAACCGGCCCCGTAGGTGCCGCAGGACCGTCTAATAGTGCCCCATGACTAGAACCAGCACAGCCCGTCTACCTGTGTCCGCTCAGCTATGATGCGTGGAGGCGACCTGTGGTGGAGATGGAGGTAGAGAAACAGAAAGGCAGTTATTTGTTGGACACGGGAGCTTCTTGCACCATAATCCATACAGATGACCCTTTTGACTCGCCGCTATCTACCAAGGTCCCATTCACGCTAGCAGGGTTCACAGGGAAAGAACAGGCTGGCACGTTTTCCCTCCCGCTATCCATTCGTTTAGGAACACTTCGCCTTAAGTGGAAGTGTATACTGATGGCATGGCAAAAGGGGGGTGGAAGAGGTATTCTCGGGTCCGATCTCCTAGCGGGACACGGGATCCTCGTGGACCTCAGAAATCACTGTCTCTGGGGGGGCTAAAGGTGAAAAAGGCGAGGTAATGGTAATTCAAGGGGAGGAAGAAACAGGGGTCCTGTGTACCGTACAGCCATCCGGAGGCTACGACCTCAGGCTTATGGTCGCAGATGTCCCAACGGACATGCAAACGTACGTGTCAGATGACATGCACGCGTTTGCAACCCACAAGCACGATTGTGGGAGGGTGGTCGGGTTTGAGGTCAGCGTAGATGGGGACCCCATGACCCGACCCCAAAAGCAGTATAACTTCCCCAAGGAAGCAGAACCCGATATGGAGGCAGCAATGTCTTCCTTGGTGCAGCAGGGCGTGTTGAGACCGATAGCCACACACGTGAACTCCCCATTATGGCCGGTTAGGAAGCCGGATAATTCGTGGAGAGCCACGGTGGACTACAGAGTCCTTAACAGTAACATTCCCACCTGCGCGCCTACAGTAGCAGCAGTTGCTGACCTAATAGGGAGCATCCCAGCGTCCGCGACCACGTTCACGGTGCTGGATATCTCGAACGGTTTTTGGTCCATCCCGCTGCGGCGAGAGGACCAGTACAAGTTTGCCTTTACGTTTAAAGGGCAACAGTACACGTGGAACTGTTTGCCACAGGGTTTCCACAATAGCCCCAGTATTTTTCACCAGTGTATGGCAGGAAGTTTAAAGGAGTTTAGTCAGCCCAATCAGATAGTCCAGTATGTGGATGATTTGCTCCTATTTACGGACTCAAGGGAGGAGCACGGACCACTACTGGACGAGTTATTGGAGCTGTTAGCGAGAAAGGGTTTTAAAGTAAACCCAAAGAAAGCACGTATCGGTCAGCAGGAAGTAAAATTCCTGGGACTGACCCTACGCGCTGGGGAAAGAGCCATAGACAAAGCAAGGAGGGAGTCGGTGCAAGAATTACCGATTCCCAACAACGTAAGGGGTGTGAGGTCCTTCTTGGGACTGACCGGTTACTGCAGGGATTTTATCGAAGATTATGCGGCCACAGCGGCGCCGCTCCTCCGACTCCTCCATAAGGGAGTGGAGTGGTCTTGGGACGAGGGCTGCCAAGCAGCCTTCGAGAAGTTAAAAAGGGATCTGCAGACTGCGCCAGCCTTAGGGGCCATAGATGGGGGGAAGGAGTTTTTCCTGGAGGTAGCTGCCAGCGGGGACAGCTTAAGCGCCGTGCTGCTCCAAGAGCGTCACGGCAAGCTGAGGCCGGTTGTCTATTCATCCAGGGTATTAACGGATGTGGAGAGAAGTTTTTCCAATTGCGAAAGGCACCTTTTAGCCACGCATTGGGCTGTGAAAAGATCAGCGATCTTCACAGGGCTCTCTCCCATCACTCTCCTCACACATCACACACCAACTAAGATGCTTCTGGATGGGAGGATTAAAGACGGGACCGTAAGCAGCGCACGCATTGCGCGTTGGACCCTTCTTCTCTCCCAGTTGGATCTTAGAGTAAAAGGTCTTTGCGAGCCCAGGCTTGCGGCCAATTTGGTATACCCCGGTACAGCCCACCGGTGTTCGGTGGAAGGGGTGTGGGACGTCAACATAGGTTTACGGGCCGGGATACATCCCACTGGGCGCGAGATTTATGTTGATGGCTCTAGCACAGTATCTGCTGGCGAGCGACTCACAGGGTGTGGAGTTTATGACCCTGCGGCAGACCTTGCCCTGGCGATCAAGCTCCCTAGCACCATGAGCGCGCAGCAGGCTGAGCTGTCTGCCGTGGTGTACGTGGTGACCCACCCAGACGTTTTCCCAACCCCATACACGATTTGCTCGGACAGTATGTTCACCTGCAATTCGTGTACGGAATACCTGGCCATTTGGTCCCGCCGCGGATACACCTCCGCGGACGGGCGACCTTTAACGGTAAAGCCCTTGCTGGAAAAGATCTTAGCAGCAGCAGTAGGGGAGGAAGGGGAGATTTTCATCCATAAGGTGAAAGCTCACTCCTCCGCAGAGCCCCGTGGGGAGGGCAACCGGCAGGCGGATGCGCTAGCCAGGGAGGGTGCCCGCGACGGCACTTTCTGGAACCCCTATAGGACCGGACCCATAGCAGCGGTCCGAGGCGGGGACGGGAATACCGGGAACACCAGGGTAGCATTGCCCCTAGACCTTAAGACCGTCCAAGCCCAGGATCCCGCCCTAAAAGCAGTCCTAAAAACGATTGCTGAGGGGAGGCAGGTAGAAGGTCCGTACAGTACGGCAACCCTCTCAGTTAAGGAAGGCATGCTGTTCCGCGGGGAGCAGTGGGTTGTGCCGCAGCAGCACAGGAGGGAATTCCTCCAGTTGGCTCACGAGGGACCAGGGGCAGGGCACCCCGGGCCCGAGGTTACCTGGCAACGGGTAGAGCAAGCGGGATGGTGGCCAGGGCTCAGGGAACAAGTCCGCGAGTTCTGCGCTAACTGTCTTGTGTGCGCTGCAAACAACCCAGACCCCCAGAAAAGGAAGGTGCCCATGGGACACGTAAGAAGGGTAGAGGGACCATGGCAGTCGATACAGATCGACTATATAGGACCCCTGCCCACCACCCAGGGAGGTTATAAGTACTGCCTCGTCCTGGTGGATGTGTTTTCCAAGTGGGTGGAAGCCTTCCCTTGTCGAACAGCTACGGCACTGGGTACAGCAAAAATCTTGGTCCGGGAAGTGTTCTCGCGGTGGGGACTCCCCCGTTTTGTGGAGTCAGACCAAGGGAGTCATTTCACCGGCCAGGTGATGCAGAACACCCTCATGCTTTTGGGCATTGAAGGGAAGTGGCACGTAGCACACAATCCCCAGTCATCCGGGATTGTCGAACGTATGAACCGGACCCTGAAGGAGAAATTGAGGAAAGAGACTAGGAACTCGCCCCAAAAATGGGCGGAAGTTCTGCCTTTAGTCCTCATGGGGGTCCGGGCCAGTCAGTCAAAAAGTACGGGGTACTCCCCGCACGAGGTAATGACCGGCAGGCTCATGCGAACCCCCACCCATGTGCTAGCCCCGGTGCTCACTGAGGGTCAGCTTCAAGAGATCAGCAGGGACAAGTTCGCCCAAACTCTCTTGGAGCGCCTGAAGCAAGTTTATGAGCAGGCGGCTGGGAACATGGGAAGGCAGCATCAGGGCAATCGCTTGTTGCTGGAACCCCGCAAAACGCGGGAGTGGGAAGTAGGAGACCAGGTCATGGTCAGAAACTACGCCAGAGTAGGGAGTCTGGAACCACTGTATATGGGACCCTACAACATTGTAGACAAGGCGAGTCCCATGGTTTACGCCGTAAAAGTACCTCGGCGCACTAAGTGGTTCCACATAAACCAATGTAAACTGTACCAGCCGGGTGCGCAAGGGAAAACTACAGGGGTAAATCCCGCCAATGGGAAAACACAGCCCCAGGTAGGACCACAAGGCACACAGGCAGGCGTAGCAGCTTGCATCAGGGGAAGGGACATCCCGGACGATCATGCAGCGTTTTTCTGGAGTTGGGGGTTAGATGACGAAGAACCCAGGGTACCCTGGTCAGATGAGGATAGTGCAGATGAGTATAGTGATGATGACGGGTGGTTCCTGAGGAACGGTCTGGGAGGATTGGGGCCGATAGGTAGAGATCCACACGGGGTGGACACACAAGCTGCAGGTCCCGAGGACAGGAGGGAGGAGCTAGAGGAGGCAGGGCCAGCCGCTATAGGAGCACAGAGAGTACCAATGTGGTTCCCAGAGGGGTGGCCGCCCGCTTTGAACGTCCAGTCCTCAGGGGAGGCAGAGATCACGAGTGAAGGGCCGCCTGCTGGGCCGAGCAGGGCGGAGCCACGAAATGCCAGCCCCGAGGTTAGGGAGGCGGAGTCAGCGGAGGCGGAGCCGGCGACTGTAATGGAACCCCAGGTCGTCCCGTTGGAGGTCTCGGAACCCGGTCCGTCCGTCACGGAACCCCCGCCCATAGCAACTCCCCGTAGGTCTAGCAGAGAACCCCAGCCCAGGAGGATGTGGTCATGTCCCCAGATTGCCCCAAGGCGTAAAATCCAGGTTAAGATAACCCGGGTAGAAACAGGCCACATCGCAGCAGTAACAGGCTGCGGCAGATCAGAGGAAAGGGTCAGCGCAGCAACAGGCTGCGGCAAATCAGAGGGAAGGGTCAGTGCCCTCCCACCGTCGGGAAGAGCTCGCAGCAGCCTTCTCAGAATTTAAAGGGGCCGCCCTGAGAACGGGCGGCACTGTAAAGTTATAGTTCAAGGTTAAGTTTTAAGTTTATTAGTTCAAGGTTAAGTTTGTAGTGTTTTAACAGATAACGATAAAATGATGGGAGTTTTAAGGCTAGGTTTAGAGGAAGTCTATTCAGCAAACGTTGAAGTTTACGTGAGGCGAGGTCAGGGGACCCGCTCACCCTTCACAAAAGCCAGAGACTTTTTGCGAGGCTGGCTACCTCATTCTATCTGATCACAGGAACCAAGGAAGGATGGAACGACTTCTAGTATTGCTCGTGGCAATCGGATGTGGATTGGCCTATCGAGGCCACACCAAGGATGTCGTGGTGTTTGGATGTTCCGGGGACACGGCCCCCATCGCGGTGGATGGGACCGGAAGACGGAAGGCAGAAGGGACCAGCACCTATTTCCACAAGGGAAGGTGGCCAGGATGGCTGGGAACGAACTCAACGGAGTATTCCAGCACATCGGGGTTCGCCTACAAAGAGACTTCTTTAATGTGCCCCAAAGTACGGATCATCGCACCCAGGATCAGCGTCACCGTCGGCAAACGGATTTGTTTGACCTGTAGTGGGGATGTCCCACTGAGCCGATGGTGGTGGCTGCGAAAGCTGAGCAAAACTATGAGGAACTCTTCGGTCGAGTGGGAACGACTGGGTAATAATACCCATCGGACAATTACGGGGACAGACGGACAAGTGAAAGTCTGTTGGGACAAATGGTGGGAACCGGATGAGGGGATTTATGTTTGTATGTGGGGGTCAAAGTACGTTTGCCCCAAAGGCATCTCCATATTTTTTATTAATCAGTGGCAGGATAACGGACAGGGGATGAGGTGGGATGCGAGCACCAGGGGGTGCGGAGCCCCATTCTCCCCGATCCCAGTAAATGCCACTGAGCTCATTACGCGCCCACGCAAAGCCCCGCCCACGATTCCGGTGGTTCTAACTGAGGAAGAAGGGTGCCCTAAAACTAGTAAGGGACCCGGGAACGGTTTGGTACTGGTCCCCACAGACCAGATACTATTTCAGGGGGTACATTACGCGGTGGCCTCAGTGATTTTAAATCTCACTGAGGTACGGTTACCAGAGTGGTGCCCCAAAAAGACGGAACAGTTGTATCAGGTCCTGTTGACCAAGATGTTCAGACAATTTTACGAGTTTGATTTTGCAGAAATTGATAAGACAAGTTTATACACCGCACCGCAGGAAGTTTTGGATCAAGTAGGGAGGCAAAGAAGGGGTTTGGTGAACGATGCGTTCACTGCTTTTAATACAGGGACATCTGTGGTCAACGCTCTAGACAGTGTGGAGCTGCAGACCCAGATTAATGGTTTAAAAACACAGTTAAAAGACATTCTAACAGATGAGAATAAAGTGGTAGGGTCAGGTCTGCATGAGGACCAAGCCATGACTCTCCATTTAAAAGAGATTATAGCAGAGCTGGAGAAACATGCGCGTACGGTAAATGCCCTGATCAGGGAAGATCGGAATGCATCCGATCAAGCTGCGCAGAACGAGGTGTGCGTGCTTTACGGGGCGTGGTTACTGGGCGAGGGCCGCAGTAATCTGGAGGATTTAAAACAAGGTTTGGTTCCGTCCTGGATAAGTAACAAACACCTGCGGGCGCTCCACCCTTTTCAGAACGCATTAAGTCCGTGCCAGCTCAGGCTAGCTTCAGAAGCTTACCCAGTCCCCGTGGACTGCGGACGTTCAAACCATACTATTATGGGAATAGTATTACGCATGCCGGTTTTGGGCAACACAGCAAAGCCCGCCCCGGTATATCGGGTAGAGAACATTGGTGTCATTCAGGGGGGAGCCCACATTCGTTATGCAGCGGTTCCACCTTACGTCATCCGCTGGGAGCAAACGATGACAGGTACAGATCTCTCTGGTTGTCGTGGCAGGGGAGCACACATAATACTGTGCCCCCAGCACTTGAATGCCTTTTTAACACCACAGTGCGGGTTCAGAACGGCTGGCGCCAAGTCCATGAATTGCACCATGGAGGCAATGGCACAAGATCATGTGCCTCCGCAGGTAGCATACATCGGGGGTGGAACATATTGTGTTACCACTGCAGCGCAACACTACCAGCATGGAAACCGTAGCCGGTGTCCGGTGAGTGACAGCAGTTTCTGTTTTAAACCCAGGGCTGAAGTTCAAGTAGCACAACAGCGAATTATCCCAATCCCTGAACCATCCACTGTTCATCTCACAGTAAAAGAGAATTTCACCGACTTGCAGCGATTTGTCGCGCATTTTGGATACCTCATTCCCCCTCTCCCTGAGCATTTAACCAAACTTCTGAAAGCCGTCGCGGTGTCACAAAAGCATTTTTATACATTAGAACAGAAAACTGTCGAAATTGGAACAGACATTTTGGACATAGTGGTTCCACCGTGGTGGAATCTGTTCACCAATATTGAAGTGCCCTCATGGGTCAGAATAGCCTCCCACATTTTAGTCGTCTGTCAAGTGTTTATTGTAGTGTACCTATTGTTCATACATTGTAAAAGAGACAAGCGCCTCACCAAGCATGAGAACACGGGAGAGTGGCGAGAACGTTACGTGCGCGTGCACGATGAGAGCACCGTGTAATAGGAAAATGGCGTCACTCCCGCTCGCCACGTGCGCCGCGGAAGTTTGTACTCATTGTAAATACGTTGGAAACTCGACATGTTTAAGAGTTGGGATTTGTTTACTTTGGTGATGGTGTTGATTGTTTGGTTTTGGGTTTTGTTTTTTCCTTTCCCTGAATAAAAGACAAATATACAGGTGATGCGTGAGGTATCGGCCTGGTTACGCCGGAAAGGAAAACAAGTGGTGTAAGTTTAAGGGCAAATGATGCCTACGGTGATATAAAATGTGATTTTCTTGGGAAATAAGGACGACACAGAGACCCTAGTTAAGTTAAAATTTATGGGATTAATTTACTGGATTCGGAGTGAAATCGAGATAAGATTGCTCACCACTGAGATTTTTGATACGATAAGCGGAGTTATTCGCATCAACAGGAGGGACTGTAGAATTCGCAATTATCGCGATTTGATTAATAAGGAGAAAACACAAAGTTTCGTTCAAACAGCTTTTATTTCAGCAGAATGCTGTCAGGTTTAAATTGGACACAAGCAGCCTGTAAAATGGCCGCCGCACCTCGTGACAGAACATTCTAGACTTTTCAACAGGCAGACAAGATGGCGTTCCAATACACATTTTTGCAAGATCGATAACGATTCAGCACAGTGAAGATAATACACGAGACATTATGGGTTTACAGTATAAACATAGATACTGAAATCGGTCTCCCAGGTACAAAGGAAAGCCATTGCACCGAGTAATCAAGGGCCCATCCAAAGGACATTAGTATGTAAACTCCCAACGGCTCTACGATGAGAGAGCCGTTAGCAGGTAGTTATACAGGACACTTGGAAGCCCCAAACCCCTCCAGGGAGAACACCGACCGATTTTAACAATGGGAGAAGTATTAACAGGTACTCAAACATTCATGAGTAGCCCCGAAACCCATTAAGAACGGAGATCACCCATACAGGACATTTGGGCGCCAAACCTTAAACAAAAGAATGGACATTATAGTCGGGCGGGAAACGGAAGATTTTTGCACTATAATTGCAGGCCCCAAACCGTCCACTCTCTCTCTTGACTCTTGCCTCTTGCTCGTTTGCTGCTTTTATCATCGTGGCTGCTCCTGTGTTTTATCCGGTCGATTCGTAACCTCGTGGCTGCTCCTGTGTAAAAGACTGTTGAACTTTCTGATCCGTTCGGATCTACCTCGTGTCGCGTAACGAAGACCTATGTTGGTAACTGGCAGCGGAACCAAAGGCCCGAGATGAGATGAGATGAGATGAGATGAGATGAGAAGAGAAGAAGACCATATCCATCGCCACGGTCAGTAAATCCCGACCGCGCCTGTAGGTCGATCAGCCAAGTCTTCTCGACAGGAAGTTTTCTTCGTTAAACTTTTAACAAGACATATTGCATCAACGATAACTGGACTGTGCAAACACATCGTATCAGTGATATTGACAACGGGACTCCTCAACTAAACTGTGAAGTCAACCAACAGAGGTCTTCACCACAGCGGACGGTCCAGCCGACTAGCCGAGCAGCAGAAGCAGTAAACAAGTGGGACCAGGAGATCTCCTGACCAACACGTGGGTGCTGCGGTGAAAAACATCCGATCAGCTATTCGGGATTTCTCCGAGTTATTACGAGTGGTGAGCATGAGTCTCGAGATCCTACGAAGCTAGTTTTAGGATAGATATTGATAGGGGAGGGTTTAAAGATTAAGGATATTTGTAATGTGTGCCCTATTTACGTTGTGCTGGTCGTTCCTCGTTTCCCTAAGAGTGATTATAACCGTTTGTAAGATTGTACTGTCATTAATCTGTGCGTATGACATGTATTTCATAATTTTAAGTATCATGCAATAAAGATTTTCCATTTCGTACCATTCAAACCAAGTCTACATGAGTTTTATCTCCATTACTGCTCTCGCATCTAAGTCCAGTGTCTAGAACCGTAAGGGAGAGTGATTCGAACCACTCACAGGGGTGTCTAGTGTTCCCAGACTGGCTGGAGACCAGGCCTAGACCCGCACTGACATACAGGCTGCACAGAGCCGCGTGAATCTCACAGGCTACGAGACACGCAGGGTCAGGAGAGAATCCCTTACAATATTTGCAAAGCCAACCAAATGGGCGGTTATACTTGCTTGATCCCTTGTGAACTGGATGTAATTGTGGGCCTTAGCAAACAGGGCATCGGTAACCTGCATGATGCAACTGTGGGCAGCCGACTGGGAGATGCTGCTGATGTCTGCTGATGATCCCTGGAAGGAGCCTGAGGCAAAGAAGTTGAGTGCGGTGGTGACTTTGACAACCACTGGTAAGGGGTGTCCACCCGTTCCTCTGGGCACCAGGTCTTGCTGCAGCAGTCCGCAGATCTCTCGGACAACCTCTCGCGAAAGTCTCAGCCTCCTTTGGCACTGCTGCTCACTCATGTTGAGGTAGCTCATCCTTTGTCTGTAAACCCTCTGTCGGGGATATCTCCTGCGGTGAGGTGCCTCGATGCGCTGGTGCCTTCTGCCCTGAGCAGGAGGTTGGGGCTCCTGCTGGTGTTGCTCCTGATCTGCCTGGTTCTGCTGCTGCCGTGGATGCTCCTCATCCTCATCTGAGGTCCCTGCAGAAAGAAAATGAATGGTTCCCATGCTGCTTGCAGATGCCTCCTTTGGGGAAGTGCTCATTGCAAGCGGGGAGAGGGTCTTCCAAGGAGGTCCCACAGTTGATAGATTCAAGCTGCAGCACCTCTGACTTTGGAACGCCTTCTAAAAGTGCGTAGAGACCTTTTAAAGCAAAGGTCTGGCACCTGCAAGTAATCCTTGCTGCAATAAACGATGTCTTGTTGGACCTGCAGCAGTGACGAGACCACCCACGAGTCAACCCGCCAGGTTTACCTGGCGTGGTTTAGGAGGTGGGTGGAGCACGCCGAAATGCTCGAAAAATCACGCGGGCCTCTCAAAATAGGCTAAGAGAGGCCCTTAATGAGCATTTAATGATCATAAGTATCGCTATGGCCAGCTGGAGGCGGGACCATTTCCCGACCTCCAAAACCGAGCCGGCAAAATCCTGCGGAGGCGGGTTGGAGGCGGGTGCCGAACCCGCCCTCATTGATTCTGATTTTCCCGCCTTTCCCGCCTCCAAACCCGTCTCCTCCGACATCAGAAAATCGCCCCCATAATTTGTTGAAAGTAGAAATCCCAGTAGTAAAACTATATACCCTTTCTACATTACAACAGTGACTACACTTCAAAAGTACTTAATTGGCTGTAAAGCACTTTGGGATGTCCTGAGGTCGTGAAAGGCGCTATATAAATGCAAGTCTTTTTTTCATAAACAAGGCCAATGGCATTTGGGATTTCATCAATAGGGGTGCATAGTATAAGAATAAAGAAGTCATTCTAAATGTGTACAAGGCAAAGATTAGGCCATAGTTAGAATACTGTGTGCAGTGCTGGACACCCCATTCTAGAAACGACAGTAAAGCAATAGAGGGAATACAGTGTAGATTCATAAGGATAATATATCAGGAATGGCAAAAGACTTGTGATACTGTGACTATTTCCACTGGAGTAGAGAATATTATCAGAAGATTTAATAGAGATTTTTAAAACTACGAAGGGTTTTGAAAGAGTGAATGGGAAAGGACTACTTCCTATGGTTGAAGAGTCAGTGATGCAGGGTCATCGATGTAAAATTTTCATTAAGAGAATGAGGAAAGTGGATAGGAGGAATATCTTCACACAGAGAGCTGTTACAGCATGGGATGCCTTACCATAGTGAATAGTTGAAGCAGATACCACTTTAACTTTGAAAGGGAGACAAACATTTAAAACAGAAGAAAATACAGAGCTATTGGGAGGATGCAGGACAGTGAGATTTATTTTGTATTGCTCTAGCAATGAGCCGGCACATGCACAATGGGCTGACTGGCCTCCTTCTGTGCTGTATATTTCTAGGTTCCTCATTGACCACTATTGCCTTCTTGTCCTTCAGCATATTGATTTTCACAACCTTGTCCTTGTCTTCCAATCCTTCCATGTCCTTGCACCAACCTACCTCTGCAATGTCTTCCAGTCCTACGTTCCAGCTTTCAACCTCTGCTCTTATGACTCCAATCTACTGAATGTTTGTGTCTCCCCCTACTGCCCCCACCACCACCATCCCACCCCACCCCACCCCACCGTACTTCTTCATCTCCACAATTGGTCACTGAACCTTCAGCCCCACATTCTTGCATTCTGGATTTTTTTTCCTGAACCTCTTCATCTTGCCATCTCTCCACTTTCAAAAACTTGCTTAAAATCTTTTTGAACCTGCTTTTGGTCATCTCCTCTAACTACTTTTTAATTTTTGCTTGGTGCTCACTTATTCCCCAAAAGATGTCTTGGGCATTTTGTATATGAAAGGACTTATATACATGTAATTTGTTGCTGCTATTGTTGACTTAAGAGAATTAAGAAAAAGGTGAATCACAAAAAAGTATAGTGTCGGACAGGCTACTATTATCAGTCTGCAAAAATAGAGGATGGTGCGGTAAAGTTGCCTTGAAGATGCACTCATCACGAGGGAACTGTAGATGGTTACAATCTCCAAGTGGTTTGCACAGCATCAGGAATCTGATCCATGAGTGACTCCATCCTACAGGAGAGCTTACTAGAGGTCAGTAAGCATTGAATGCAAATCCAGGATTCAGAGTCAGGTAACCATGGCTGGACAGGTGGAAGATGCATTATGATGTAAAACAGTTGTGTACCTGAGGGGAGAAGCAGTCATATATCTTGAGCACCGTGGACTCCTTTAGAGAAAAATTCAAGAAAATAATTAAAGAAAATCTGCCCCCAGAACAAGTTTACAACTGTGAATTAAATGGACCTATTTGACCAAATTTGTGAATGACCCCAAATTGGGTGGGGGTGGGGGGGGGGGGGGGGCGGGGGGTGGAGTGGGTATAGTTACTACTGAAGAATACAAGAAGACATTACTAAACATGTTTTTCATTCATTCACGGGTTGTGGGCATCACTGGCAAGGACAGCATTTATTGCCCATTCCTAATTGCGCTTGAGAAGGTGGTGGTAAGCCATCATCTTGAACCGCTGCATGAGGTAAAGGTACTCCCAAAGTGCTGTTAGGTAGGTAGGGAGTTCCAGGATTTTGACCCAGCAATGATGAAGGAACAGCGATATATTTCCAAGTCAGGATGGTGTGTGACTTGGAGGGGAACTTGAAGGTGGTGGCGTTCTCATGCACCTGCTGCCCTTGTCCTTCAAGGTGATAGAGGTCGTGGGTTTGGGAGGTGCTGTCGAAGGCGAGTTTCTGCAGTGCATCTCGTAGATGGTACACACTGCATCCTTGGAGTGCCGGTGGTGGAGGGTGTAAATGTTTAAGTTGGAGGATGGGATACCAATCAAGCGGGCTGCTTTGTCCTGGATGGTGTTGAGTTTCTTGAGTATTGTTGGAGCTGCACTCATCCAGACAGGTGGAGAGTATTCCATCACACTCCTGACTTGTGCTTTTTAGATGGTGGAAAGGTTTTGGGGAGTCAGGAGGTGAGTCACTCGTCAAAGAATACCTAGCTTCTGACCTGCTCTTGTAGCCACAGTATTTATGTGGCTGGTCTAGCTAAGGTTCTGCTCAATGGTAATCTCCAGGATGTTCATGGTGGGGGTTTCAAATGATGCTAATGCCATTGAATGTCAAGGGGAGGTGGTTAGACTTTCTCTTGTTGGAGATGGTCATTGCCTGGCACTTGTGTGGCACGAATGTTACTTGCCACTTATCAGCCCAAGCCTGAATGTTCTCCAGGTCTTGCGGCATGCGGGCACGGACTGCTTCATTATCTGAGCATTGGGAATGGAACTGAAAACTGCAATCATCAGCAAACATCTCCACTTCTGACCTTATGATGGAGAGAAGGTCATTGATGAAGCAACTGAAGATAGTTGGGCCTCGGACACTGCCCTGAGGAACTTCTGCAGCAATGTCCTGGGGTTGAGATGATTGGCCTCCAACAACCACAACCATCTTCCTTTGAGCTAGGTATGACTTCAGCCAGTGGAGAGTTTTCCCCCTGGTTCCCATTGACTTCAATTTTACTAGGGCTCCTTGAAACCACACTCGGTCAAATGCTGCCTTGGTGTCAAGGGCAGTCACTCTCACCTCATCTCTGGAATTCGGCTCGTTTGTCCATGTTTTGACCAAGGTTGTAATCAGGTCTGGAGCCAAGTGGTCCTGGCGGAACCCAAACTGACCATCGGTGAGCAGGTTATTGGTGATTAACTATCGCTTGATAGCACTGTCAGTGACACCTTCCATCACTTTGCTGATGATTGAGAGTAGACTGATGTGACAGTAATTGGCCAGATTAGATTTGTCCTGCTTTTTGTGGATAGGTCATACCTGGGCAATTTTCCTCTTTGTTAGGTAGATGCCAGCGTTATAGCTGTACTGGAACAGCATGGCTAGAGGTGTGGCTAGTCTAGAGCACAAGTCTTCAACACTGCAGCCAGGATGTTGTCTGGGCCCATAGGCTTTGCTGTATTTAGGGCACTCAGCCATTTCATGGCATTATGTGGAGTGAATCGAATTGGCTGATGACTAGCTTCTGTGATGGTGGGGGTCTCAGGAGGAGGCCGAGATGGATCATTTACTCGGCACTTCTGACTGAAGCTGGTTGCAAACACTTCAGCCTTGTCTTCAGCGTAGGTCCCTTGCAGTCAGAAGCAGGGGAACTTATAATGGGAAACAAAGAAATGGCAGACCAATTAAATACATATTTTGGTTCTACCTTCACAAAGGAAGACACAAATAACCTCCCAGAGATGTCAGGGAACATAGGGTCTGATGAAAGAGAGGAACTGAAAGAAATCAGTATTTGTAGGGAAATGGTATTAGGGAAATTGGTAGGATTGAAGGCCGATAAATCCCCAGGGCCTGATAATCTACACCCTAGGGTACTTATGGAAATGGCCCTAGAAATAGTAGATGCATTGCTGATCATCTTCCAACATTCGATGGAATCTGGAACAATACCCATGGATTGGAGGGTAGCTAATGTTACCCCACTATTCAAAAAAGGTGGTAGAGAGAAAATGGGGAATTACAGACCGACATCGGTAGTGGGGAAAATGCTAGAGTCCATTATAAAAGATGTAATAGCAGAGCACTTGGAAAACAGTGACAGGATCGGACAAAGTCAACATGGATTTACAAAAGGTAAATCGTGCTTGACTAATCTACTGGAATTTTTTGAGGATGTAACTGGTAAAATAGATAAGGGAGAACCAGTGGATGTGGTGTATTTGGACTTTCAAAAGGCTTTCAATAAGGTCCCGCATAAGAGATTAGCATGTAAAGTTAAGGCACATGGGATTGGGGGCAAGGTATTGACTTGGATAGAGAACTGGTTGGCAGACAGAAAACAAAGAGTTGGAATAAATGGGTCTTTTTCCTAGTGGCAGGCAGTGACTAGTGGGGTACCGCAGGGATCGGTCCTTGGACCCCAGTTATTCACAATATATATTAATGATCTAGACAAGGGAACTAGATGTAATATCTCCAAGTTTGCAGACAACACAAAGCTGGGTGGGCGTGTGTGCTGTGAGGAGGATGCCGAGAAACTCCAGTATGATTTGGACAGGTTGGGTGATTGGGCAGAAGCATGGCAGATGCAATATAACGTGGATAAATGCGAGGTTATCCACTTTGGTGTCAAAAACGGGAAGGCAGATTATTATCTGAATGGCAATAGATTGGGAGAAGGGGAAGTGCAACGAGACCTGGGTGTCCTTGTGCACCAGTCGCTGAAGGTAAGCATGCAGGTGCAGCAGGCAGTTAAGGCGGCAAATGGTATGTTGGCCTTCGTAGCGAGAGGATTTGAGTACAGGAACAAGGATGTCTTGCTGCAGTTGTACAGGGCCTTGGTGAGACCACATCTTGAGTATTGTGTGCAGTTTTGGTCGCCTTATCTGAGGAAAGAGGTTCTTGCCATGGAAGGAGTTCAGCGAAGATTCACCAGGCTGATACCTGGGATGCCAGGAATGACATATGAGGAGAGATTGGGTCGATTGGGCTTGTACTCGCTGGAGTTTAGAAGAATGAGAGGGGATCTCATTGAAACTTATAAAATTCTAAAAACAGGACTGGACAGACTAGATGCAGGAAGGATGTTCCGATGGTCAGGGAGTCCAGAACCAGGGGTCACAGACTAAGGATAAGGGGTAAGCCATTTAGGACAGAAATGAGGAGGAATTTCTTCACCCAGAGAGTGGTGAACCTGTGGAATTCTCTACCACACAAGGCAGTAGAGGCCAATTCATTAAATATATTCAAGAAGGAGTTGGATATATTTCTTAAGGCTAAAGGGATCAAGGGATATGGGGAGAAAGCAGGGACAGGGTTCTGAATTTGGATGATCAGCCATGATCGCATTGAATGGTGGAGCAGGCTAGAGGGGCTGAATGGCCTACACCTGCTCCTATCTTCTATGTTTCTATGTTTCTCTGTTTCTATGTCTTTTGCACACATGTGGTGGGCTCCACCATCATTGATGATGGGAATGTTCATGGAGCCTTCTCCACCCGTTAGTTGTTTAATTGTCCACCACCATTAAAGACTGGATGTGGCAGGACTGCAGAGCTTTGATCTGATCCGTTGGTTGTGGGATTGCTTAGCTCTGTCTATAGCATGCTGCTTCCACTGTTTAGCATCCATGTAGTCCTGTGCTGCAGCTTCACCAGCTTGGCACCTCATATATAGGTACGCCTGGTGCTGCTCCTGGCATGTTCTTCTTCATTCCTTATTGAACAAGGGTTGGTCCCCTGGCTTGATGGTAATAGTAGAATGAGGGATATGCCGGGTCATGAGGTTGCAGATTGTGCTGGAATATAATTCTGCTGCTGCTGGTGGCCCAGAGTGCCTCATGGATGCCCAGTTTTGAGCTGCTAGATCTGTTCTGAATTTATCCCATTTAGCTCAATGGTAGTGCCACACAACATGATGGAGGGTGTCCTCAGTGTAGGCATAAACAGACCCTTAATTTTTTATATTTCTTGAAATGCTTTGCCAGGCAAAAAGTTTTTTCAAAGTTAAATAAAGTTGGTGAATGTAATAAACAGTCTTTCACTGACAAGGGGACATGCTTTGATGTGCTTTACTAAAAGGCAGCAAACATGGTTGTAACTGCAGGGGGTCATCATAGACAACAGAGATAAACAAACCCCCTTATTTTTGCAGACATCGTGGGCTGGATTTTGTCTTGGGGTCGGGTTGGGGTCATGTCATCCGGATTTTGTGTTATCCACCCTCCTGAAATTGGATGTGGGAGATTGATGCAATTTTCACTTAATTGGGCAATTGAGTTCCAGCATGTGGGAACCCATGAACCAATTATTGGTTTCAGTCTGAAAGTCGCCACTGATGATGTCATCATTGTAGGTCAGAGACTGCCTGGTCTGGTCTCAGAGATTGCCTGGCCTTTGCTGTGAGAGGACCTGGATGCAAAATGATCAACATCTCAGAGAGAGAGAATATTTTTTTCCATCCAGGTCCTCCAAAGGCCCCGGCAGTCTCTGAAGACATTCAATGCAGCAGCATCCGAGGCGACTTTCAGACCTAATACTACTACTACCTCATCACATCTCCGTTGTAATAGTGGACCTGCAGCTGATAGTCAGCTATCCACTTATGCTCCCGCCAGGTTTCACTGGCGTGTTTCACATCAGGCGTGCTTCACGTCAGAAAAGGGTTAAACTAGCTAAAACGTTTCAAAATGGCATTACAGAGCCAATTTATGGCTTGTTAAGGGCATTAATGGCCTCTCCCGCCTCTTGGAGGCGGGACAGAGTCGAGAACCCTGCACACAATTTTATCAAAATTGCGTGGAGGCGGGATGGGGTCAGGACCCCTGAATCTGCAACTTTAACCCCCCACACGCCTCCAAACCCGACTCCACGGGTCATTGAAAATCCAGCCCCGTGTCTCTAATGATGTTTTTGTTGGCTAAAGGGGAGGAGTCAAACCTTTGAAGTTTAAAATGCAGAATACGATGTAACACATGAACTGGAACCAAGTGGTTTTCTGCCACTTTTCTAAACTTTAGGAGTGAATGAACAATTTTGGGCTTTGATGAAGGCAACTAATGGATAGCAACACAGGTTGTGTTAGTGTGAACGTTTGACAGCTCAGACAGCTCAGGTCAAATGCTCAGGTGTAATATCTCATAAGTCTCAAGTCCAAACTCTATAACCTGTTGGACGGAGCGAGGGGTAATTCCGCACATCTTACATCAGTGTGAAGACAAATGTGCAGAATATGCGTCTAATTGGCAAATTAATTTCATTATAGATAAGTGCGAGGTGGTGCATTTTTGTGGTAAGAATAAGGAGGCAACATACTCCATGGGCTGGATTTTCATTGACCTGTGGAGGTGGGTTTGGAGGCGTGTGGGGGGTTAAAATTGCGAAAACTGGCGGGCGGGCACAAGCCCGCCTCCATGCAATTTTCATTAAATCGTGTCTGCTGGTCTTGACTCCGTCCCGCCTCTAAGAGGCAGGATAGGCTGTTAAGGCCCTTAACAAGCACTAAATTGCCTCTATAATGTCATTTTGAAAGGCCTTTGTGATTTTAACCCTTTTTCTACGTGAAGTACGCCTGTTCTGAACCACGAATGTGAAACCTGGCGGGACCACATTTGGATAGCTGACTATCAGCTGCAGGTCCACTATTACAACGGAGATGTGGAAGAAGAAGAAGAAGAAATAAGAATATCTGGGAGTGGTGGTGATGGTGGAAAAATATCTGGGAGCAGACTTAGGGCTGCTGCTGCTCATTTTGCATCCAGGTCCTCTCACAGCAAAGGCCAGGCAGTCTTTGCAGACCTTCAATGCAGCAGCAATGATGACATCATCAGAGGTGACTTTCAGACTGAAAACACTAATTGATTCATGGGTTCCCACATGCTGGAACTCAATTGCCCAATTAGGTTAAAATCGCATCAATCTCCCACATCCAATTGCAGTCGGGTGGATAACACGAAATGCGGATGACACGACCCCGGCCCACCCCAGTGTCAAAATCCAGCCCCATGAGTCTAAATGGGGTAGAGGGGCAAAGGGATCTAGGGGTACAGATGCACAAATCACTAAAAGTAGCAACAGGTTAATAACGTCATAAAAAAAGAAAACAATGCATTGGGGTTCATTACTAAAATGATAGAATTGAATAGCAAGGAAGTTATGTTAACTTGTATAGAGCCTTGTTTAGACCACAGCTGGAGTACAGTGCACATTTCTGGTCTCCATATTATAAAAAGGACATAGAGGCACTGGTGAAGGTGCAAAAAAATTTACAAGGATGATACCAGAACTGGAAGGTTATACCTATCAAGAATGATTGACAAGGCTGGGGCTCTTTTCCTTAGAAAATAGAAGGCTGAGGGGTGACCTTATAAAGTTATTTAAGATTATGAAAAGGTTTGATAGGGTAGACGTAAAGAAGATATTTCCACTTCTGGGGTAGACCAAAACTAGGGGGCCATAAATATAAGATAGTCACCAATAAATCCAATACATAATTCAGGAGAAACTTCTTCACCCAGAGAGTGGTTAGAATGTGGAACTCACTACCACAAGGAGTAGTTGAGGTGAATATCATAGATGCAGTTAAGGGGAAGCGATGAGGGAGAAAGGAGAAGAAGAACAGTATATGTTGATGAAGGTTGGGGTTAGATGAACTAGGGTGGGAGGAGGCTACTGTGAAGCATAAACCCCAGCATTGGTCAGTTGGGCCAAATAGCCTGTTCCTATGCTGTACATTCTATGTAATTCTATGTAAAATGCTGCCCAACAACAAGTTCCATACAGGCTGAGTCAGTTTTCCCAAGGTGCAAGTGCAGCAAGAAATACCTCACAATCCTAGGGCAGCAAAACCATAAGGTATTGTTACTGGTAATCAGGAAACCTGTCAAATCTGAACTTTATAGAATCTTAACCTCAGCTCCCTTCCCGTTCACTATAAAGCGACACTTGGATGAATGTCAAGTCATTGACAGAATGGCTTCATTCTGAATTAATATCACATGTGACATATCACAGGGGGCTGCAGAAACCTCTTTCCAAACCTATCATTATTACAGACACTGTCCCACTGAACCCTGCAGCCGGGTCCCTTCACAACAGGGACATCAGTGACATGACAAAATTGAAGGACGCATCATCATTAGTGGAATCATTCAGAGCTTTTTACTTGTAACTGTGGACTGCCGATCTTTCCCATCCTGGACCATTGACATGGTCCTGCAGCTCCCCGGCACAACCCCACCCCCTGGCAGGGCCCAGTGCTAACAAACCGGGGAGGAAATCTGAGTACAGCTACAGGCCTGTCCAGCAGACAAAGGAAAGTGATTTAAAAGTATTAAGCAACAGCCTCTAATTTCACCAACAGTATTTTCTGTGCTGCGGTCATTAACCGATGATGCTTTGACGGTGTGAGCAGTCTGCAGCTACATATTGAGACTAAAACATGGGGGCCGTCTCACTGCTGGTTGCTGATAGTGAACAGCTGCAATAAAATAACAGGGACAGGAATGTCATATGTCCGCGTTAAGCATTGGCCCCTGATATCACCAACAGTACTTTTTGTGCTGCAGTCATTAACCTATGTTGCTTCGATGGTGTGTGCATGTTATTTCAGCTCCTTCATACTCTCAAGCTCAGTAACTGTTTGCAGCCAGTTCACCCATCAACGCTATCATAATTCTTTAAAAATTAACTGCCTTGAGGATAGGAGAGCAGGCATTTAGGGAAAAAAAATTAACAAAAATTAAGAACAGAAAAGGCATGATGTTAAAATTAATCAAGCCCCAATTTTAACCCCTTCCCTCCCCTCCCCTCACACCCAACGAGAACAGGGCATGCGGGAGGATAAAATCCTTGCCATGACCTCCTCACCCGATCTTCGCTGGCCTCGCGCCACTGCCATTATAACTGGTGCGTTCGGGCCAGCAAGCAACATTGTCGCACCAGGGAGGCGAGGGTCTCATTGAAATTCAAAAACTGGGATCTGATGATGCCATTCAGACCCCAGGGGCTGGATTTTGCCAGGCCCGAGGAGGCAGGTTTGAAGGCGGGTCAGGTGGAAAAGTTGACAAAAATGGAGTCGGGCTCTGATCCCGCCTCCAACCCGCCTCTGAGCAACTTTCCCAAATGCGGGCTTTCAGACCCCGTTTCGGTCCCGCCTCCAAGATGCGGGATAGTCCCTTAAGGCACTTAATAACCACTTAAGTGCCTCTATAATGTCATTTTGAGAGGCCTTTCTGAGATTAACACATTTCCTGCGTGCTGCACGTCTTCCCTGGAACACGCCAATTAATCCTAGCGGGCTCACAAGTGGATGGCTTACTAACAGCTGCAGCTCCACCATTAAAAAGGAGTTTTCAACAATGATCATTTGCAGGTGGCAGAACTTTCTTTTCTCAGGTCTGGGAGAACTTTTTGCAGGTCGACTCATTTTGAAAGTTTTGAAGCTGAGATCCATCTCCACTGTGACTTCCTGGGAAACCCCTCTCCCCACCTTGACTGAGCGCTTCCTCAACTGAGGTATATACCTGCAGCATGGGAACCATTTATTTCCTTTCCTCCTGGAGCTCAGATTTGGATGAAGACCAGCCGTGGCAGCAGCAGAACCCAGAACAACAGCAGCATCAACAGCAGGACCAACAACAGGACCAACAGGAGCGGCAACCTGACCTCAGTCCCGTGTGTTGCACGGCCTGCAACATGTGGGAATTCCGAGACGCTTCTTGCAGTCAGGATGACCACATGTGCAGTAAGTGACAACGGTTTGGCCAACTTGAGATCCGGTTTTTGGAGCTCGAGCGTCAGCTGGAGGCACTGCGGTGTATCCGCGAGGCTGAGAGTTACATGGATAGCACGTTTTTAGACGTGGTCACCACACAGCTTAAGAAAGTGCAGTCAGAGAGGGAATGGGAGACCACCAGTCAGAAGAAGCGGGGCAGGCAGGTAGTCAGGAAAGCCCCAGAGTGCATCTCACTCAACAACCGTTTTTCTGTGTTGAAAAACGGTGAAAGTGATGGTTCCTCTGGGGAGTGCAGCCAGAGCCAATTTCACGGCACTGTGGGTGGCTCAGCTGCACAAGGGGAGAGGAGTAAGAGTGGAAGGGCAATAGTGGTAGGAGACTCAATAGTGAGGGGTGCAGACAGGCGTTTCTGCAGCCGCAGACATGACTCCAAGATGGTATGTTGCCTCCCTGGTGCCAGGGTCAAGGATGTCACTGAATGGCTGCAGGGCATTCTGAAGGGGGAGGGCGAACGGTAAGAGGTCATGGTTCACATTGGTACCAACGACATAGGTAGAAAGAGGGATGAGGTCCTGCAACAAGAATTTAGTGAGCTAGGTAGCAGATTAAAAAGCAGGACCTCAAAGGTTGTAATCTCTGGATTACTCCCGGTGCCATGTGCTAGTGAGTATAGGAAAAGGAGGATAGAGCAGATGAATGCGTGGCTAAAGAGCTGGTGCAGGAGGGAGGGCTTCAGTTTCCTGGATCACTGGCTCTGCTTCTGGGGAAGGTGGAACCTGTACAAGTCGGACGGGTTGCACCTGAACCGGAACGGGACCAACATCCTTGCGGGAAGCTTTGCTAATGCTGTTGGGGGGGGGTTTAAACTAACTTGGCAGGGGGATGGGATACGGAGTGGGGCTATAGTAGGGGGGGATGCACAGCCAAATATAGAGGAAAAAACAAGTCAGTCTGGAAGGCAGAGCAAATATGTAACGGCACAAGGGAGTATGGCAAGGCTGGATGGCATTTATTTTAATGCAAGGAGTCTTGCGAGTAAGGCAGATGAATTGAAGGTGTTGATGAACACATGGGAGTATGATATTGTTGCAATCACAGAGACATGGTTGAGGGAGGGGCAGGACTGGCAGCTCAATATTCTGGGGTATAAAATCTTTAGGTGAGTCATAGGGGGGTGTAAAAGAGGAGGGGGTGTTGGAATATTAATCAAGGAATCAATTACTGCAGTAAAGAGGGATGATATCTTAGCAGGTTCCTCTAATGAGGCCATATGGGTAGAACTTAAAAACAAAAAGGGGGCAAGCACTTTGCTGGTTGTGTACTATAGGTCCCCAAACAGTCAGGGGGAGATAGAGGAACAGATATGTGGGCAAATCTCAGAGAAGTGTAGAAATAATAGGGTAATAATAGTAGGGGATTTCAACTTGCCCAATATTAACTGGGATAGTCAGAGTGTAAAACGCTTAGAGGGTGCGGATTTCTTAAAGTGCATCCAGGAGAGCTTTTTGAGCCAGCATGTAGAAAGTCCTACAAGAGAGGGGGCGGTACTGGACCTAATTCTAGGGAATGTAGCCGGGCAAGTGGTAGAAGTGTCAGGAGGAGAGCATTTTGGTGACAGTGACCATAATTCGGTGAGATTCAAGGTAGTCATGGAAAAGGACAAAGATAGACCGGAAATAAAGGTTCTAAATTGGGGGAAGGCCGATTTTAATATGATAAGGCAGGATCTGGCCAAAGTGGACTGGGATCAGCTACTTGTATGAAAATCCACATCAGAGCAGTGGGAGTCATTCAGAAAGGACATGGAGAGAGTACAGCGCCAACATGTTCCCGTAAAGGTCAAGGGTGGGACAAACAAGTCCAGGGAACCCTGGATGTGAAGGGATATACAAGAATGGATTCGGAAAAAAAGGGAGGCTTTGGGCAGATACAAAGGACTAAAAACAGTGGAAGCCCTGGAGGAGAATAGAAAGTGTAGGGGGGGGTACTTAAAAAAGAAATTAGGAGAGCGAAGAGGGGTCATGAAAAAACACTGGCAGGCAAAATAAAGGAAAATCCCAAGGTGTTTTATAAGTATATTAAGGGCAAGAGGATAACCAGGGAAAGAGTAGGGCCCATTCGGGACAAAAGTGGCAATCTGTGTGTAGAGCCGGAAGATGTAGGTGAGGTTTTAAATGAAAATTTTGCATCTGTGTTCACGATGGAGAAGGTCGATGTAGTCATAGAAATCAGGCAGGGGGATTGTGATATACTTGAACAAATTAGCATTGAGAGGGAGGAGGTACTAGTGGTTTTAGCGAACTTAAAAGTGGATAAATCCCCAGGCCCAGACGAGATGTATCCAAGGCTGCTGTGTGAGGCAAGGGAAGGAGATTGCAGGGGCTCTGACACAAATTTTAAGAACCTCTCTGGCCACAGGGGAGGTACCAGAGGACTGGAGGACAGCTAACGTAGTACCATTATTCAAGAAGGGTAGTAGGGATAAACCAGGGAATTACAGGCCAGTGAGCCAAACATTAGTGGTAGGGAAATTATTGGAAAAAATTCTGAGGGACAGAATTAGTCTCCACTTGGAGAGGCAAGAATAATTCAAGGATAGTCAGCATGGCTTTGTCAGGGGGAGATCATGTCTGACCAATTTGATTGAATTTTTTGAGGGGGTGACTAGGTGTGTGGATGAGGGTAGTGCAGTTGATGTAGTCTACATGGACTTCAGTAAGGCTTTTGACAAAGTCCCGCAGGGGAGACTGGTCAAGAAGGTAAGAGCCCATGGGATCCAGGGCAATTTGGCACATTGGATCCAAAATTGGCTTAGTGGCAGGAGGCAGAGGGTAATGGTCGAAGGTTGCTTTTGTGACTGGAAGCCTGTGTCCAGTGGTGTACCGCAGGGATCGGTGCTGGGTCCCTTGCTGTTTGTAGTGCACATTAATGATTTAGATATGAATGTAGGAGGTATGATCAGTAAGTTCGCAGATGACATGAAAATTGGTGGAGTGGTAAATAGTGAGGAGGGAAGCCTCAGGCTACAGGACGATATAGATGGGTTGGTCAGATGGGCAGAACAGTGGCAAATGGAATTTAACCATGAAAAGTGTGAGGTGATACATTTTGGGAGGACTAACAAGGAAAGGGAATACTCAATGAATGGTGGGACCCTAGGAAGGACAGAGGATCAGAGGGACCTTGGTGTACATGTACATAGCTACCTGTCCTGCTGCCTTCAGGGATCTAAGGTGGTTAAGAAGGCATATGGGATACTTGCCTTCATTAGCCGAGGCATAGAATATAAGAGCAGGGAGGTTATGATGGAGCTGTACAAAACGCTAGTTAGGCCACAGCTGGAATACTGTGTGCAGTTCTGGTCGCTACACTATAGGAAGAATGTGATTACATTGGAGAGGGTGCAGAGGAGATTCACCAGGATGTTACCTGGGCTGGAGCGTTTCAGCTATGAAGAGAGACTGGACAGGCTGGGGTTGTTTTCCTTAGAGCAGAGAAGGCTGAGGGGGGACCCGATTGAGGTGTACAAAATTATGAGGGGCATAGATAGGGTAGATAGAAAGGAACTTTTCCCCTCAGCAGAGGGGTCAATAACCAGGGGGCATAGTTTCAAGGTAAGGGGCAGGAGGTTTAGAGGGGATTGGAGGAAAAACTTTTTAACCGAGAGGATGGTTGAAATCTGGAACTCACTGCCTGAAAGGGTGGTAGAGGCAGGAACCCTCAACATTCAAGAAGCATTTAGATGAGCACTTGAAACACCATAGCATACAAGGCTACGGACCAAGTGCTGGAAAATGGGATTAGAATAGACAGGGCTTGATGGCCGGCGCGGACACGATTGGCCGAAGGGCCTCTTTCTGTGCTGTATAACTCTATGACTCTGTGACTCTATCACCTGAAGCTGCACAGGCCAGAAGGCGCCAGCGCAGGGAAGGACATCGCCGCAGTAGATACCCCCAACACAGGGTTTAAAGACAGAGGATGAGCTACCTCAACATGACTGCGCAGCAGTGCCAAAGGAGGCCCAGACTTTCGCGAGAGGTAGTGGGTGACATCTGTGCAATGCTGCAGCAAGACCTGGAGCCCAGAGGAGTGGGTGGACACCCCTTACCAGTGGCCGTCAAAGTCACCAACCCACGCAACCTTTTTGCTTCAGGCTCATTCCAGTGATCAACAGCAGACATCAGCGGTATCTCCCAGGCGGCCGCACACACTTGCATCACGCAGGTAACCGATGCCCTCTTTGCCAACATGCACAATTACATCAACTTCTCCAAGGATCAAGCAAGTGTAACCACGTGTGCGGTTGGCTTTGCTACTCTGGCAGGCTTTCCAAGGGTGCAGGGTGTCGTTGACTGCACACATGTGGCCCTTAAGGCACCCCATCACTATCCAGGTATTTTTGTCAACCACAAGGGCTTCCACTCCCTCAACATGCAGCTGGTGTGTAACCACAATAAGGAAATTTTGCATGTTTGCGCCAAGTACCCTGGCAGTTGCCATGACTCCTTCATAGAAACATAGAAACATAGAAGATTGGAGCAGGAGCAGGCCATTCAGCCCCTCGAGCCTGCTCCGCCATTCAATGAGATCATGGCTGATCATCCAAATTCAGTACCCTGTCCCTGCCTTCTCCCCATATCCCTTGATCCCTTTAGCTTTAAGAAATATATGCAACTCCTTCTTGAATATATTTAATGAATTGGCCTCTACTGCCTTCTGTGGTAGAGAATTCCACAGGTTCACCACTCTCTGGGTGAAGAAATTCCTCCTCATCTCAGTCCTAAATGGCTTACCCCTTATCCTTAGACTGTGGCCCCTGGTTCTGGACTCCCCGGCCATCGGGAACATCCTTCCTGCATCTAGTCTGTCTAGTCCTGTTAGAATTTTAAAAGTTTCAATGAGATTCCCTCTCATTCTTCTAAACTCCAGCGAGTATAAGCCCAATCGACCCAATCTCTCCTCATACGTCATTCCTGTCATCCCAGGTATCAGCCTGGTGAATCTTCGCTGCACTCCCTCCATGGCAAGAACATCCTTCCTCAGATAAGGCGACCAAAACTGCACACAATACTCAAGATGTGGTCTCACCAAGGCCCTGTACAACTGCAGCAAGACATCCTTGTTCCTGTACTCGAACCCTTTCGCTACGAAGGCCAACATACCATTTGCCTTCTTAACCGCCTGCTGCACCTGCATGCTTACCTTCAGCGACTGGTGCACAAGGACACCCAGGTCTCGTTGCACTTCCCCTTCTCCCAATCTATTGCCATTCAGATAATAATCTGCCTTCCTGTTTTTGACACCAAAGTGGATAACCTCGCATTTATCCACATTATATTGCATCTGCCATGCTTCTGCCCAATCACCCAACCTGTCCAAATCATACTGGAGTTTCTCGGTATCCTCCTCACAGCACACACTCCCACCCAGCTTTGTGTCGTCTGCAAACTTGGAGATATTACATCCAATTCCCTCATCTAGATCATTAATATAGATTGTGAATAGCTGGGGTCCTAGGACCGATCCCTGCAGTACCCCACTAGTCACTGCCTGCCACTCGGAAAAAGACCCATTTATTCCAACTCTTTGCTTTCTGTCTGGTTGGCAGACAGAAAGCATCACAGTGATAGGGAGTGTCTGGGCTGCATAGTCGAATAGTTACGTGAATGTGAACATAGAGAGAGAGGGAATGGTTAAGGGTGCAGGGATGTAAGGGTCAAGTGGGATGTGGAGGAGGAGGTTGACAATGCAGAGTGCTGGTGATGAGAGGCGATGGGGAGCAGATTGAGGGTCATGGTGATGGAATACTCACTTTTCCTGTGCAGAGAAGGTCATGAAACCTCTTTCTGCTCTGCAGCCAGGTTCTGCTGCACATTGAGATGGCACTGACCTCCTGTGCCACTTGCAGCCACACAGCTTTGGTCTGCTGGGTAGGATTTTTCCTCCCAGAAGAAGGAAATAGCACTTCCTTCTGAGCTCTTGCTCCCTCCACCAGAGCTTGGAGGGAGTCCTCATCAAAGCAGGGTGCGCACTTGGGTCTTGAGCTTGCCATGTTTGCACCACTAATCCCTCAGAAGTCTCAGCAAAAAAGTTGTGATGCAGAAAATAAACCAAGGCTGCTTGCAAGCCTTAAATGCAGCTGCATAGATGACGTCATCAGAGGCGAGTTTCAGGACCAAAAGATTCATTGGGCCAGGGGTTCCCACACGCTGGAAATCAAGTGCCCAATTAGGGCAAAATCGCTCAATTGTCCCACCTCACATCAGAGGCGGGGGCGGGACCCAGCGACCACCTGACCAGATCCCAACCCGCCCCCATGACAAAATTCAGCCCCAACTGTATTTTAACTCTGGGCAGCAGCAATCGGCGCCCGGTGGGAGTTGTGCTTAACTTATTTAAACAAGTCCCAGAAGTTAACGTGGCAGGTGCCAAGACTAGCCAGCCCGAGCCTGACACCCACCCTGCCAGACCCACGCTCACACCTTGCCCCCAGTTAAAATCGGGCCTTGTCAGATTATTAAAAAGGGGTGATAATTGTGAGACTCATTCTCTAAATATAAAGTACAATGAAACACTCCAGTTGATTCAAGGGATATTTGCCTTACCTGCCTATAGTTGCCCCATATTACTGTACAACTCAGTTGTGATACTAACCTGATGTACCTAACAAGTATTCTTTATAAGCAAACGAAAGACAGAGCCTCACGTTCACAATGCTGACTTAATAGCACACAAAATTCCACAGTCACGACTAAAAATGGTCTTTAAAAAACACCATAGTAAACTATATGTGGTGGTGGTTGAGGCGTCGGGGGGGCGGGGGGGGGGGCGGGCGCTTTGTTTTACAACTCTCTTGCACACTGGTGTTATGAACCTGAGCTCTGAAAAATAAAATAACAGCACAAGGAGGCAAAATCCTTCTGACCTTCACTATCTAAAAAATACCGAATACTGAGCTCGGTATTGATGAAGCCATTACAATGTCCTACATGAATTCAGTTGTGTTTGGTTGCAATGATTGCCCAGGGTGCAATATGCTCTGATTTGTATTATAGCTGAAGCTGCTGCTTGAAGAAAAACTCCAAGGTCACAGCCCAGGAATTACTGTGTAATTGAAGCTGAAAGAGTGGTTAAGGGCCCTCCCTACAATAAAATGAGTTATGATAACACTTATTTACAGAAGTGCTGAGGTATCAACAGCCGGTTAGATTAAGAAATCCATTTCTTATGGAGTCTTTATCCTTATTTAGCATATTATCTGTCTTTTGAGGTAATGGGTTGACACACATAAATCACATAGTTCTCATAATGAAAGCTGGCTGTGTAACAGAATTGGTTTGATTCCACTGTCAGTAAATAACAAATAAATCGCAAAGCCTGTCAAATGAGACTTAGAACAAGAATAAAGCCATTTTCACTCCATTAGCGCCAGTTCTCCTCAGACACTGGGGGTCCCAACAATACTCGGTCCAAAGTCTACCAGTTGTTTTTATATATATAGTTTTGCTAAACAGTATAAAGAAAAAAAAACAGCATTCCAAATAAAAAACATCTTATTATATTGCACAATGAGTAATAGATGAAGTTACTTTAAATTATTGCCTTATTTTTAAAAATTCACTTTTAAAATTAGTTATAATGTATTTCCTGCATCCAGAAGGTATTTCGTAAAAACATTCTATTAACTTAGTTAAAACATAATAAACCAAGTGCAGAATTGTCTTTTCTGCAAACTGAAAGGAAATGTTGATAGTAATCTTGCAGTCCCTATACAGAGGGTAGATTTTACACACTGTAGCTCTCAGCCTGGAGCTTTATGCGACAAAATGTGCTTATCAGAAATTTAAGCATGGAGGTCAGTGGGCCCCATAGGAATTTCCACCATTCATTTTATATAACATTGCCCCACTGTACCATTACAATGCTTTCTTCTAGTTTTCTGCACTTTAAATCTAATTTGCCTCCAATGGGGAGTTAACCACCCCCCAACCCCGCCATGGAAAGGAACAAATAAAAGCACAAATTAAGTAGTTTACAAACAGAAAGCACCTATTTGACCTTTCAGGATTAACATGGCTTACGTTTCCACTGCTGGTTAATGTAGAGCAATGGCATGAAAAACCATACTGACATGTAATCCATGTTTCAGTTAGTCCAAATGTCAAAATGGAGTAATAAATTAATGAAACAATTAATTGAAAGGAAAGTTGAAATTAAAGGCCTCAAAAGGCCTTGTCAAGTGTATATTGAAATATATTGGCTCAAATAGCCTGGAAAATTAACACGTTTTGAAAAAGCAGAACCTCAGCTATCTCACAAGGGTGGCGAGGATGAAGGCTGCCCGACATGTGATATAGAGGCTTTGGAAAGGGTGCAGAGAAGGGCCACTAGACTAATTCCCAGTATAAAGCATCTTAGTTATCAAGATAGTCTAAAAGAGTTGGGACTCTAGACCTTAGAGAAGCGTATACTTAGGGGGGATCTAATTGAGATTTATAAGATAATGAAGGGAATAGATTGTGTTCCAGCTGACAGTTATTTCAATTAAATAGATTAGGCTGGACCAGGGGTCACAAATGTAAGTTGTATAAGGCTAGATCTGGGTTAGATGTCAGGAGGTGGTTCTTTTCCCAGAGAATAGTGGACCTCTGGAACAGGCTGCCATCTCGTGTGGTGGGCGCGGACTCGCTGAATTCCTTCAAGCGAGAGCTGGATTTGTTTCTACCTGGTGCGGAGATCACCTCTTACAGAAGGTAGGTACTGCCAGGAATTCAGGGCCAGAGTGATCTCCTGGACTAGTTTCAATCACCTAGAGGGGTCAGAGAGGAATTTCCCAGATTTTTCCCCAAATTGACCTGGGTTTTTTATCTGTTTTTTTGCCTCGTTCAGGAGATCACATGGTTTCAGGTTGGGTGGAGTGTGTATGTTGTGATACACAAGGTATCACAATTGTGTGGGACAGGCCTGATGGACCGTACAAAGAATGGAGACTTCCTTAGGAATGTCTATAAAACTAAAATGAAAGTGTCCCTAATTTTCAACTTCCAACATGAGGAGGAAATCACATCCATTGATCCCTCCAATTTACTTTATTAAATCATTAATCATGTCTAACACAATATGCATGCCAATAAAATGTTATATATTGTAATGGAATACAGCCACATTCCATAAAATTTGGATAGCAAAAATTATTTCAGAGTCTTAGGCTGCAGAGAAGAAAGAACTTGCATTTATATAGCACCTTATCAAATCGATCAGGACATCTCAAAGTACTTCACATCCAATGAATCAGGTATTGTAGTACAATCAATGGGCTGGATTTTTCCAAGCTCGGCGGGCGTGTCCGTGGCATGTGACGACCTCACATCTGTCTTGATCCTGGCCTCCAACAAGATTTTACGTTGATTGGGCTTCTTAAGCCCGCCCTGCGAGGTTCCCGGCCAATTAATGGGAAGCAGGTCTGATGACGTCATTTGATGACGCGTCATCAGCTGGTTTCCTTAAAGGGGCCATGTCCAAATTGATTTTGACAGTTCTGCTGTCAGTGTTCTACAGCATTGAGGTGCTGCAAACACTGTCAAGTACTGCACAAAGGCACACGGCTACACCCAGGCTTTCCCATGACTCCCTCCATATGCTTATGGAGGGAGTCACAGCACGCAGGGAGGTTTTGTTCCCTTCCCATGAGCGGAAGAGACCTCCCCAGGAGACCAACGCAACCTGGTTGCACATTGCACAGCAGGGCACAAGCAGGGATGTCGTCAGGAGGACCAGGCTGCAGTGGCACAAACCTTTCAATGATCTCAGTAAATCACGAAACGTTACTGCAAAGCCACACTCAACCTCATTCTGCTGTGCCACTCATCACTCTGCCTTCCCTACCCTACTCCTGCACATCCTTACTCACACCAACTTACCTTGCACCTCCACCCATCCCTCTCTATCTACATTAACACTTCCCCATCTCACTAGCCACCCCTCACACTCACCCTCATCCTAGTCCAATCATACCAACTAACAACACACAAGGGTAGGCACTTGGGTGTTTTAGCCAATGTTCGTGTAAACCTTCTGCTAATGTGTTGTCAAGCATTGAAATCCTTATTGTCACCACTTTGCCTTCTTGGACAGATCCATGTGCACCTTTGAAAGTGTCTTAGTGAGTTCCAGTGAATGGTGAGACATAACATCCCACCACCCGCGCCCCCCTCCCCCCCACAATGGTGATGAGTCTGAAAGGAATGGCTTGAACATTGTAGGGATGCTTTATGGTGCTGGTGTGGGGTGGTGCCAACCTGGTGCATCATCTGGCAGCCAAGGTGTTCAGTGTTAAGTGAAGCAAATCTGGACATGGTGAGACCATCGCTGGCGTCCCGGGCAGCAATGTGCACAGGTGATGATGCCCTGTGTCCAGTGCAGCATCAGGTGATTGCGGAGAAGGTTGGTGTGGATGTTGGTGCTGCTGGTGTGCCCACTGATGCTGGTGTTGGGGCTGATCGTGTTGGGATTCTGAGGATCAAGTTGAGATTTTTTCAAGGGCACCGATGCTGATGGAATAGATGGCAGGTGAGGTTGAGATGACAGAAGTAATCTGTCAATGTTGAGATAGGTTGTTCCAAGGAGGTGACAGTGGATAGAGAGATTGCTCCAAACACTTTGAGCATAAAGCTCAAGAGTGGGTTCCAAATCATTAATGCTCCAGCTTCTAAGATTGGGAGGTGAACAGCTGTGAAATGGTAGGTTTTATATCACTTTTGCAGCTTTCAGCTATTCACAGCAATCCACAGTCATTGAGAACCCGACATACTTACCTGACGCGATAGCCGTTTTCCTGGGAACCTCGTTGAAAACCTGGTGAAATGGTAAGCAGACGGGAAGCTTTTAATGATCTAAATTAGCTGACCCGCCGCTTGGTATCGGGTCTGTTCAGGAATGACAGACCCAATACTTGGGAAACTGACAAGGAGGCGGGTTTACAGCGGGAGACCGACCCGCTGTCAATCATTGTGATTTTGACAGCGGACCCATCTCCAAACCTGCACTCTGAGCACCAGCAAAATTGAGCCCAATGTTGTTATGTGAGGAAGTGCAGCAGCAAATTTGAGCATAGCATAGTTCTCACAAATAACAAATGAGTTGAATAAAATAGAGAGAAAACTGAAAATGTTAGAAATCTGAAATAAAATCAGAAAATACTAGAAATACGCAGCATGTGGTTCAACGTCTGTAAAGCGAATAGAAACGTTAACATATTTTGGCTGTGTAACCAGTTAATCTGTTTTTGAGGGGAAAATGTTGGCAGGGCACCAGGTGAATTCTCTGCCATTCTTTGAGTAGTGCCATGGGATCTTTTATATCTATCTGAATCACCATAAAAGGCAGATGGGGCCCTGGTTGAACATTTCATCCAAAAGACAATGGCCCTGAAATTGCAGTGTCTGTGATGATGTACTCTCAGAGTACTCCGTCGTATTCTGTTTGAAATGCTCCGCAAGTTCCGGATTTCCACATACGCTTGCGCATGCGCGAAATCCGGAACTTGTGGCCTGTTATGCGTTGACAGGCCATCCACGGGGGGGTCCGAAAAAGTATCGCTGGCGCAGTGTTGGGCTATTTGCCCAGCGACTGGCCAGCAATTGCCCACGTAAGTCTTATGGTTGATGCAAGCAGGTTAGGGCCTGCTTGCATCAGCGTAAGGGGATAACGAAGGCTTAACTTAAACATTTTTTCCCTAAATTATGCACATACACTTTATTAAATGTTTTTATGCAAATATTGTCCTGGATTACAGTATTAATGATGTAGAAAATGATCAAAAAGTCACATTTTTATTGAGGTTGGTGCAATGAAGGAACTTATGAATAAAATTCCAATTCTGTACCTTGTATAATTATTAGATTTGGGGATTCCATCGCATATCATTAGGGGATTCCCTTCATAAATTATTGAAATGTAATTCTCCTTTGTCATTGGAGGACCATGCCCATGTGATCCCAGGTACGCTTCCGAACCGCCTGCGTCCCTGGGATCCATGGGCCATTACACTGCCCTCCACCTCGAGGCCTGAGACCACAACTTTTCACAGCCAGGAGGTACTTTCTGAATTGTTTTGCGAGTCAGAGCCGTACTCCGGAGGTACACCACCGACCGCAATTTCTAGGCCAATACCTATAACAATGCAGAATTCCCCAGGCGTTGGATATTCAGCTTCATAATCACCCCAATTCTGGTGCTAATAGAATATCAGGGCCGGGAGATGGGTCAGGCACCCCATCTGTCTGTCACAACATCTAGGTGACAGCAATATTTGGGCCGACATCTGGTTACGGATGGGAATATGTTACTTGATGGAGTTTCCATCACTCATGTCTTAGCAACCCTTAGCAATCAGTTGCACTAGGCTTGAAAATTATTTTCTTCTGCCAGTGTCGCTAGTCATTCTACGTTGCTGTCAATTTTCTCCCCCCAGCCCCCACCCACCCCCCCCCCGCACCCCCCTTCCACCTGAGATAGGAAGCTGGTGGTGATGCAAATGCCATTTGGAACTTGTCACCAACAGGCCAATGAGCCTCACCTTGGAAAATATGCTGGGGTTAGTGCTCATCATGATGATTGGGTGCAAAGCCCACCCTGCCACCGAACCAATGGGATTCCCACCGGATCAGCAAAAACCTGTCCCCGCAGTATTGCACTGGAGTGTTAGCTTAGATTATATGCTCCCATCCTGGGGCTTGAACACACCTTCTGAACATGGAACAAACAGTGAGGTATAAAGGCTAGAATGCCCAAGTAATGGTGTGGCTGATTCTCTGGTCATTAAGATTAATGCTGAGGTTTGCATGTTATACTGAAAGAATGTGTGAGGAGTTGGCATGGACCAGTAGTAAATATGGAACGCATGCAATCAACAGTCTGTGCCATGGAATCTTGGGCCCTCTACCTTGTACATGGCATTGTTGGATTGCTTTACTTTGCTTGATTGCTTAAAATATTCCATAGGGATGATATAGGGAATGATGCAAAACCTGAATCTATTTGTTTAGAATTAAGTAATAAGAAATGATCTTTTGCTCTATTGGGACTATATTATAGACCACTGAATAATGGAAGGGAAATAGAGGAAGGCATACACCGACAAATAAAATAAAAAAAGAAAGATTTGCATTTATATAGCGCCTTTCAAAACCTTACGACATCCAAAAGTGCTTTACAGTCAATGAAGTACTTTTGAACTGTAGTCACTGTTGAAATGTAGGAAAAGCAGTAGCCAATTTACGTACAGCAGGATCCCACAAACAGCAATATGATAATGACTAGATAATTGATTTTAGCGATGTAGGTTGAGGGATAAATGTTGGCCAGGATACTGGGGAGAACTCCCCTGCTTAAAGAAAAATGCAGGAACAACAAGCAATAATAAAAGTTGGCTTTAATGTAAGTAGCAAAGAAGGGCAAGGGTTTGTATAATGTGTCCAGGACCACTTTCTGGATCAATGGGCAGAATTTTCATTGACCCGTGGAGGTGGGTTTGGAGGCGTGTGGGGGGTTAAAATTGTGAAAACTGGTGGGCGGGCAAAAGCCCGCCTCCATCCCGCCTCCACGCAATTTTCATTAAATCGTGTCTGCTGGTCCTGACTCCGTCCCACCTCTTAGAGGCGGGATAGGCTGTTAAGGCCCTTAACAAGCACTAAATTGGCTCTATAATGCCATTTTGAAAGGCCTTTGTGATTTTAACCCTTTTTCTACGTGAAGCACGCCTGTTCTGAACCACGAATGTGAAACCTGGTGAGAGCACATTTGGCTGGCTGATCTGGGAGTGGTGGTGGATGGGTGACATATCTGGGAGTGGTGGTGCAAAAATATCTGGGAGCAGACTTCGGGCTGCTGCTGCTCATTTTGCCTCCAGGTCCTCTCACAGCAAAGGCCAGGCAGTCTTTGCAGACCTTCAATGCAGCAGCAATGATGACATCATCAGAGGCGACTTTGAGACTGAAAACACTGATTGGGTCATGGGTTCCCACATGCTGGAACTCAATTGCCCAATTAGGTGAAAATCGCATCAATCTCCCACATCCAATTGCAGTCGGGTGGATAACACGAAAAGTGGATGACACAACCCCGGCCCACCCCAGTATCAAAATCCAGCCCAATATGTTTTTAGTCTAACAAAGAAGGAGGCAGTGATGGATCTCATTCTAAGAAATGAAGTGGGGTGATTAGGCAATGTAGGTGTTGGGGAACATTTAGGAAACAGTTACCATAACATAATTAAGTTCAATATAAAAAATGAAATGGAGCGGAACGATCGAAGATAAAACTACTTGACTGGGAAAAGACGGCAATTTCAATTAGATTGAAAAGAGAACTAACTGACTGGAATAAACTGGAAGAAAAATGAGCAAATAGAAAAGTGCACAAACAATGAGAAATATCCAAACCTGGTCCAAATTAAACATAATCCCACGAGAATTAAAATTATGCTCCATAATCTGTAAAAATTAAAATGAGATTAAAAAAGGAGACATGTCAAATTTATGGAAAATATAAAAGAAAATCAAACCAAATATAGAATATAAAGAGGGAATGTAAAATGATTAGAAAGGATTAAAGGAAATGTGAAGAAAGACTGGCAGTTAACACAAAGGGAAATCGTAAAAGATTTTATAAACACAAGAAGAAGAATGTGGTATTGGGAATGAAAGGGTACAGAAGGAGCAATTAGTAGGATAACTAAAGATAAGGCAGTATGAAAAGAGCAGGCCTCAATGGTTTGCATCCTAAAATGCAAAGGGTAGTCAGAGAGGAAACAGCTGAGGCTCTGACCATAATCTATTAAATTTGTTAGGTATGGAAGTTGTACTGGTGGACTACAGGCTGCTAATGTAAATCTTCTGTTCAAAAAGGTAGAGGGAATATATCAGTTTACTATAGAACCAGTCAGCCTAACGTCAGTAGTGGGTAAGTTTCTAGAGGTCATAATACAGAATAAAATTCACCGAGAAAGACATGGGTTAATTATGAATGGCCAGCATGGATTTGTAAAAGGAAAGTATTGTCTGGCAAATTTAATATAGTTGTCTGAGAATATAACAGAATGTATTGATAAAGGAAATGCAGTGGATGTTGTGTATATGAATTTTCTAAAAGATAAGGTGCTGTATATGATAAAATTAAGGCTCATGGTATTGAAGGGATAATGGCAGCATGAATATGAAGTTGGTTAAAGGGAAGGAAACAGATAGTATGGATTTTTTTTGGACTGGAGAGATGTAAACAGTGTTATCCACTAGGGATCATTTGTTTTTTAATATATGTCTATGATGCAGTCTCATCAACTGGTGGAAATAATCTATCACTACTTACCTTATCATTACACTTCATAATCTTGAAGAACTCTATAGATATTTAACTCGCTTTGGTTCAAATCAATCTGTTCCTTCATTCTGTCATAGGCACTCCGATGGAACATGAGGAATCATTGATTTGTCAGGTTCTTTCTCTCCTCTGCGCACTCCGTACAGTTCTTGAAGATCTGGTCAAGGTGTTTGCTCAAGCTTAGCCTCCATATGCTTCCCTTAGCTCATTCCTACATTTTTAGATCTTTTGGTGCTCTGCGTATATTCTGTCCAACACTTTAGAGCTAATTGATGCAGGAGCCACAAACTTTTAAAAGGAGTCCATCGTGAACCATGAATTCTCCTGCCATAGTCCAGTAGTAGTAACCAAATGTATTAAAGGATATGGGGCAAAAGTGGGTAAAGGCAGGTATATGGAGTTAGGTCACAGATCAGCCATGATCTCATTGAATGGCGGAATAGGCTCGAGGGGCTAAATGGCCTACTCCTGTTTCTTATGTTCTTATGTTCTTAGTATGGTATCAGTGGGCAATCCAACTTTGAATTTGTTTGGCTGTCCCAGCATACATTTCTCCATCAGTCAGCTCGACAGACCTCACCTTGTTGAAGATTGTTGATATTTCCTGTACATGATTTGTTGCATTTGGAATGCTTTGTAAAATTCCACCCACATATGCCTTCATGTTTGTCTGAAGCATTGATTTGCTCCAGTAACCCTCAATGCTGGAATTTGTGATATAATGGTGGTAATTATGAATTCTGCAACCTGGGTGCTAACCTGGCAGAGTGGATCACCCTCCCATTGTAGAACCAGTCCAATTTTAGGTCCATTGAAATCAATGGGCAGACGATCTGTTCCGTCAGATTACTGCCCAGGTGATAAGTTGAAAATGACCTCCAATATCTATTGATATTAGATTTTTCCCTGGGTACATGTGAAATTGCAACTGAAACCTCATGTGATATAAGTAAAACAGTTGTATTCTGGGAGGTAATTCATCAATTTGTTTTGCCCCATAAAATGTATCAATGGCTTAATAATTACATAAAAACATAAGAACATAAGAAATAGGAGCAGGAGTGGGCCATTTGGCCCTTCGAGCCTGCTCCGCCATTCAATAAGATCATGGCTGATCTTCTACCTCATTTCCACTTTCCTGCACTATCCCCATATCCCTTGATTCCCTTAATATTCAAAACTCTATCGATCTCTGTCTTGAATATACTCAACGGCTGAGCCTCCATAGTCCTCTGGGGTAGAGAATTCCAAAGATTCACCACCATCTGAGTGAAGAAATTTCTCCTCATCTCAGTCCTAAATGGCTGAACCCTTATTCTGAGACTGTGACCCCTGGTTCTAGACTCCCCAGCTAGGGGAAACATCCTCCCTGCATCTACCATATCAAGCCCTGTAAGAATTTTGTATGTTTCATTGAGATCACCTCTCATTCTTCTAAACTCGAGAGAATATAAGCCCAGTCTACTCAATCTCTCCTCATAGGACAATCCCCCCATCCCATTTCTATATTGTCTCAATATAGAAAGATTTTCCAGTGAGGTATTCTTGAGACCCTCTCACACTCAGGTAATACCAAAAGTTTATTTTCCTACTTGAGTGTAATCCTTCTGTGATGCTAATTGATTGTAAGCTTTACATTAATGGAAGTCTTCGTTATTACTGAGATTTCAGTAGTAGAATATGAAATCCATATGAAGATGCATCTGCAGATGCGAGAGCTTCCCTGTCAGGGTAATTTTAGGGATAATTCTGCAATTTGCACTGCCAATGGGCGTGGTGTGCTCAAAGTGAATACATAACAGAGACAGGATTATAACGTAAAGCCCCAATTGTCTGACCAATACTCCCTGGAAATATGGCCAAGCAAAGGCAGGATGGAATTACTGCTATAATTTCATGGTAGGTGATGTTCTTACGGCCTCACGGCACTGACCTCACGTGGCTGAATTGTGTCCCACATGATTTTCCCACAAGTGATTTGGGGCAAGGAAACAAAGCATGCCTGGGCAACACTTCAATATTTAAATCATGCAAAAGAGGTCCCTCAGTGAATTTCTCAAATTCGAGTGAGGGTTTCTCCACAGGATGCATCTCACCCACATAAACACAGCATCTTTTTTTTATTTGTTTTTATGGGATGTGGGCGTCGCTGGCAAAGCCAGCATTTATTGCCCATCCCTAATTGCCCTTGAGAAGGTGGTGGTGAGCCGCCTTCTTGAACCGCTGCAGTCCGTCTGGTGAAGGTACTCCCACAGTGTTGTTAGGTAGGGAGTTCCAGGATTTTGACCCAGTGACGATGAAGGATCAGTGATATACTTCTTAGTCAGGATGATGTGTGACTTGGAGGGGAACTTGGATGTGGTGGTGTTCCCATGCGTCTGCTGCCCTTGTCCTTCTAGCAGAAGAGGTCGCGGGTTTGGGAGGTGCCGCCGAAGAAGCCTTGGCGAGTTGCTGCAGTGCATCTTGTAGATGGTACACACTGCAGCCACGACACGCCAGTGGTGGAGGGGGTGGATGTTTAAGGTGGTGGATGGGATGCCAATCAAGCGGGCTGCTTTGTCCTGGATGGTGTCGAGCTTCTTGAGTGTTGTTGGAGCTGCACTCATCCAGGCAAGTGGAGAGTATTCCATCACACTCCTTACTTGTGCCTTGTAGATGGTAGAAAGGCTTTGGGGAGTCAGGAGGTGAGACACTCACTGCAGAATACCTAGCCTCTGACCTGCTCTTGTTGCCACAGTATTTATGTGGCTTGTCCAGTTAAGTTTCTGGTCAATGGTGACCCCCAGGATGTTGATGGTGGGGATTCGGTGATGGTAATGCCATTGAATGTCAAGGGCTGGTGTTTAGACTCTCGCTTGTTGGAGATAGTCGTTGCCTGGCACTTCTGTGGCGCGAATGTTACCTGCCACTTATCAGCCCAAGCCTGAACGTTGTCCAGGTCTTATTGCATGCGGGCATGGACTGCTTCATTATCTGAGGAGTTGTGAATGGCACTGAACACTGTGCAGTCATCAGCGAACATCCCCATTTCTGATCTTATGTTGGAGGGAAGGTCATTTATGAAGCAGCTGAAGATGGTTGGGCCTAGGACACTGCCCTGAGGAACCCCTGCAGCAATGTCCTGGGGCTGTGATGATTGACCTTCAATCACCACAACCATCTTCCTTTGTGCTAGGTATGACTCCAGCCAGTGGAGAGTTTTTCCCCCTGATTCCCATTGACTTCAGTTTTACTAGGGCTCCTTCATGCCACACTCGGTCAAATGCTGCCTTGATGTCAAGGGCAGTCACTCTCACCTCACCTCTGGAATTCAGCTCCTTTGTCCATGTTTGGACCAAGGCTGCAATGAGGTCGGCAGCCGAGTGGTGTTGGCGGAAACCAAACTGAGCATCAGTGAGCAGGTTATTGGTGTGTAAGTGCCGCTTGATAGCACTGTCGATGACACCTTCCATCACTTTGCTGATGATTGAGAGTAGGCTGATGGGGCGGTAATTGGCCAGATTGGATTTGTCCTGCTTTTTGTGGACAGGACACACCTGGGCAGTTTTCCACATTGTCGGATAGATGCCAGTGTTGTAGCTGTACTGGAACAGCTTGGCTAGATGTGAGGCTAGTTCTGCATGCAAGTCTTCAGCACGATAGCCGGGATGTTGTAAAGGCCCATAGCCTTTGCTGTATCCAGTGAGCCATTACTTGATATCACGTGGAGTGAATCGAATTGGCTGAAGACTGGCTTCTGTTATGGTGGCGAATGCAGGAGGAGGCCGATATGGATCATCCACTCGGCACTTCTGGCTGAAGATGGTTGCAACCGCTTCAGCCTTGTCTTTTGCACTCACGTGCTGGGCTCCACCATCATTGAGGATGGAGATATTCTTGGAGCCTCCTCCTCCCGTTAATTGTTTAATGGTCCACCACCATTCACAACTGGATGTGGCAGGACTGCAGAGCTTTGATCTGATACATTGATTGTGTGATCGCTTAGCCCTGTCTATTGCATGCTGCCTCTGCTCTTTAGCATGCATGCAGTTCTGTGTTGCAGCTTCCCCAGGTAGTAGAGCTGGCACCTGGTCTGCACAAGTTGGTTTCCTAAAGGAAGATGTGTGGTATCTGCTGATGGTAAATTTTCCTCACATTTTAAATTATATTTTGCTTCATACATTAGCTTTTCTTTGCTACACTACTTTCCGTGATTATTCTCGGTTGCTGATGGCATTTAAATTGTACCATATAAAGCGGTAAGGTTGGCCGTTCCTTTTGCATTTCCAGAAGTGTTACATGATTTAGTTGAGGAGGAGGAAGTCATGCGGGGCTAATAAATGCAGGTGCAACAACTTGTGAAGTGCTTATACATACCCATCACTATCCCCCCACACATATCTGGATATGTCAAAGGAGATCTATCTGTGTTGCATTTGTTTAACAAGAAAGGCTGTCACAGAATTCTACCAAATGCTGCAAGATGAGCTGTAGACAACATCTTGAACAGGGACAGCTCTTCCCACAGAAGGGAAGGTTACCCTGTTGTACATGATCAGAAACTGTTTGCACTCATTTACTGTTCAGGTGGTATCTGACCAGAGAAAAATCATTATCCACATCAGTAGCCATTATCCAGGAAGCAGCCATGATGCCTTCATTGTCCAGCATTCCACGTTGCCCATATTATTTGAAGTAGGAGAAACACTAGGTGGATGGCTCTTGGCAAAACAGGGCCATCCTCTACCTCCTTGGCTGCTGACACCACTGAGAAAGCCACAACAGTAATGGAGTGCCTCGGCCTGGACACCTCAGCATCTGTTTGCTATTCCTCAGCTAACACCTCCGTCTTCAAGAAAAGTGCATTGTACAGTTTTGACACAGGAAAGATAGCAATATTGTGTACAGTGCTTCAAATAGTACTTTCCAGGGGGGTGCATCAGTTTCAAACTTAGGTTTGTGCCTTGGCTGATGAACCCCACAGGAAATGTGAGCAACATTTTCGATGGCCGTTAAACCGATGCCGCGGTGACACTGGCAACGTTCATGTCGCAGTCGAATTTCTAGGCCCCAGAAATGAAAAACCTTCTCATGTTCATGGGTGGAGGCATATTCTCTACAGCCTGGGCTTTGTCAGTATCCACTTTAAGTCTTGTGGGACGTTATAGCCTGGATTTTAGCCCGGAGGCAAGTTCCGTGCGGTTGGCGGGGGTGCTGTTGTGAGGTCGGGAAACCTGAAAGACCATGTTCCCAAATGTCCTGCAGTTTTTAACTGCAGGGCTCCTTTAAATTTTTTTCTGTCGGGTTCCTGCCCACGGGCAGCCTGATTGACAGTCTGGAGGACTATCGGACGGGAAACCTGCTTCAAAAGGCTGCAGCCTACATGAGCAGGTAGGTGTAGTGGGGGAGTGAGAGTGCTCGTGGGGGGGGTGTGTGCGGTCCCGATCGTGGGCAGTTCCGATCGCGGTGGGGGGGGGGGGGTCCCGATCGCTGGGGTGTGTCCCGATCCCGGGGGGGCGGTTCCATTCATTGGGGGCGGGGGGGTATCCGATTGTGGTTGGGGGGTTCTGATGCCGCTCGGGCGTGCTCAATGGTGGTCTGGGGGAAGCAGATGGTGGTCGTGGGTGAGCAGATGGTGAGTAGGGGGGGTGGTGTTCATTGGGGAGCAGACAAATTGCAGTGGGGGTCATTTATTGGGACTGGAGGAAGCACTCCTGCTCCTCCTGGCCCACAAGCAGTGCTGTAAAGGCACTTACCTCATGGATTCAGCCCTTCTCGCCCACTTGCAGCTGTCGAGTTTCCTGAGGCCTGAGAAACCCGGCCAAAATGAGTTAAACATAGAATGACTGTTAAAATGAAGGCAGGCAGCCTCATTATAATATTTAAGTGACCAAGCCGCTTCCCGCAAGCGGAATGGTCGCCCGCCCCTCCTCCTGCCTCCATTAAAAGAAAGAAGAAAGAAAGACTTGCATTTATATAGTGTTTTTCACAACCTCAGGATGTCCCAAAGCACTTTACATCCAATGAAGTACTTTTCAAGTGTAGTCACTGTTGTAATGTAGGAAATGTGGCAGTCAATTAGTGCACAGCAAGCTCCCACAAACAGCAATATGATAAGGACCAGATAATCTGTTTTAGTGATGTTGATTGAGGGATAAATATTGGCCAGGACACCAGGGATAACTCCCCTAATCTGCTTCAAAATAGTGCCATGGGATCTTTTACGTCCACCTGAGAAATAGACGGGGCCTCGGTTTAGCGCCTTGTCCAAAAGACGGCACCTCCGACAGTGCAGCACTCCCTTGGTACTGCCCTGGAGTATCAGCCTAGATTTTTTTGCTCAAGTCTCTGGAGTGGGACTTTATCCATACAACCTTCTGCCTCAGAGGCGAGAGTGCTACCTACTGAGCCACGGTTTCATATTTTTGCGTTTTAACCTCTGACACGACCCCAACCCACCTGCTTTTGGAAGTTAAGATTCAGCCCTATATGTCCCAGAAATTTGATTCAGTCTTTTGAGAGTTCACACATCTGATTCAATGTAATACCTTCTTGAAGTTTCTTCAGCACAGTTCTGAGAGAGTTATCCTGTTCTCACTGGGACTCTTCATTAACTACAATAGTATCCATCTGGCACCAAACTTTTGGAATCCTCCCAGAAGCATTGATATGTATCTCTGAAAAAGTTCTGGAGCTGTGAAGTTACTAAATGGCAGTCTGTTGAAATAGAAAAATCCAAAGGGTGACAGAATCAATAATTGCCATCCAATTTTGAGAAGACTTTTGCTTTCCCTAGATTATCTAGGATCTGATTTACAGAGGGCCTCGTATGATTCTCCTGGGACATACTCACATTTAACATAATTAACTCCACACAAATTAGAATTTTGCTGTTTGGCTATAGATACTCCTGTGCAAATTTCTCTAATCTTGATATCACTCCGAGCCTCTCCATCCTCACCAATTCTTCTTTCACTTTATCTCAAAATGAAATATGGATTTGTCCAGGAGCTGATAACAAAAATGGCTTTGCAGCAGGTTTGAGTTTAATGAGGTACAGTATTCACGCAAAAGCTTACCCAGACCTTCAAAAAACTTGGGAAACTCTAACTTGAAGCCTATGGGTGCAAAATTGGGCTCTATGGCATCAGTTTTCTGGGCACTAGGAGACCCCTTTAGCGTTGAAAATGGCGTCCGCAGCGCACGTGCGGACTTCCAACGGGAAGTGTGCCAGACGCCATCATTGTAAAGGTGTTTGCGTGCATGCACCTAACCTCCGCCGGCAACATGCAGAGCAAGCAGATCATGTCGTCAATCAGTGTGCAACGCTGATTTGATGCCAGGGCTGCCATTTTGGAGTTCCACGTTCCAGCCTAGGCCCTCTCTTAACCTCACACAGCTGAACACGACATTAAATGGCTTGACGGACCCCCCACCAGTGCTATTTAAAGGGATTATCATCTACTTGCTGGTTTATTTATTCTGGCTATTGCTGCAATTCTACACATTTTGGGTGCTTTCTATAGTTGGTTAAAGTTGCAATAGTGTACAGGGAGTGGTGTGGTAGGTGCTGAAGTACTTTTTTGCTGACTAAAGGCTTCTGCACAGGCCAGTTGCTCCCAGACATGGGTGGAATAGTAAACCTTCTTCTTGGCATTGAACATGACTGGGAGAATGAAGAGAGGTCTCGAAGAGCAGGACAAGCTGGTAAAAGAGGGAGGAGGAGGAGGGGAGAAGGGCTCTCAGCAGCAGGCCATATCTGCAGAGGATGTTTAGGGAGCAATTCTTGTACCTGAACTTCTGCGATGACGAATGCTTGAGACGACTACGCTTCACTAAAGAGGTTGTGACTGAAATGTGCCACCTGTTACAGTCACAAATCCAACGTCAGAGCAAGGCAAGGACCGCATTGCCTGTGGTTTTCAAGGTGACTGTGGCTCTGAACTACTATGCATCTGGTTCCTTCCAGGCTGCTGCTGGAGATGTAAGCAATATCTCTCAGTTTGCAGTACACTGCTGCATAATGGAGCTCACTGAGGCTCTCTATGCAAAGAGAGACAACTTCATCTCATTCCCTCTTGGCAAAGAGAAGCAGGTGGAGCGAGCACGAGGGTTTGCAGGCTTCCTCATGGTGCAGGGTGCCATTCACTGCATGCACATTGCATTGCGTGCGCCTCATCTTAACTCTGCCATGTACTTGAACTGAAAGGGATTCCACTACCTCAATGTGCAGCTGGTGTGCGACCACAGGCATCGCATCACACAGGTCAATGCCCAGTATCCTGGCAGCAATCACGATGCATTCATTCTGCGGCAGTCCTCTCTGCCAGCTGTATTTCAACCACCAAAGCAAACCAAAGGGTGGCTATTGGGCGACAAGGGTTATCCACTGATGACATGGCTCATGACTCCGCAACCCTTGTACACGTGCACAGCAGGCATACAATGAGAGCCATGCTGCCACAAGAAATCTTATAGAGCAGACCATTGGCATCCTAAAGCAATGATTCTGCTGTCTGGACCACTCTGGAGGAGCCCTGCAGTAGTTGGCTGAGTGGGTCTCAAGATCTGTCATGGTATGCTGCATGCTGCACAACATGGCCATCATGAGGGAACAGCCCTTGCGACCCCCTATCAGGGGAGAAGCTGAGGAGCAGGAGCACGAGGAGGAGGAGGTGGAGGCAGAGGAGGAAGAGGCAGAGGAGGAGGAGGTGGAAGAACATAAGAACATAAAAATTAGGAGCAGGTGTAGGACATATGGCCCCTCGAGCCTGCTCCATCATTCAATAAGATCATGGCTGATCTTCAACCTCAACGACCATTTTCCCCGCTCGATCTCCATATCCCTTGATTCCCCTAGAGTCCAAAAATCTATCTCAGCCTTGAATATAGTCAACGGCTCAGCATCCACAGCCCTTTGGGCTAGAGAATTCCAAAGACTCACAACCCTCTTAGTGAAGAAATTCTTCCTCATCTCAGTTTTAAATGGCCGAACCCTTATCCTGAGACAATACCCTAGTTTCAGACTCTCCAGCCAGGGGAAACAACCTCTCAGCATCTACCCTGTCAATCCCCATCAGAATCTTATTTTTCAATGAGATCACCTCTGATTCTTCTAAACTCCAGGTAGTATAGATCCAATCTACTCAATCTCTCCTCATAGGACAAACCTCTCATCCCAGGAATCAATCTAGTGAATCTTCGTTGCACTGCCTCAAAGACAAGTATATCCTTCTTCAGATAAGGAGACCAAAACTGTGCACAGTACTCCAGGTGTGGTCTCACCAAAGCCCTGTACAATTCTAGCAAGACTTCCTTACACATGTACTCCAACCCCCTTGCAATAAAGGCTAACATGTCATTTGCCTTCCTACTTGCTTGATGTACCTGGATTTAGGTACAACAAGCAAGTAGGAAGGACATCTAAATCTCTCTGAACACCAACATTTGAAAGTTTCTCACCATTTAAAAATATTCTATTTTTCTATTCTTCCTACCAAAGTGAATAACCTCACATTTCCTTACATTATACTCCATCTGCCACCTTCTTGCCCAGTTACTTAGTCTATCTATATCCCTTTGCAGGCTCTTTGTGTCCTCCTCACAGCTTACTTTCCCATCTAGCTTTGTATCATCAGCAAACTTGGATACATTACACTTGATCCCTTCATCTAAGTCATTAATATAAACTGTAAATAGCTGAGGCCCAAGCACTGATTCCTGTGGCATCCCACTATTTACAACCTGCCAACCTGAAAATGGCCCATTTACCCCTACAGGGAGGAGGAGGAGATGCTAAGATTAGGAAGAGGAAGGGAGGTGCAACATAGACAGCCCCTTTCTGCCTAGGCTCTACGTGATAAAATAATTCATGAGCGATACCAGTAACCTCAACCCCAATTCCTCATTCACCAATGGTCCCACACTCCTTACCTTTCCTCTGTCACTGACCATCGCATTGTCCTCTTTCCCACTATGCAAATATAAAAACCAACACAAAATACATATTCCAATCCAAATTTATAAATTAAATCATGCCATAGTGCATCAAAAAATAAATTAATCACACTTGTGCATTCCCTTAGTCCCTTTTCCGTGTGCCTTTGCCTGTCCTAGTGCTCCTACGAGGTGCTTCTCAAGTGACTACAGCATGGCTGGTAGAAGGCTGCTGGCTTTCAGACTGCAGATGGCCTTGGAGGGCAACTTCGCGCAGCTCTGGACTTCGCTCCCTTTCTATAACATGCTTGGGAACATGCTTTAGCTGCTGTGTTTTTCCAGTTTGCTGTTGCCTTCCCCACTTTTTAAACAGACAAATATTTGTTTCCTTACTGGCTGCTGCTTGATTACCACTTGCTGTCGCTCAACAGCTTTGCTCTGTCTTGCACTTGTTATTGTTTTATCAAGGATTAACTGTGATCTCTCAAACATCCTCTTGTCTTATAGTTCCAGTGCAAAATGATTAGGAATCAATTCATTATGCAGGGTTCTATAGGCATAGGGGGAGAAATTCAGTATCGCCACGTTTGGGGCGTGATTATCGGCCGGGTGCAAAGTTTAGCGCCTGGCGCTAATTATCGCCTCCAACTGCAAACTTGGCTTTTATCGCCCCTGGAGGTGATTGGAACACTAAATCAGGCGCTGCACACCTGTCTTAAGTCGCAAAGGCCGAGGAGCGAGGCGCTAACTCAGAGCACTGGCGAAGCTCATGTGATGTCAGTCAGCAATGGAACACAGACACACTGTCGCCGGCCAGTTCTTAAAGGGGATTGAGTCGATCTTGCTCTCCATCCACACTCTGCTCATTGCAGCCTTGAATCTCGGCCTGGAGAGACCTGTACATCAAATCTGTTGGAATGAACAATGGAGAGGACCAGGGAAAGAGCTCAGAGTGCAGCCCCCACAGTCTCTTCTAAATCGATGCAAGGAAGATCAAATAAAAAAGAACCTGCAAAGTGCTGCTCAGTACCCAAAACTCCTCAACACAGCTTTGAATATCTCCTGCAGTCTCTTGCTCTCACTCAGAATGCGTGGTGAAAAAATTTCACCAACAAAAAAAGGCAGGAAGCGGTCGCCTTTAAATAGCGCTCCCCCAGTCCCTTCCTGACTGCAAAACGCTCCCTTCAACTTGTCATTGCTAGCGGCAGGTGGTAAGACAGGGGACACCACTCAATATCCAGTTCGGGGCGCTACCTGGGCGTTGCACGCTCGACTGATGTCACGATCTGCGGGCGCAGGAGATCGTGGCGGTAGTGCTTAGCGCCACCGCAAAATGTCCAGTCAAGTTCTTGAGCGGCGCAAACATCGCTGCGCACGGGCGCTAGTTGCTTTGCATCACATTAGCGCCCTCTTAAGGCGCTAACGGAGGCGCAAACCAACTGAATTTTTCCCCCATAGTGTTTAGGGAAACAGCAAAATGCTGTTATCAAACTGTGCAATGATTTGGATTTTTTTTGTTTCCTTTGATTGAATTTAGCTCTTTCAAATATACTTTCTCTGCGGACTATAAAATATTTTCTGAATTGTTCTCGTACTGTTTCATAAATACCCCATCAATCTTGAACAGTTGAAAAGAGCACAACATATCTTCCACTTCCTCAACCATCAAATATATCCATTTTTCTTTCTTATCTAAGCCTGAAGCTCTTCTAAAATTTTCAGATTATTTTATCCATCTTGACCACTCCACTGGCTTACTGAATCAAGCATATCTGTAGAAAGAAGGAATTTCTCTGTGCTTTCAGAACCTCTTCCTTTACCTATTTGTAGGCTATGTCATTTCCAAACCATTCTTCTGTCTAATCCTTGGCAACCTGTTCTGTTTTTACAGTTTCCAGTTGATTGCTTTTACAAACAACAGCCACTGTCAGCATGATGTGTTATGGGTTATTTTTCAGAAGCAAGAACAGTTTCCAGAACATAACTTTATTTTTTTGTTTATCCAGGAGATTTCTAGCTTCTCGCTTTGCCATATAAACACGTCAATGACACACGCCCAAAACCAGATTATACACACTTTATCTTTACAGTAAATCTGCATTCCCTCTGCTTGCCTTTATTCACATTGAACATAGATAAACAATGGATGGCCTCAATTTTCTTCTCTGGCAGGATTCTTATTGGAAGTGTGGCAGGCAGGACTTCTACCAGTGAATCTTCTGAGCTCAGACTAACTTAAATGGGGCCACCAGCCTAGAGTGGGGGAGGATAATATTTGTAACTTCTGCTGAAACGTAACATGGCTGACCGTGTCTGCTGAAAATTCATTTTAAATCTCCCACATTGCCTAGTGCAATCAATCACCCACTTCCTTGGCAATGATGGATGTCAGGAAAGCAATGGCATTTCTAATGCCCAGACGATGCTAAAGTGCTAAAAATGGGAGGCATGTTGGATGATGGTTTCCCATCATTAACCTATAATTTTCATACTTCCACCCAAATAGGAGAAAATCCTGGAAGTATCAGCAGATATTCTGCGTCTTTGGAACTTGGCTTTTTTATCTTGGGAGAACCTTATAGAAAAAGATGTCATCTGGACACAACTGCATTATTAGTCCGAGGCCTGAGCTGGGGGGCAGTGACTCCCTGGCTTCGCCGCCCGCTTCGCGGCTTGCAAGACCATACTCAACCCCACGCTTTAAAATTGGGGCCTCTGTCACTAACGGAATCCATATGTGGCTTTTTTGTTTCTTTGAGTAATGCCATTAAACAAAAATGGCACTGTGGCCCAATCTTTAATAGTGGTACCACAAAGAAAACAGATTTATGTTCTTAATATGTTGTAGTGCCTACTGGGATATTTGTTTGGTGGATAAAGCCTGTAAGGGGTTACGGTTCGTAGGTGCCTAATACTATTGCTTGCTCTGGTCTCCGGCCAGCCTTGTTGCAATAAGCACCTGTGAGTGGTTCGACCCACTCGCCCTTACGGTTCTGACACTGGACTTAGGTGCGAGAGCAGTAATGCAGAGAAAAACTCAAATAGACCCGGTTGAATAGTACGAAATGGAAATCTTTATTGCATAACGTCCAAAATCATGAAGTACATGTCATAGGCACAAATTAATGACAGTACAAGTATACATACATTCATAAAACTTGGTCTAGGGTAATGAGGAACGCACAGCACATCGTAAAAAGGGGAACACATTATATTTATCCTTAATAAAACCACCCTCCCCTATTAATACCTACACTAATCTAGATTTGTAGGATCGAGGAAACATGCTCACCACTCGTGATACTTCGGAGAATTTTAAACGAGGCACTCGGCTTGTTTCGCTGCAACACCTGACTGTCATGTGTTGGAAGGGGTCTCTGTACCCCACTTGTTTATCTTCTCTGCTCCGGCTAGCAGGCTGGGCTCCCCGTTGTCATGAAGAACTCGACAGTGCTCGGTCCCGGCTGTAGAACTCAAGGAAAAGTCTTTCTGGACCGACACCAGTTAGCCGGTAGACTTCAAAGAAGAGTCTTTGACCAGTTCATGCAGTAAACTGTAGAGTTCAAAAATGGTCTTTATATTTACGGGCGCGGTCAGGGTTTACTGACCGTGGCGGCACGTGGATTCTTCTTCTTCTCTTCTGATCTCGTCTCGTCTCATCTCTTCGGGCCTTTGGGTCCAGAACACCGTTTACCGACCCTCAGGATGGTGCACCCGGTCACTGGCCTCCGTCGAGGTGACTCGTTCCAAAGTTCAAACGAATCAGCCCCGGGAGGATCAGAGGAATAAGAGCGTTCAGCAGCCAGCAGCAAGATAAGAGTCAAGAGTCAAGAGAGCGATGGACATTTGTTCACTATAGTTATAGTGCTGTGTTTTCCTTATCTCCCGCCCAATCTTAATGTTCATCCTTTGTAAAATCTTGGCGCTCAAAATTCCCAGTATGGGGTGATTCTTGTTTGTAATGGGTTTCGGTAGCACCTTAAACTGGCCAACTACCCGCTAATGTTTTCCCCATTGTCGAACCGGCTAGGAGTCTCCCTGACTGGTTTTGGGGCCTCCTCGAATACTGACTTAATCACCCGAGAATGGCTCTCTCATTGTAGAGCCGTGGGGAATTTGCGTATTGATGTATCTGGATGGGCCTTCGATTGCCCAGTGCAATGGTCCTTACTTGTGCATGGAAAATGATTCCAGCACTTATATCTCTTGCTATTGTGTCGAATGCAGACAGGCTGCATCCTGTCTTTATCAGTGTTTGCTGCGTATTACTTATAAATGTTTATTCGAACGCCATTTTGTCTGCCCACTGAAAATTCTGGAAGCTTCTGCCACGAGGCACGGCGGCCATTTTACAGGCTTCTGTGTCCTGTTTAATCATGACAGCATTTCGTTGAAATAAAACTGATGAAACGAATCTGCTTTATCTCGTTATTTTGAATCGTGATAATTGCGAATTTTACAAGCCACAGGACTGCTGTCACACCAAATCTCATACTGTTCAGAGGAGTTACTTCACATGTCATAGTAACAGCAACCAAAAAAAATAAAATCCTAATAGAAAGGTCATTTCTTGTACATTCATTGGCAACACGGTGGCATAGTGGTTAGCACTGTTGCCTCACAGCGCCAGGGACCCGGGTTCGAATCCGGCCACGGGTGACTGTCTGTGTGGAGTTTGCACATTCTCCACGTGCCTGCGTGGGTTTCCTCCGGGCGCTCCGGTTTCCTCCCAATGTCCAAAGATGTGCGGGTTAGGTTGATTTGGCTATGATAAATTGACCCTTAGTGTTAGGGGGGATTAAATACGTGGGGTTACGGGGATAGGGTGGGATATGTGTCGGTGCAGGCTCGATGGGCTGAAATGGCCTCTATCTGCACTGTGGGGATTCTGTGATTCTCTTAAATTTGAGTTTGTGTTGATTTCTAAAGCTATAATCCAGCCCAAGCAAAATGGCCAAATTGCCTACTATAGTTTTTTTTTAAATTCATTCTGGGATGTGGGCGTCACTGGCAAGGCCAGCATTTATTGCCCATCCCTAATTGTCCTTGAGAAGGAGGTGGTGAGCCGCCTCCTTGAACCGCTGCAGTCCATGTGGTGATGGTACTCCCACAGTGCTGTTAAGGAGGGAGTTCCAGGATTTTGACCCAGCGACGATGAAGGAACAGTGATATATTTCCAAGTCAGGATGATGTGTAACTTGGAGGGGAACTTGGAGGTGATGGTGTTCCCATGTGCCTGCTGCCCTTGTCCTTCTAGGTGGCAGAGGTCGCGGGTTTGGGAGGTGCTGCCGAAGAAGCCTTGGAGAGTTGCTGCAGTGCATCTTGTAGATGGTACACACTGCAGCCACGGTGTGCTGGTGGTGGAGGGAGTGAATGTTTAAGGTGGTGGATGGGGTGCCAATCAAGCGGGCTGCTTTGTCCTGGATGATGTTGAGCTTCTTGAGTGTTGTTGGAGCTGCACTCATCCAGGCAAGTGGAGAGTATTCCATCACACTCCTTACTTGTGCCTTGTAGATGGTGGAAAGGCTTTGGGGAGTCAGGAGGTGAGACACTCGCCGCAGAATTCCTAGCCACTGACCTGCTCTTGTTGCCACAGTATTTATGTGGCTGGTCCAGTTAATTTTCTGGTCAATGGTGATCCCCAGAATGTTGATGGTGGGGAATTCGGTGATGGTCATGCCATTGAATGTCAAGGGGAGGTGGCTAGACTCTCGCTTATTGGAGATGGCACTTGTGTGGCATGAATGTTACTTGTCACGTATCAGCCCAAGCCTGAATGTCATCCAGGTCTTACTGCATGCGGGCATGGACTGCTTCATTTTCTGAGGAGTTGCGAATGGAACTAAAAGCTGTGCAATCATCAGTGAACATCTCCACTTCTGACCTTATGATGAGGGAAGGTCATTGATGAAGCAGCTGAAGATGTTTGGGTCTAGAACTTTGCCCAAAGGAACTTCTGCAGTGATGTCCTTGGGATGAGATGATTGGCCTCCAACAACTACAACTATCTGCCTTTGTGCTAGGTATGACTCCAGCCAGTGGAGAGATTTCCCCCGATCCCCATTGACCTCAATTTTACTAAGGCTGCTTGATGTCACACTCGGTCAAATGCTGCCTTGATGTCAAGGGCAGTCACTCTCACCTCACCTCTTTTGTCCATGTTTGGACCAAGGCTGTAAGGAGATCTGAAGCCAAGTGGTCTTGGCGGAACCCAAACTGAGCACCAGAGAGCAGGTTATTGGTGAGTAAATTACATTTGATAGCCTGTTGACGACACCTTCCAACATTTTGCTGATGATTGTGATTAGGCGGTAATTGGCCGCATTGGATCTGTCCTGCTTTTTGGACATGCAGAGGCTGAAAGATGAGGGTGAACGAGGCCTCAGAGGATGCGGGTCTTCCAGAACAGAATCTCATACCTGAACATGAGAGAGTAGCAGTGTATGGGAGGTACCACTTCAGCAGGCAGGCATTCACTGACTAAAGTCACCTGTTAAGCAAGAATTGGAGCCAAACACCGGCACACGCACGGCACTGCCTGTGTTGTGAAGGTTATGGTGTCCCTCAGCTTCGATGCCATAGGCTTATTGCAGGCTGCAACAGGTAACATCAGCAACGTCAGTCAGTTTGCTGTCTATATGATCATCAGGCAGGTGACACATGCCTTCGTTGCAAAAAGACAGCTATACATGGTCTTCCCCTTAGAGGCTGCCGATCTGGAGAAGAGGACTTTCAGATTTGGCCACATCACTGGATTTCCCAGGTGCAAGATGTAATTGACTCCACACACGTTGCCCTGCATTGTCCCCTTCAAGATCCAGCCATGTTTAATAACAGGAAGGAGTTTCACTTCCTGAGCGTGCAGTTGATGTGTGATCACAGGGGATAATGAAGGCCTCGGCCCGGTTTCCCAGCACTAGTCATGATGCCTTTTTACTGTGGCAGTCCTCAACTCCCCTGTTTTCCACCCAGAGCAGTGGATGTCAGGCTGGTTCATTGGAGACAGGGGATATCCCCTCTACACCTGGCTCATGACTCCTGTCAGAACCCAGGCACAGACGCAGATACAATGAGAGCCACACAAGAAAAAGAGCTCCCCATGAACAAACCATAGGCATCCTGTAGGGGGTGGTGTGGTAGGGGTCAGCCTCACCTCTGACTCAGTGAGCGGTTCAAATCGCTCCCACGCCACTGGTTCTAGACCTTGGACTTATTTAGGGGTTGTGAATAAAAATGCAGTAGACAACAGGTTCCGATGAAAGAATTTTGACTTTTATTAAAAGAAAAGGTAACAAACTTAAAACACACTTAACACTTAAACAGGTTGGGGAACACACGGTACAGGCAAGGGAGAATGACAATATACAAAAACCCTTATCCCTCCCAAAGATCCCACTTCTATCTAGCTAGGTTTTGGTTTCAGGAGATCAGGGATAATGCTCACCAAACAGGGGTTTTGACAGTGCGAAATCTAGCCAGGTGAGTTGATTGCGATTTTGAGGTACTCTCTTTTTGTCCTTTGGGGCCTGCCGTCCCCACATGGTACCGGTCTGTGAAATCTGCGATGGTGGTCTGGTCGTCGAGTTTTGTTGCGTTGGAGGCTTGTCGGGGCGGTACCTTCTGGGGCAGGACCGTGGGTTGAGCGATGCCGACTCGCTCCCAGCCTCCAGTGACCTTGGCTAGTGGCTGCTAGTGCTAGACCGTGTGCTGAGCGATGCCGACTCACTCCCAGTGGCCTCAGCTCTAGCCCTTGCCTGGCCTTGTCTGTCCTTGCCTCCAATCTCGCCCCGGGTCTGCCTCGTGGCCTTGTTGCTTCTCTCCTCCTCCTGCTCATGTCGTGTGGCTTGTAGTGTCTTGCTGGAACTTGCTGCAACTAGAACAGAGCTGAGAGAGACTTTCTTGGGGGATTAGGCCCTCAATTATACTGTTCAGACCCTTTGTCTTTTTCGCGCCAAAACCCCTTACTAAATCAGTTTCGTGTTGAAGTGATTTAGGTTTCAGTTGAGGCCTGTTCATTCCATTGTCTTAGTTTTGCGGGCTTGTTAAGTTTTGATGGCTTTAACTTGGTGTTAAATTGTCCTGATGGCTTCCAATGTCTCCCATTTAGGCAGGGCCTTTATCTACAGGCCAAATCTTGTCCCTATAGATACCTGGCTGATTGGTTTTTGATGAAGTAATGGCTGTACTAGATGTTTTATTGTTTACAGGCTTCTGGCATCCTGTTTGGGCCTGGGGATATTCAAAAGGTGTCTTGAATTATTCAATTTTGGATGTGTTGTGAGGTATTGGGTGAGGTTCTTCCTCCTGCCAGGATTGCAGTGCAAACAAATTCCAGACAGCTTGACTCCAAAAGCTGTCCACTGCCTCGCCACACCCCTTCGCAAAGGTGTTTTTTATTTTCTATAGTCATTTTCAAAAGTCATTTTTTTCTCAGGGTTTTTCTTCCCTGATCTTTAAAATGTCCAAAACTGAGGTTTTTACCTCAAATCACTTCACTTATGTCCCATCATCCCAAATTCATAGGAAAAATCCAAAAATCACCCCTTTTAGGGTTCTATACGAATTTCTGGGGAATTTTGCGAAGCTTACAATCCTCAAACAAAAGTTCCAATGTCTGGACCGCTCTGGAGGAGTCCTACAGTACAGTTCCGAGTGAGTCTCCAAATCTACCATCCAGAGAGACCAAGCCTAGGAGCTGCCACAGAAGGAACAACTGGAGGAGGACGATGAAGAAGAGGATGAGGAAGTAGAAGCTAATGAGGAAGACCAAGGCCGAGCAGTGCTGCCAGCTGCCAGAGGTGTAAGGCAAAAAATCATTGAAGAGAGATTCTCTTAAGCCATCCCTTCCCTCCCCATCACACCAACAGTCCCACCCACCTTCTGAATGCACTCAAACACTACTACCTCATGGGTGTTCCTCTTACATAAATAAGAATATAAAGACCAACATTGTAATGTATTATCACATGGTTTGGTATGAGCATGCTCAGTTCGCTCTGGCCTAATAAAGCAAGCACATGAACTAGCAACTCATTGTGTCTCTGTCCTTCATTTGTTCTACACACATATATTACATTTTGATGACAAGGATGGGATCCCAAAGCCATTTTTAGGGATCATGGAAGGACAGTGTTCAACCTTCGAGTGGACAAGTTAAAGTGAATTTGTGGCACCTAAACAACATTTTTGCAATGTTTTACCGTTAATGCTGATGCAGAATCAACTGTGCTTCGCCTTCGGGCGTATGTATACACAGCAACAGCGGTGCTGATTCTCACATGTACACAGGTAGCGTGCTGAGTCACTGTTCAACGGGATCAGGATAATATTGGCCGCGTCTATGGGATTCATCGGAAGCCTCGGCCTGTATAACCAAGCTTGCAAACCATTCAGTTCTTACATTGAGCGGATGGAGATGTTTTTTAGGGCCAATAACATTATTGAGACTGAAGGTGCAGATGAGAATATTCAAGCCCAAAATAAAGTAATTTGTGAATGGAAGAAAGCAATTTTTCTAACGGAGATTGGGCCAGATGTCTATGGAACGTTGACAAACCTACTCGCACCAGGGAAAGCAAAGGATGTGTCGTTTGAAGACATTGTCGAGAAACTCAAAGACAATTTTGACCCAAAGCTGTTAGAAATAGCAGAGAGCTATAGGTTTGGTACCAGAAACCAAAGTGAAGGAGGAAGTGCAACAGGAAGTGGAGGAACAGGAAGAGGAAGTGAGACTACAACGTAGACTGTCCCTTTCTGCCTGGGCACTACGTGATTAAATAATTAATGAGTGATACAAATAACCTCAACCACACCTCTCCATTCACATAACAGTCCCACACTCCTTACCTTCCTCTATCACTGACCATCACATCGTCCTCTTTCCGACAACACAAAAATAAAAAACACCAGAAAATGCACATTACAATCCAAATTTATAAATTCAATCATGACATAATGGCCGTGAAATTCGGCTCCTATGCGCCTGCCGTTAGCATCTCCAGGGGGTGCTAACGGGGTGCAAAGGGCTTATCGCCTGGGCAGGGAGTGCCTCCCGAGAAATTTGGCAGGGCGCTGCTGCGGCGCTAGCCGATAGTGCCGCACCCCTGCTGGTAATGCATCGGGTTACTGTGCCACCGGCGATGACGTCATTGCCGTGCATCGCAAAGCCTTACTACCCCGTGGCAGAATTCGGCTGTGCCCCGCGAGGCTGCTGCAGGCGATGTCTGCACCAGCCTCGCGGGTCACGAGCCGGGCCGACCTCCGCTCATGGGGCAGTAGTTAAAGGGAGGTGTGGCCGCAACCCGTGCCGCCTTTTTTTTTGGCCGACCTCCAGGTTGGTACTCCATAGCAGTCCTTGGCATGGTCGTGGCTGCCATCGTGCAGCCATGGCACCCCGCCGCCCTGGTGAGCTAGTGTGGGCAATTGAAGGCCCTACAGAGCTCGCAGCATCCCTCCCTTTTAACAGAAGGGGAGGGGCGGTGAAACGCGTCAGCGCTACGTGGAGCGGCCGCGTAGCACTCTGGCACTACCGCGCTATGCGTCCCCGACACAGCCCCGAGAGGAAGTGGAGAGCCCGAGATAACGCTCCGCTTCCTTGCTGGGGCGGTAAGCCGAATTTAGCGGCTGGGGCTGATACTTCCGCGCTGGGCGCTAAATCTCGAGCGATAATTCAGAATTTCGCCCCCAATCATTCAAAAATGAACTAATCACCCTTGTGCATTGCCTTAGTGCCTGTCTTCCATGTGCCTTTGCCTCTCCTAGTGTTTCTACAAGGTGCTTCTCCAGTAGCTGCAGCATGGGTGGTGGAAAGCTGCTGACATCCAATTGAGGAGACTGAAGATGGCCTTTAAGGGTGACCACGAGCAGCTCTGGGCCCAGAAGGCCTGGCTTCAGAATGCACCATTTCGACCTGGGCTGCAGCAGCCTTGGCTGGCTGGCTGACAGGCAACAGCAAGGGCACTGGCGGAATGGCAGGGGTGGAAGCAGGAATGCTGTCATCCTGAGAGAGGAAAACAGGCTCATGCTCCATGGAGCCACGGCCACTCTCCCGGGGTGGTCACTCAGCAATCCTGGTGATCTGTTGGAAAACAGATTGATGGACTGCTGTGACCCCCCCTCGAAGCCCATTTGAACAGCGATATCAGAACCATGATGGCAGCAGTCTGTGTTTGCACAGCAGCAGTCTGAGCTACTATTGCAGCACTCAGACCTTTGTTGGAAGCTGTTTATGCTGCAAGGAAAACTGTTTTTGCTACAGACTGCACCATCTCGGCCTGGGCTGCAGCAGCCTTGGCTGCTGGCTGACAGGCAACAGTAAGGGAGCTGGCGGAGTGGCAAGGGTGGGAGCACCAATGCACATGCTGTCATCTGAAAAGATTAGGAGAGAAGTCAAAAAAACAATTAGGAAAGCAAAGAGGAACTATGAAATAAATTATCAAGGAACATAAAACAAAATAGTAAAATATTTTACAGGCACATCAATAAAAAAGGATGGTTGGGATGGGAAAGGGCCATTAGGGATAGACAGGGTAATACCACAGGTAACAATAGAGAGATGGCAGAAATATTAAATCATTATTTTGCTTCAGTATTTACCAGGGAGCTAGAACAGGTGGACATGACATTGGATGATGAGATTAGTAATGAGATAAGTGCATTTAAAATAAAATAAGGGAATATATTAAATAAACTAATCAAACTCAAAGAGGATAAAACCCCTGGACATTAAAAGAATCTAGGGAAGAGATAGCAGAGGCATTACTACACATATTTACTGGTGGATAGCTAACGTAATACCTATATTTAAGAAGGGGGATAGAACATGTTCAGGGAATTATAGACCAGTCAGCTTAACATCGGTGGTAGGAAAGATAATGGAATCCCTACTAAAGGAGAAAATAGAAGAACATCTAGAAACCAAAAGCATAGTTATGAATAGTCAGCATGGATTTCAAAAGGAACAGTCTTGCTTGACCAACCTCATTGAATTTTTTGAAGAGGTAACAGAGAGAGTAGACAATGATAGTACAGTAGATGTAATTTATCTAGATTTTCAAAAGGCCTTCGATAAGGTACCCCATAATAGACTAATGAATAAGGTTAGAGAATGGAGAGTCAGGGGACAAGTAGCAGAATGGATAGCTAGCTGGCTTCAAGACAGAAAGCAGAGAGTAGGGGTAAAAGGTAGCTATTCACAGTGGCAGTGGTAGTGGCGTTCCACAAGAACCAGTGCTGGGACCACTGCTGTTCACAATTTATATTAACGATTTAGAATTTGGAATCAAAAACACAATTTCTAAATTTGCAGATGACACCAAATTGGGGAGGATAGTCAATACTAAGGAGGACTGCAACAAATTACAGGAGGACATTAATAAACTAGCAGAATAGGCATATAATTGGCAAATGAAGTTCAACACAAATAAATGTGAGGTATTACATTTTGGTAGGAAGAATAGGGAAGTCACTTAATACTTGGAGGGTGCGAGTCTAGGTGGGGTAGAGGAACAAAGGGATCTCAGAGTACAAATACACAAATCACTAAAAATTGCGACACAGGTTAGCAAGGCCATTTTGGCATCAACGCCAGATTCATCAGCCGCACTCACAAGACAGTCCAGAATGTCACCCGAGCACAACACAACGCCATCCACGCTTTCAAGACCAACCGCAACATCGTCATCAAACCAGCGGACAAAGGAGGAGCCATCGTCATACAGAACAGAATGGACTATTGCAAAGAAGCATACCGACAACTGGACAACCAGGAACACTACAGACAGTTACCCGCAGATCCGACCAAAGAACACACCCGCCAACTCAATAGACTGATCAAGACCTCGATCCAGACCTTCAAAGCATCCTACGCGCTCTCATCCCACGTACTCCCCGCGTGGGAGACTTCTACTGCCTCCCAAAGATACACAAAGCCAACACACCTGGACGTCCTATCGTATCAGGCAACGGAACCCTGTGTGAGAACCTCTCTGGATACGTCGAGGGCATCCTGAAACCCATCGTACAGGGAACCCCCAGCTTCTGTCGCGACACTACAGACTTCTTACAGAAACTCAGCACCCACGGACCAGTTCAACCAGGAACACTCCTCGCCACGATGGACGTCTCGGCACTCGACACCAGTATCCCCCACGATGACAGCATCGCTGCGACAGCCTCAGTACTCAACACCAACAACAGCCAATCTCCAGACGCCATCCTACAGCTCATCCGCTTCATCCTTGACCACAATGTCTTCACCTTCGACAACCAGATTTTTACCCAAACACACGGAACAGCCATGGGGACCAAATTTGCACCCCAATACGTCAACATCTTCATGCACAAGTTCGAGCAAGACTTCTTCGCTGCACAGGACCTCCAACCAACGTTATACACCAGATACATCGACGACATTTTCTTCCTATGGACCCACGGCGAAGAATCACTGAAAAGACTACACGATAACATCAACAAGTTCCATCCCACCATCAAACTCACCATGGACTACTCCTCAGAATCGGTTTAATTCTTGGACACACGTATCTCCATCAAAGACGGACACCTCAGCACTTCACTCTACCGCAAGCCCACGGACAACCTCACGATACTCCACTTCTCCAGCTTCCACCCTAACCACATTAAAGAAGCCATCCCCTATGGACAAGCCCTGCGAATACATAGGATCTGCTCAGACGAGGAGGAACGCGATGGACACCTACAGACGCTGAAAGACGCCCTCGTAAGAACGGGATATGACGCACGACTCGTCGATCGACAGTTCCGACTGGCTGCAGCGAAAAATCGCATAGACCTCCTCAGAAGACAAACAGGGGACACAACCAACAGAGTACCCTACGTCGTCCAGTACTTCCCCGGAGCGGAGAAACTATGCCATGTTCTTCGCAGCCTTCAACATGTCATCGATGACGACGAACACCTCGCTAAGGTCATCCCCACGCCCCCACTACTTGCCTTCAAACAGCCGCCTAACCTCAAACAAACCATCGTTCGCAGCAAATTACCCAGCTTTCAGGAGAACAGCGACCACGACAGCACACAACCCTGCCACGGCAACCTCTGCAAGACATGCCAGATCATCAACACAGATACCATCATCACACGTGAGGACACCACCCACCAGGTACATGGTACATACTCAGGTGACTCGGCCAACGTTGTCTACCTCATACGTTGCAGGAATGGATGTCCCGGAGCATGGTACACCGGCGAGACCATGCAGACACTGCGACAACGTATGAACGGACACCGTGCAACAATCGCCAGGCAGGAGTGTTCCCTCCCAGTCGGGGAACACTTCAGCAGTCAAGGACATTCAGCTTCCGATCTTCGGGTAAGCGTTCTCCAAGGCGGCCTTCGAGACACACGACAACGCAAAATCGTCGAGCAGAAACTGATAGCCAAGTTCCGCACCCATGAGGACGGCCTCAACCGGGATCTTGGGTTCATGTCACGCTACATGTAACCCCACCTGATGTAGAGTCATCCAGACTCGAGTCGTCGTTGGCTTGTTCTCTCCACAAAGATGTGGCTGGACCTGCTGTGATTTCCAGCAAAAAAAGTTTTTTGTTTTCCATACAGACCCCAGCATCTGCCACATTTGACCCCTTGTGACCCCACCTCATTGTCTTTGATGTAATGTTTTCCTGACTGAGCTGTTTGGACACCATCCACACCTTTGATTGCCGTGATTATCTCTCTGCCGAGGTGTGATAAAGGGCAGTTGGAAAGATTAACTGTAATCATCTGGCAGTGTTCTCTGACTATATATGTTGTGACTATATGCATCTCTTCACTTCACCTGATGAAGGAGCAGCTCTCCGAAAGCTTGTGATTTCAAATAAAGCTGTTGGACTATAACCTGGTGTTGTGCGACTTCTCACATTTGTCCACCCCAGTCCAACACCGGCATCTCCACATCATTAAAAAAGTAAACTAAGTACTAGGGTTTATTTCTAGAGTTATAGAATTGAAATGTAGGGAAGTTATGCTAAACCTGTATCGAACCTTGGTTAGACCACACTTAGAGTACTGCGTACAGTTCTGGTCGCCATATTATAAAAAGGATGTAGAGGCACTGGAGAGGGTGCAGAGAAGATTTACAAGGATGATACTAGAAATGCGAGGGTATACCTATCAGGAAAGGATGAACAGGCTGGGTCTCTTTTCTCTGGAAAAAAGAAGGCTGCGGGGTGACCTGATAGAGGTCTTTAAAATTATGAAAGGTTTTGATAGAGTGGATACAGAGAGAGTGTTTCCACTTGTGGGGAAGAGCAAAACTAGAGGCCATCAATATAAGCTAGTCACCATGAAATCCAATAGGGAATTCAGAAGAAACATCTTTACCCAAAGAGTGGTGAGAATGTGGAACTCGCTACCACAGGGAGTGGTTGAAGCGAATAGTATAGATGCATTTAAGGGGAGGCTAGATAAGTATATGAGGGAGAAGGGAATAGAGGGTTATGCTGATAGAGTTAGATAAGGAAAGACGGGAGGAGGCTCAAGTGGAGCGTAAACGCCGGCATGGACTGTTTGGGCCGAATGGCCTGTTTCTGTGCCGTATATCTTATGTAATCCTATGTAATGTAATCCTGAGAGAGGCAAGCATGTTCGTACTCTATGGAGCCATTGCCACTCTCCCAGGGAGGCGCCTCAGAAATTCTAGCAATCTGTTGGTGAACAGATTGCTGGACAGCTGTGATGCCCCAGAAGACCCTTTGAACAGTGGTTTCCAGAGCCATGATGGTAGCAGTCTGAGCTTCCACTGCCGCACTCAGACATTGGGTGGCTGCTGCTTGTGCTGCAATGGAAGCTGAGACCTCGGCCATCAGATGCTGCATCATGCTGGGTTCCACAGGTGTGCTGATGGAGGTGACCACCCGTTCCATGATGGAAAGGATGGACTCCAAGTCCTGTGCCTAGTTGGTGCTGGACTCCTCCATGCTCCTTGACATTGAGTGCAGGCTTTCTGGCAAGCTTTCCAGTGCAGCAAGCATTTGGTTATGTGCACCCATCAGCCTTCTTCTGTAGCCTGGCCCATCAAAGTCCTCATCTGAGTCCTCTATTGTAGAACTAGTGTGTGACCTCGCCATCCAGTGAGCTGGCAACTGCGCTATCCCTTCCCCTCATCCTGGCTCCTGCACACTGGTGCCTGGTGTCGCACCATGTGTCAATGAGTGTCGTGCAATATGTCTGGGTGATGCAGCTGTCATGGTTGAATAGCTGCCAGTGTGTGCAAACTGTGAGTTGTGGGTGCAAGGCTTGCAGCAGTGCTAAGTGTGTGAGGGTGAGGTAAAACATATGAATTGTAGGGTTGAATACTGATTGATAGAGATTGTTGGTAGGTGGGTGATGGGGTGTCGTGATTGAGCAGTGGATGAGGCTAGTGGTGCAGTTGATAGGATATGCCATTTGAAGATGAACTCCCTGACCTTGGCAACTCATGTGAGATTGTTAAATTTCTTCCTGCGCTGCATCCATGTCTCCATGTCCTTGGGTCAACACTCCTGGCATTGACCTCTGCTGTCTCTTTTTTCCACTGCCAGCTGAGCATCTGTCTGAAGGGCCTCCAGCCCCGCTACAGATAGAGGATATCTCTCCTTCTTTCCACCTCTTCCACCAAGACCTCCAGTGCAGTGTTTGAAAACCTTGGTGCTCACTCTCTCGCTTGTTCAGCCATTGTTCAAAGTATCAGAGTGCAGATTCAGGAGGACTGTAGAATTCGCAAAATTATCGCGATTTTATAAAAATAAGAAGGAGACATAAAGTTTCGTATCAACAGCTTTATTTCAGCAGAATGCTGTCAGGTTTCAAAACGGACACAAACAGCCTGTAAAATGGCCGCCACGCCTCGTGGCAGAAAGTTCTAGACTTTCAGTAGGCAGACAAGATGGTGTTTCAATAAACATTTCAGCAAGATCGAACAGGACTCAGCACATTTGAGATAATGACAAGACATGATGGGTTTGCATTTTAAACATAAATACTGAAATCGGTCTCCCAGGTGCAAACAAGGGCTATTGTACTGAGCGATCAAGGACCCATCCAAAGACATTAATATGCAAAATCCCCACGGCTCTACGATGAGAGAGCCGTTCGCGGGTACTCACAGCAAGCATTTGGAAGCCCCAAAACCCCTCCAGGGAGACTACTAGCCGGTTCCACAATGGGAGAAATATTAACGGGTACTCAGACAGTTACAAGTGTCACCGAAACCCATTAAAGACTGGGATCACCCCATACAAGAGGTTTGAGCGCCAAAACCCTAACAAAAGATAGACATTAAGATTGGGCGGGAAAAGAGGAATTACAGCACTATAACTGTAAAGTACAACCGTCCATTTCTCTCTTGCTGCTTTGACTCGCTGGAAGGCTGCTGAACTTTTATTCTTTTGCCTGACGACCCTGGACTCTGATCCGCTAAGATCAACCTCGTGGCTTGCCGCGAAGATCTGTGGAGAACTGGGCTGTGAGGCCTGGAGGCGGGCGCACCATCCCGAGGAGTCGGTAAACGGTGTTGGAACCGAAGGCCCGAGAGGAGATGAGATGAGATGAGAAGAAGACTACACACGTGTCGCCGTGGTCAGTAAGCCCCGACCGCGCCTAAAAATATAAGGACCATTTTCGAATTCTATCGGCTGCTCCACAACTGGCCCGAGAAGACTATTCTTCGAGTTCTACCAACAACTGGTGTAGGACACAGGAAGACTCTTTTTTGAGTAGTATCAGAACTCCGAGGGCAACACAGATCTTCATGACAGCAGACGGTCCAGCCTGCTAGCCGGAGCAGAAGCGAGTAAACAAGTGGGGTACAGAGACCCCTGATCAACACATGGATATTCAGGTGCTGCGGTAAACACATCCGAGCAGAGTTTCGGAATTCTCCGAGTTATCACGAGTGGTGAGCATGAGTCTCGATCCTACAAATCTAGATTAGGACAGGTATTGATAGGGGAGGGTTTAAGTTTTAAGGATAATTATAATGTGTGTCCCCTTTTACGATGTGTCGTGTGCTCCTCGTTTCCCTAAAATTAGTTTCATAACTGTGTGTAAGATTGTACTGTCATTAATCTGTGCTTATGACATGTATCTCGTAATCTTGAATAATATGCAATAAAGATTTTCCATTTCGCACTATTCAACCGGGTCTACCTGAGTTTTCTCTGCATTATTGCTCTCGCACCTAAGTCCAGTGTCAGAACCGTAAGGGCGAGTGGGTCGAACCACTCACAGGTGTCTAGTGTTACCAGGCTGGCTGGAGACCAGAACAGGCAACAAGGCCTAACCCCGCACTAGCACCCAGGCTAAGCACAGAGCCACACGTCACCCCTTACAGGACTCAGGGGGAAACTGCAGTACAAATAGTACAAATAGTAGCTCAAGAACAAACAAAAGGGAAGAGAGTAGAGTAGCAGTCAGAAATTGTGCTTTAGGCACTACAGGTAAAAGGAAAACTAAAAGATGAAAAGTGATTGAACCAGGAGAGAGAAATAAGAAACACGTGAGTAAAACATCAGAGCTGAAGGACAGGCTAGGGTGTGTGGCCCAAATAAGTGTTCTTTATACAAACGCACTGAGTATAAAGAATAAATTGAATGAACTGCAGGCACGAATTCAAATTGGAGGGTGCGACATGGTAGCCATTAGCGAGACATGGCTGCAAGACAGTCAGGACTGGGAACTAAATATACCAGGTTACAAGGTCTACAGGACAGATAGGGAAAATGGGAGAGGGGGAGGAGTAGCCTTCGTGATTAAGGATGAGATCAATGATAAGAGAGGATTTAAAGAGAGGTAAGCAGCCAGTAGAGACATCATGGGTTGAATTAAGAAATAGGAAAGGATCTAAGACTGTAATGGGAGTTGTGTATAGGCCCCATGGAAGCAGCTCTGAAGTGCTAGATTGTATAAATGCAGAGATTAGACAAACGTGTAGTAAAGGCAGAGTGGTTTTAATGGGGGATTTTAACTTTCATATAGATTGGGAAAAGCAGACTAGCATCTGTCAGAACGGTAGTGAATTTCTTGAGTGTGTCCAGGATAGTTTTCTGCAACAATACATCCTAGAAGCAACAAGGGGGCAAGCCATATTAGATTTAGTAATGAGTAATGAGCCAGATTTAGTTAACAGCCTAACTATGCTTGAACATTTATCCAATAGTTATCATAATATGATCGAGTTCAACGTAGCGTTTGAAAGGGAGAAACGCGAAACAGCTACAAAGGCCGAGAATTTAATGGAGGAGGCGGGTTGGAGTCAGGTTGCCTGGTGGGCGGGTTCTGGTCCCGCTGCCGGTTTCAGCCACTCCCCAATCTAGATTTTCAGGTAAGTGGGCTCATTAAGCCCACAGTGCGCGCTATCCGGCCCAATGAGTGGGAGCGGGTCTGCTGCTCCCCTCTGCTGACATCACTCATTCAGTTGTTTTTAAAGGGCTCCATGTAGCCTTAGCTTCTCATTTCCTTTCTGCTGCTCTGGGAATCATCCAGCTCATTATGACTGCTGCAAGGGCAAAGGCTTCTTAAAGGTTTGCTGAAGACTCCCTCCAAGCTCTTGTGGAGGGAGTAAGAGGGCGCAGGGACATCCTATTCCCTCGCGATGGCCGGGGGAAGCCTCCTCAGCAAACAAAGGCAGCCTGGCTGCGAATTGCTGAGGGGGTCAGCGCTAGGTCAGTTTGCTCACGCACATGGGTCCAGTGCCGAAAACGCTTCAATGATCCTCTGCGATCATCAAAAGTGAGTATCACATCACACTTTACTTCAATCTGCTTCCCTTCTCTTCTCATCACCAGCACTCTGCATTGTCAGCCTGCTCCTCCACATCCCACCTTACCCTTACTTCCCTGGCACCCTTACCTATCCCTCTCTCTCTATGTACAGAATCACTTCACCATCCTACTATGAACTCCTCACACTTGCTCTCACTGTTATGCAATGACAACAACTAACAACGCACAGGGAGGCTCCTTCCTCTTGGCACCTCACTCCATCTTGGCCTCCCTCTAAGCTTCTATGTTATGAATTCTTCACACTCACTCCATCAATCTCGATGAAACTCAACTAGTGTCCCTCCTTGCAGGAAAAGATAGCCCACAATAAGAGGGAGAGAGTGAAGACAGGAGGAGGGCCACCATCCCTTGCGACGTTGACTAGCGCTGAGGAGGCTGCTCAGGAGATCATGGGAGTTGGCGAGGAGCTGGAAGTGGGAGACGAAGAGACGGATGCATTAGATGAAGCTGGTGACAGAATCTATTTTAAACCCTCTCATTTAGATTTCATGATTAACTGAAATGGCAAATGATGTTGATAGAGATTGACTTTTGATCATCTGCACAATAGGATGTGTCTGCTACCTAAATATCGGATGACTGACTCATGCCTTTACTCTCCCACAGGACCATTGAGAGGCCCCCTCCCCACTGTCCAGGAGGAAGAGGAAGACGACTCCTCAGAGGAGCCTTCAGCCTCTGAGGGAGCAGTGTCACCAGAACTCAGTGCACCCAGCACCAGCGCAGAGACGCACACCTCGGTGGATCCATCGACACATAGAGACATGTTGTCACCTCGTGTATCACAGCTCACAAGTGAGCATCAGCAGATGGTGGAGACAGCCACAGCAGTGGAGAGTCCTCGTTGGAGGTCGCAGGACTCTCCTAGCTCTGCTCAGCTGCATGCAGACACTGTGCCTCTGGGGCCATCCAGAAAGAGGTCGGTGCTGGAACTTCAGCAACAAGTGCAGGAGTCTCTGACAGGTTTTGCATCCACGGTAACTGCGAGTGTGCAGAGAATGGAGGAGTCTATCTCAAACATGAGCACTGCCATGGTGGAGGCAATCGCGCATAAACGTGCCACCATGGAGAGGGTGGCAACCTCCTTGGCGGAAATAACTCGTCAGACTCAACAGAGCATGGTGACTCTTCTAAATAGATGGTCTGCTATGGAGGATAGATGGGCATCTATTGAGGAGAGACACCAGAAGTACATGGACGTCACCGTTAAGAGGACTGTCGGTACAGAGATGGGTCCTCATGGCCCCGCTGATATGCAGCAAGGTACTCTCGAGCCACTTGCGAGCAGTGAATTGCGGGTGACACATGAGTGGGATGGTGGTGGCCGACAACAAGGAAGTGTGGGCTCCTCTCCAAGCGCTCACACGACCATGCCACTGCGGAGCCCTTGGTCAGAGCCCCAGATTCGGCACCCAACTGAGATGGCCGTCTCAGCCCCTGCACAGCCGCAGGAAGAGCAGACTGTTGCGGAGCACTCCCAGGGTCCCAAACCCAGAGGACACCCGCCAAAGGCGTCTAAGCAGGCGCAGTATCAAAGTGAGCAAGCTGCCTCTACATCTGCTGAAGCCACAGGGGAAGCACCACGTAAAAGCACGTGTAAGAGGAAGTTAACATACAAATAGTCACAAGGGTAGTCACTTGGGTGTTTTATTGTGTGAAAAAGTACCGCTTGTCATCCAGATTGTGATTGCATTAAACCAAAGTGATGGCAAAGATTTGAAGTATTGGCCTATGTGTGCTGAGAAATAGAAGTTGCACAGTGAGGGCTCAGGGCTACTTGCATTTGTAATGATGGTGGTGAGAGTGATAGGAAAGCACCGTTTATTGGACAGATGATGTATGGCATGTTAAGCAGCTCGTCCTGACATTCATCTCCATCTGCCAGCCACCTGTGGTTGCAGCGTAAGCTTACGCAAATCTGGTATGGATGAGTGCATCCCTTGCCTGACACCCAGCAATGTGGTCACGTGCTGCTGGATTGGTCACATCCAGCCCCACAAGGTGTGGCTCCTTGTCCTCCTCGTCCTCCTCCTCGTCCTCCTCCTCGTCCTCCTCCTCTTCTTCCGAGGAGGCTGTGCGCTGAGCCATGCTGCTGTATGATGTTGTGCAGGGCACAGCAGACCACCATGATTCTGGAGACCCTGGCTGGTGCATACTGCAGGGCTCCAGCTGATCTGTTGGGGCATCAGAATCGCATTTCAAGCAAGCCGATGGTTTGCTCTATGATGCTTCTGGTCAAAATGTGGCTCACATTGTACTGCTCCTCAGTTTCGTTTGATGGCCTCCTCATCGGTGTCATGAGCCACTTTTTCAGGGGATAGCCCTTGCCGCCAAGTTGCCATCCAGAAAGTTAGGTTGGCGGATTGAAGAGCTGAGGCACAGTAGATTGGTGCAGGATGAAGGAGTCATGGCAACTGCCAGGGTAGTTTGCGCAAACATGCATGATGATCTTCCTGTGGTTACACATCCGCTGGACGTTAAAGGAGCGGTTGACAAATACAGCTGGGTTGTGATGGGGTGCCATATTGGCCACATGTGTGCAGTCTACGATGCCCTGCACCCTTGGGAAGTCTGCCATTTTTGCAAAGCCAACCGTACGCGTGGTCGCACTTGGGCCATCATTGGAGAAGTGGATGTAATTGTGCGACTTTGCAAAGAGGGCATCAGTAACCTGTGTGATGCAGGTGTGTGCGGCCGACTGGGTGATGCCGCTGATGTCTGCAGCTGATCCCTGGAAAGAGCCCAAAGCAAAGAAGTTTAGTGCAGTGGTGACTTTGACAGCCACTGGTAAGGAGTGTCCACACTCTCCTTTGGGCTCCAGGTGTTGGTGCAGCATTGCGCAGATGTCAGCAACTACGTCTCGCGAAAGTCTCAGCCTCCTTTGGCACTGCTGCTCAGTCATGTTGAGGAAGGTCAACCTCGGCCTGTAAACCCTGTGTTGGGGGCATCTCCTGCAGCGAGGTGCAGCCCTGCACTGACGCCCTCTGCCCTGTGCATCATCAGGTGGCTGAGGAGAAGGTTGGCGCTCCTGCTGTTGGTGCTGCTGCTGTGCCTGGTTGCGCTGCTGCCGCGGCTGCTCTTCTCCGAATCTGACGACCAGGATGAGAGGAGATAAATGGTTCCCATACTGCTGGTATATATCTCAGTTGAGGAATAGAGGTTGTTTGTGCTCAGACAAAGTGGCCAGAGGGTCTTCCAAGGAGGGCACACTGCAGATGAATTTCAGCTTGTAAGGGGTCTGTGTCATGCTTGTATCCCAGACGGTGCTGGTGCGGGGTTAGGCCTTCATTGCCTAATACTATTGCTTGCTCTGGTCTCCGGCCAGCTTTGTTGCAATAAGCACCTGTGAGTGGTTCGACCCACTCGCCCTTACAGTTCTAACACTGGACTTAGGTGCGAGAGCAGTAATGCAGAGAAAAACTCAAATAGACCCGGTTGAATAGTACGAAATGGAAATCTTTATTGCATAGCATCCAAAATCATGAAGTACATGTCATAGGCGCAAATTAACGAGAGTACAAGTATACATACATTCATAAAGCTTGGTCTATGGTAATGAAGAACGCACGGCACATCGTAAAAAGGGGAACACATTATATTTTATCCTTAATAAAACCACCCTCCCTTATCAATACCTACACTACATCTAGATTTGTAGGATCGGGAAACATGCTCACCACTCGTGATACTTCGGAGAATTTTAAAGTGAGGCACTCGGCTCGTTTCGCTGCAGCGCCTGACTGTCACGTGTTTGGAGGGGTCTCTGTACCCCACTTGTTTATCTTCGCTGCTGCTGCAAGCAGGCTGGGCTCCCCGTTGTCATGAAGAACTCGACAGAACTCGGACACGGTTCGAAGAAGACTCTTCCTGTGTCCGACACCGGTTGCCGGTAGAATTCGAAAAAGAGTCTTTGGCCAGTTCGTGCAGTAACCTGTAGAGTTCCAGAAATGGGTCGTATATTTTCGGGCGCGGTCAGGGTTTACTGACCGCGGTGGCACGTGGATTCTTCTCCTCTTCTTCTCGTCCCGTCTCGTCTCTTCGGGCCTTCGGGTCCAGACACCGTTTACTGACCCTCGGGATGGTGCACCTGGTCACCGGCCTTCGTCGAGGTGGCTCGTTCCGTTTGAGCTCCACCCAACATTCGAATAACCGTCCAGTGCGGCTAAAAGTCCAGAGCCAACAGTCCAGAGAAACAAGAGCACGAATCAAGCGAATAAGAGTCGAATCAAGAGCATCAGCCGAGATAAGAGAATAAGAGCCGATTCGAGCGAATAAGAGACCGATGGACATTTGTTGTCTACAGTTATAGTGCTGTGTTCCCTTATCTCCCGCCCAAATCTTAATGTTTGTCCTTTGTGAAATATTGGCGCTCAAAACTCCCAGCATGGGGTGATTCTTGTCTTCAACGGGTTTTGGTAGCACCTGAGACTGGCCAACTACCCGTTAATGTTTTCCCCATTGTTGAACCGGCACGGAGCCTCCCTGGCTGGGTTTTGGGGGCCCCCGAATACTTGTTTAATCACCCGAGAATGGCTCTCTCATTGTAGAGCCGTGGGGGTATTTGCGTAATGATGTGTCTGGATGGGCCTTCGATTGCCCAGTACAATGGTCCTTACTTGTGCATGGAAAACGATTCCAGCACTCATATCTTTTGCTATTGTCACAAATGCAAACAGGTTGCATCCTGTCTTTATCAGTGCTTATCGAAAATGTTTATTCGAACGCCATCTTGTCTGCCCACTGTACTTCTGGAAACTTCTGCCACGATGCGCGGCGGCCATTTTACAGGCTTCTGTGTCCTTTATATCATGACAGCATTTCGTTTAAATAAACTGATCAAACGAATCTGCTTTTATCTTGTTATTTCGAATCACGATAATTGCGAAACTTTACAGTCCCTCCTGTTGATGCGAATAACTCCGCTTATCGTATCAATTAAAAGTGGTGGTGAGCAAAATTATCCCGATTCTCCACATCCAAACACTCCCTTAACTTAAACTATCTATGGCCTCTATGCCGTCCTCATTTCCCAGGGAAATTACATTGTTTGGACTTGGACAAACCGTAGGCAGTATTGCCTTTAAACTTACATTGCGTATACACCTTCGAGGTGCAACAGGACGATGCCTGTTGCACCACCTGTATATGCATGTTTTTATTATACAAGGAAAAAAATAATCAAACAACCATTTTAAAAATACAAAGTTCTAAACTTAGTTACACATCTTCATAACTAACAATCAATTACAAAAACACACATGGTAAAATGGAGCGGCGTCATCCTGGCCGTTTACGCGGTACTTTCCTCGTTCACGGCACGTAACGTTAAACATAGAACATAGAAGAGTACAGCACAGTACAGGCCCTTCGGCCCTCGATGTTGTGCCGAGCATTGTCCGAGACCAAGATCAAGCTATCACACTCCCTATCACTCTGGTGTGCTCCATGTGCTTATCCAATAACCGCTTGAAAGTTCCTAAAGTGTCCGACTCCACTATCACAGCAGGCAGTCCATTCCACACCCCAACCACTCTCTGAGTAAAGAATCTACCTCGGACATCCCTTCTATATCTCCCCCCATGCACCTTATAGTTATGCCCCCTTGTAACAGCTGCCTCTACCCGAGGAAATAGTCTCTGAACATCCACTCTATCTATCCCCCTCATCATCTTATAAACCTCTATTAAGTCGCCTCTCATCCTCCTCCGCTCTAAAGAGAAAAGCCCCAACTCCCTCAATCTTTCCTCATAAGACCTCCCCCCCAAACCAGGCAGCATCCTGGTAAATCTCCTTTGCACTCTTTCCAATGCTTCCACGTCCTTCCTATAGTGAGGTGACCAGAACTGCACACAATATTCCAAATGTGGTCTCACCAAGGTCCTGTACAGTTGCAGCATAACCTCACGGTTCTTAAACTCAAACCCTCTGTTAATAAACGCCAACACACCATAGGCCTTCTTTACTGCTCTATCCACTTGAGTGGCAACCTTCAGAGATCTGTGGATATGAACCCCCAGATCCCTCTGCTCCTCCACGTTCCTCAGAACCCTGCCGTTGACCCTGTAATCCTTATTCAAATTTGCCCTACCAAAATGAATCACCTCGCACTTATCAGGGTTAAATTCCATCTGCCATTTTTCGGCCCAGCTCTGCATCCTATCAATGTCTCTTTACAGCCTACAACTGCCCTCCACCTCATCCACTACTCCACCAATCTTGGTGTCATCAGAAAATTTACTGATCCACCCTTCAGTCCCCTCCTCCAAGTCATTGATAAAAATCACAAACAGCAGAGGACCCAGCACCGACCCCTGTGGCACACCGCTGGTAACTGGTCTCCAGTCCGAAAAAGTTCCATCCACCACCACCCTCTGCCTTCTATGAGATAGCCAGTTACTTATCCAATCGGCCAAATTTCCCTCTATCCCACAACTCCTTACTTTCTTCATGAGACGACCATGGGGAACCTTATCAAACGCCTTACTAAAATCCATGTATACGACATCAACTGCTCTACCTTCATCTACACACTTAGTTACCTCCTCAAAGAATTCAATCAAATTTGTTAGGCAAGACTTACCCTTCACGAATCCGTGTTGACTATCCCTGATTAAGTTGCCCCTTTCCAAATGGTCATAAATCCTATCCCTCAGGACCTTTTCCATTATCTTACCAACCACCGAAGTAAGACTAACCGGCCTATAATTACCAGGGTCATTCCTATTTCCTTTCTTGAAGAGAGGAACAACATTCGCCACTCTCCAGTCCTCTGGCACCATCCCCGTGGACAGTGAGGACCCAAAGATCAAAGCCAGAGGCTCTGCAATCTCCTCCCTTGCCTCCCAAAGAATCCTAGGATATATCCCATCTGGCCCAGGGGACTTATCGACCCTCAGGTTCTTCAAAATTGCTAAAACATCTTCCCTCAGAACATCTACCACCTCCAGCCTATCCACCTTTATCACACTCTTATCCTCAAGAACATGGCCCCTCTCCTCGGTGAACACTGACGAAATGTATTCATTCATCACCTCTCCTATCTCTTCTGACTCCATGCACAAGTTCCCACTACTGTCCTTAACCGGCCCTACCCTCACCCTGGTCATTCTTTTATTTCTCACATAAGAGTAAAAAGCCTTGGGGTTTTTCTTGATCCGACCCGCCAAGAACTTCTCATGCCCCCTCCTAGCTCTCCTAAGCTCTTTTTTTAGCTCATTCCTTGCTACCTTGTACCCCTCAATCGACCCAACTGAACCTTGTTTTCTCATCCTTACATACGCTTCCTTCTTCCTCTTGACTAGACATTCAACCTCTTTTGTGAACCATGGTTCTCTCACTCGGCCATTTCCTCCCTGCCTGACAGGGACATACCTATCAAGGACACGCAGTAATTGCTCCATGAAAAAGCTCCACTTTTCGTTTGTGCCTTTCCCTGATAGTTTCTGTTCCCATCTTATACTCCCTAATTCTTGCCTAATCGCATCATAATTACCCCTCCCCCAATTATAAACCCTGCCCTGCCGTATGGCCCTATCCCTCTCCATTGCAATAGTGAAAGTTACCGAATTGTGGTCACTATCTCCAAAGTGCTCTCCCACATACAAATCAAACACTTGGCCCGGTTCATTACCCAGTACCAAATCCAACGTGGCCCCACCTCTTGTCGGCCTATCCACATATTGTGTCAGGAAACCCTCCTGCACACACTGTGCAAAAACTATCCCATCCGAACTGTTTGACCTATAAAGGTTCCAATCAATATTTGGAAAGTTGAAGTCACCCATGACAACTATTCTGTGACCTCCACACCTATTCATAATCTGCTTTGCAATTTCTTCCTCCACATCTTTATTACTATTTGGGGGCCTGTAGAAAACTCCTAACAACGTGACCGCTCCTTTCCTATTTCTAACTTCAGCCCATATTACCTCAGACGGCAGATCCCCCTCGAACTGCCTTTCTGCCGCTGTTAAACTATCCTTGATTAACAATGCTACTCCTCCGCCTTTCTTAGCAACTTCCCTACTCTTACTGAAACATCTATACCCCGGAACTTCCAACAACCATTCCTGTCCCTGTTCTAACCATGTCTCCGTAATGGCCACCACATCGTAGTCCCAAGTACCAATCCACGCTCCAAGTTCTCCTACCGTATTCCGGATGCTCCTTGCATTGAAGTAGACACACTTCAAGCCATCTTCCTGTCTGCCGGTACATTCCTGCGACCTTGATACCCTCCTCAGTTCTCTCCACTCTCCTGTGTTCTCCTGCTTTGTGAGGCGCTTGCCTCTTTTGCAGTGCACGACCAATAGGTACACTACTATTATAACTTGGCACACTACCAAAATGTGGGAGGCTATCCGGATCCATGAAGGAACTTCAACATTGGTGAACAGGTCCCACCACGGTGGGATTACTATGTCCAAAATTTCTGTCCCTATTTCTACAGTCTTTTGTTCCAGGGTGTAAAAATGTTTTTGTGATACCGCGACGGCTTTCAAAAGCTTGGTAAGGTGTTCAGGGAGAGGGGGAATGATGTATCCGAAATGCGCGACGAATCGCTGCAAGTCGGTGAAATTCTCTTTTACTGTGAGATGAACAGTGGATGGTTCAGGGATCGGGACAATTCGCTGTTGTGCCACTTGAACTTCAGCTCTGGGTTTAAAACAGAAACTGCTGTCACTCACCGGACACCGGCTGTGGATTCCATGCTGGTAGTGTTGCGCTGCAGTGGTAACGCAATATGTTCCACCCCCTATGTATGCCACCTGCGGAGGCACATGATCTTGTGTCATTGCTTCCATGGTGCAATTCATGGGCTTCGCGCCAGCAGTTCTGAACCCGCATTGTGGTGTTAAAAAGGCATTCAAGTGCTGGGGACAGAGTATGATGTGTGCTCCCCGGCCACGACAACCCGATAGGTCGGTACCTGTCATCGTTTGCTCCCAGCGGATGACGTAAGGTGGGACCGCTGCGTAGCGAATGTGGGCTCCCCCCTGAATGACACCAATGTTCTCCACCCGATACACCGGGGCGGGCTTTGCTGTGTCGCCCAAAACCGGCATACGTAGTACTATACCCATGATGGTATGGTTTGACCGTCCGCAGTCCGCGGGGACTGGGTATGCCTCTGAGGCTAGCCTGAGCTGGCACGGGCTTAATGCATTCTGAAAAGGGTGGAGCGCCGCAGGTGTTTGTTACTTATCCAGGATGGGACCAAACCTTGTTTTAAATCCTCTAAATTACTGCGGCCCTCGCCCAGTAACCACGCCCCGTATAGTACGCACACCTCGTTCTGCGCAGCTTGATCGGATGCGTTCCGATCTTCCCTGATCAGGGCATTTACCGTTCTCGCATGCTTCTCCAGCTCTGCTATAATTTCTTTTAAGTGTAACGTCATGGCCTGGTCCTCATGTAACTCAGACCCTACTACCTTGTTTTCGCTTGTGAGGATGCTTTTTAATTGTGTTTTTAAACCATTGATCTGGGTCTGCAGCTCCACGTTGTCTAGAGCGTTGACCACAGATGTTCCTGTATTAAAGGCAGTGAACGTATCGTTCACAATACCCCTTCTTTGTCTCCCCACCTGATCCAAAACTTCGTGTGGTGTGGTGTACAAGCTTGTTTTGTCAATCTCTGCAAAATCAAACTCGTAGAATTGTCTGAACATGTTTGTCAACAGGACCTGGTACAATTGTTCCGTCTCTTTGGGGCACCACTCTGGTAAACGCACCTCGGTGAGATTTAGAATCACCGAAGCCACCGCGTAATGTACCCCTTGAAATAGTATCTGGTCTGTTGGGACCAGTACCAAACCATTCCCGGGCCCCTTAGTGGTTTTAGGGCACCCTTCCTCCTGAGCCAAAACCACCGGAATCGTGGGCGGAGCCTTGCGTGGGCGCTTGATGAGTTCAGTGGCGTTTACCGGGATCGGGGAGAATGGAGCTCCGCACCCCTTTGTGCTGACATCCCACCTCATCCCTTTCCTGTTATCCTGCCACTGGTGTACGAAAAATATGGATATACCCTTGGGGCAAACGTACTTCGATCCCCACATACAAACATATATTCCCTCATCCGGTTCCCACCATTTGTCCCAACAGACTTTCAATTGTCCGTTAGTCCCCGTAATTGTCCGATGGGTATTGTTACCCAATCGCTCCCACTGAACCGAGGAATTTCTCATAGTCTTGCTTAACTTCCGTAACCACCACCATCGGCTCAATGGGACCTTCCCATTGCATGTCAAACAAATCCTTTTGCCGACGGTGACGCTGATTCTGGGTGCAATGATCCTCACTCTGGGGCACAGTAAAGAAGTCTCTTTGTAGGCAAATCCGGACGCGCTTGAGTATTCCGTTGAATTCGTTCCCAGCCATCCCGGCCACCTTCCCTTGTGGAAATAAGTGGCGGTCTCCTCAGCCTTTCGCTCCCCGGTCCCGTCCGTCGTGATGGGGCCCGTGTCCCCGGAGCAACCAAACACAACGACATCCTTGGTGAGGCCCCGATAGGCCAATCCATATCCGATCGTTGCGAGCACTATCAGAATCCTTTCCATCTTTCCTGGTTCCTGTGATCAGATAAAATGATGTAGCCAGCCTCCCAAGAGTCTCTGGCTTTTGTGAAGGGTGAGCGGGTCCCTTGACCTCGTCTCACGTAAAAAGACATGTATGCTGGATAGACTTTAACTATTCCTATCACTAAAACTCCCATCACTTTACCATTTACCTTTTTATAAAATTAAACTACAAACTTACCAAACTTACAAACTTAAACTTAAACTTATAAACTTATAAACTTATAAACTTATACTGTACAGTGCCGCCCGTTCCCAGGGCAGCCTACCTAAAGTCTGCGAAGGCTGCCACGAGCTTTTCCCAGTGGTGGGAGGGCACTGACCCCTTCCTTTGATCTGCCGCAGCCTGTTGCTGCTGCGCTGGGACTGGGATCTCCCTGGGCTGCCTTGACCTTGAACTTACGCCTGGGGGTGTACGGGGGACTTGACCACGGCTTCCTGGGCTGGGGTGTCCGACTTGACCTACGGAGGGCTACATTGGGCAAGATTTCCAGGGCCGACGGACCAGGAACCAAGACTTCCACCGTCACGGCCTGTGGTCCCACCACAGCCGCTGGCTCCGTCTCCCCTGGCTCCGCCTCCCTGAACTCGGGATTTGCAGCTTCTGGTTCCACCCTACTTGGCCCAGTATGTGGTCCTCCACTCGCAATCCCTACCTCCCCCAAGGGCAAGATTCCAGGGCTGACGGACCGGGTACCGAGACTTCCACCGTCACGACCTGTGGTCCTACCACAGCCGCTGGCTCCATCTCCCCTGGCCCCGCCCCCCTGGAATCGGGATCTGCAGTTTCTGACTCCACCCTGTGTGGATCTCCACTCGCAGCCCCTATCTCCCCTGAGCTTGAGTCGAGGACGAAACTTTCGTCCTCCGACTCCAGCACCTCTCCGATCGGGTCACTATCTTGGTCGAGCTCCTCGAGCTCTTCCTCATCTGAATAAAAGATCCTACACTTTTCTAGAATGTCCACTCCCCTCAAGCAGGCTGCTACCCTGGGCTGAGAGTCCCCACTCGCAGGTTTGGTCCCTCCCCTGAGACAGGCCACCGCCCCTGCTTGTGCCTTCTGTGAAATCTCGCCTGCTGGAGGCTGCAGATTTCTATTCTGTTTTAAATCCTCATACTCCCTGCTCCTGGTTACCCTGTAGGCTGCTTTTATGTCTCTAAGCTGCCTTTCCAGCCTGTCTACCTTCCCCATTAAACGGGCGTTCTCCTCCCGCAAGGCCTGCTCTTTTAACCTGGCCTCCTTACAGGAGACCCCCTCCTGTGCGCGTCTTTCAAGGGGACACAGGTAGGCAGGCTGCACCGGTTCCAGTCAGAAGCCTGGGTTGTATGGGGCTGTTGCTACCTCCCCGTGCGAAATCATAAGGGACCGTATAGCTCCCAACATTGATTCTATCGCATCGGGATGGATAGGCACACCAGCTCCTCTCTCAGAGACAGGCGCTTGTTTTCGGGCTGCGGGATTTTTATCCCTGGGGTCCTTCTAGGGGTTCCTACAGTTCTTATGCCAGTGACCTGTCTTCCCGCACCCGTAACAAGCACCACTGGCTTGTGGGGCGCGGTTTCCCTCCTGATGCCAGTCCTTTTGAGCCGGGGCTGCGGGCCGTGCCTCATGCACCTTTCCCTTAAGGGGACGCGCTCCCGTGCTCCTAGTGTTCCGATACCCTATGGTGAGTCGATTTAGGACCGACTCCTCTGTTGTGGCGGGGTTAGTGGGATCAAACCACGCTTTGGCCTGCTCCCTGACGGCTGGCAAACTGTTGGCTACTAAACACCTGAGCCAGTGAGTTAAACCGGCACCGTTCAGATAGGTGCGCGCTGGCGCACCTGGGCAGCTACGCTGGTGTACTGGCCACAGCCTGTCGGCGAAAACCTTCGGGGGTTCTCCCTCCATCTGCAGGGTTTGACTCAATCTGACAAACGGACCTTCGTCATCCACCCCTAACACTTCTAGGACCTCGTCCCTTAACTCCTCATGGGTTTTATTTCCCCTCTTGCTCTCGTCTGAGAGACACTGGAGGATCGAGCTATCTAACGAGAACAGCAACATTTTGGTCTTTTCCTCATCGTCGCAGCCATTAATTGCTGCGGTCTGTTCTACCTCCCTAAAGTGTACGGAAGGGTCGTCTGATTCGGATAGCTTCTGTACATGGCTAATCATTGCTCTCAGCTGGTGTGAGCTGTGAGGCAATACGAGCTGGTTCAGGACATCCCCCTCTGCCCCATTTGCCCCACCCGGGCCTCTCTTGTGACCTCGGAGCGGACACATCGGTCCCGGTCTCGGCTCTACCTCCGGGGACTGTCCTACCTCGGGAACCTTCTTCTCTATTTCCACCACTTCCTCCCTTTCCCAGGTTGCCGAATAGCTGGGTGGCGCGGAGGGCGCAGTGGCAAATACCTCCTCTGCTTTGTCTGGTAGGGATTTTGGGAATTCCCTACCCACCTGTGGCTGGTTTGCTGACGGGCTGATGAGGCACACCATGCCGTTTGCCTTATTCAGGGCCTCTCTTAGGTTCCCTATCTCCTTTTGGCAAACACTGTGGTCGGCTCCCTCATGCCTATCCTCGAGGGCCATCTTATATGCCGCCCTAACTCCCTTCAAGCTTTCTTCTTGGGCTTTTATCTGGTTAGCTAGGCGGATACACCGTTCTCTAATCCTACCCTCGTTTAATTTCGCTTCCATGACCTGACACTCTAGGTAATCAATTTTAGCCTCATGGTGGTTGGCTACTATCTGGCGTTCCTGATGTAACGCATTCAAGGATGCAATGAGTTTCTGTCCTCCCGTGACCTTTTCCTCCATCTCAACTTCCAATTCCCTGATCTGAGCTGCCTGTGCTACAATGACCTGGTCCGAAAGTTGGACTTGCTTCTTGTAGCACATCAGCCAGACCGCTTTCTCTACCGACTTCTTATGCACTTTACTGCCTGTCCATTTGATGGCGGCGTCTAGCGGACGCTTATCCATCAGTAGGTCACTTATCCACCTTTTGGCTAAGTTAACCTTCCCAAACACATAGTCGGCTACCCTCTCATCCATCACATTTCGCCTATTCACACCAGGGTCTAAAATATTACTCTCTCGCTGCCAGAGTCCTGCCGCGGTCGCCATTTTCTGTAAGGGGTCTGTGTCATGCTTGTATCGCAAACGGTGCTAGTGTGGGGTTAGGCCTTCGTTGCCTAATACTATTGCTTGCTCTGGTCTCCGGCCAGCCTTGTTGCAATAAGCACCTGTGAGTGGTTCGACCCACTCGCCCTTACGGTTCTAACACTGGACTTAGGTGCGAGAGCAGTAATGCAGAGAAAAACTCAAATAGACCCTGTTGAATAGTACGAAATGGAAATCTTTATTGCATAGCAGCCAAAATCATGAAGTACATGTCATAGGCGCAAATTAACGAGAGTACAAGTATACATACATTCATAAAGCTTGGTCTATGGTAATGAAGAACGCACGGCACATCGTAAAAAGGGGAACACATTATATTTTATCCTTAATAAAACCACCCTCCCTTATCAATACCTACACTACATCTAGATTTGTAGGATCGGGAAACATGCTCACCACTCGTGATACTTCGGAGAATTTTAAAGTGAGGCACTCGGCTCGTTTCGCTGCAGCGCCTGACTGTCACGTGTTTGGAGGGGTCTCTGTACCCCACTTGTTTATCTTCGCTGCTGCTGCAAGCAGGCTGGGCTCCCCATTGTCATGAAGAACTCGACAGAACTCGGACACGGTTCGAAGAAGAGTCTTCCTGTGTCCGACACCGGTTGCCGGTAGAATTCGAAAAAGAGTCTTTGGCCAGTTCGTGCAGTAACCTGTAGAGTTCCAGAAATGGGACGTATATTTTCGGGCGCGGTCGGGGTTTACTGACCGCGGCGGCACGTGGATTCTTCTCCTCTTCTTCTCGTCCCGTCTCGTCTCTTCGGGCCTTCGGGTCCAGACACCGTTTACCGACCCTCGGGATGGTGCACCCGGTCACCGGCCTTCGTCGAGGCAGCTCGTTCCGTTTGAGCTCCACCCAACATTCGAATAACCGTCCAGTGCGGCTAAAAGTCCAGAGTCAACAGTCCAGAGAAACAAGAGCACGAATCAAGCGAATAAGAGTCGAATCAAGAGCATCAGCCGAGATAAGAGAATAAGAGCCGATTCGAGCGAATAAGAGACCGATGGACATTTGTTGTCTGTAGTTATCGTGCTGTGTTCCCTTATCTCCCGCCCAAATCTTAATGTTTGTCCTTTGTGAAATATTGGCGCTCAAAACTCCCAGCATGGGGTGATTCTTGTCTTTAACGGGTTTCGGTAGCACCTGAGACTGGCCAACTACCCATTAATGTTTTCCCCATTGTTGAACCGGCTCGGAGCCTCCCTGGCTGGGTTTTGGGGGTCCCCGAATACTTGTTTAATCACCCGAGAATGGCTCTCTCATTGTAGAGCCGTGGGGGTATTTGCGTAATGATGTGTCTGGATGGGCCTTCGATTGCCCAGTAAAATGGTCCTTACTTGTGCATGGAAAATGATTCCAGCACTCATATCTTTTGCTATTGTCACAAATGCAAACAGGTTGCATCCTGTCTTTATCAGTGCTTATCGAAAATGTTTATTCGAACGCCATCTTGTCTGCCCACTGTACTTCTGGAAACTTCTGCCACGATGCGCGGTGACCATTTTACAGGCTTCTGTGTCCTTTATATCATGACAGCATTTCGTTTAAATAAACTGATCAAACGAATCTGCTTCTATCTTGTTATTTCGAATCGCGATAATTGCGAAACTTTACAAGCTTGAACACTCACAAGATCAGTAGAGCTGCAAAATGTGTCCCAAAACCTCAAAGCACTAAGTTGTGGCATCTGAAACTCAGAGATGGTGCGGGACCACTTTTAAGCTGCTGAAGCAGCTGCCAACAATTCAGGTCCTCACTAAACCCGGCTCAATGCAGCTGGCGTGTTTGTTCGACGACGGGGAACACGCAGAAAAAGCTACAAAATCGCAACAGGCAGTTAAAATAAGATTATCCAGGCAGTTAACAAGCTGTTATCTGCCTTAAGTGCCTCTCCCACCGTTTGGTGTTGGGTCAGATCGGGACTCGCTGACCCGACACTTGTCAAAGTAGCATGGAGGTGGGATGGTGGCGAATTCGCAATCCGCCGTCAATCATTTAGATTTTCGCTACCGACCCGCCCTCTAAGCGCCGGCAAATTCGCAGCCTAAGATTCTAGATTTAGGTTAGGCCAACTTCAACGGGATGAGGCCGAGAATGTCCACAGTAAACTGGGCAAATCTGTTAATGGGTAAAATGACAGAACATCAGTGGGAGATGTTTAAAAAAGAATTTAATGTGATACAGAACCAGGTCATACCCCTGAGGGGCAAAAGCTCTACTTGCCAAAAAAAAGCCATGGACAACTAAAGAGGCAAAGGACAACATAAAACTAAAGGAAAGGGCATACAAAATTGCAAAAAATAGCACAAATCCTGGTGTATGGGAAAGATACAAAGAACAGCAAAGAGCTACAAAAAGGGAGTATGAAAAGAAACTTGCAAGGGATAGAAAAATCAATACGAAGAATTTTTAGTTACATTTGGAAAAGGATGGTGGTCAGGAGCGATGTTGGCCCCTTAAATACTGAAAGTGGTGATATTGTCAATGACAATGCGGAAATGGTGGACATGTTGAATAATTACTTTGTGTCAGTATTTACAGTAGAAGAAGAGGATAGCATGCCGGAAATCCCAAAGAAACGGGATTTTATTGAGTCGGGGACAGGGACTCAATAAAATTAACGTAAGTAAATTAACAGTAATGAAGAAAATAACGGCATTAAAGAGTAACAAATCCCCAGGACCAGATGGTTTTCATCCCAGGGATTTAAAGGAAGTAGTTGAGCACATTACAGATGCCCTAACTATAATCTTCCAAAGTTCTCTAGATTCAGGAACTGTCCTTTTAGATTGGAAAATTGCGCATGTCACTCCGCTATTTAAGAATGGCGAAAGAGGGAAACCAGGGAATTATAGACCAGTTAGCCTTACATCTGTTGTGGGGAAATTGCTAGATTCTCTAATTAAGGATAGGGTGACTGAACAACTTGAAAATGTCAATTGATCAGAGAGAGCCAGAATGGATTTGTGAAAGGTAGGTCATGCCTGACAAACCTGATTGAATTTTTTGAAGAGGTGTCTTAAGTAGTGGACAGGGGAATGTCTATGGATGTTATTTATATGGACTTCCAGAGGCATTTGATAAAGTTCCACATAACAGACTGTTATCTAAGGTAGAAGCCCATGGAATTGAGGTCAAATTATTGACCTGGTTAGGAAAATGGCTGAGTGGCAGGAGACAGAGAGTAGGGATAATGGGCAGATACTCAAATTGGCAGGATGTGACTAGTGGTGTCCCACAGGGATCTGTGTTGGGGTCTCAACTATTAACGATATTTATTAATTCCTTAGATGATGGCATAGAAAGTCATATATCCAAATTTGCCGATGACACAAAGATAGGCGGCATTGTAGGCAGTGTAGATGAAAGCATAAAATTACAAAGTGATATTGATAGATTAAGTGAATGGGCAAAACTGTGGCAAATGTATTTCAATGTAAGCGAATGTGAGGTCATTCACTTTGGACCTAAAAAGGATAGAACAGGGTACCTTCTAAATGGTGAAAAGCTAAACACAGTGGAGATCCAAAGAGACTTGGGGGTCCAGGTACATAGATCATTAAAATGTCATGAACAGGTACAGAAAATAATCAAAAAGGCTAATGGAATGCTAGCCTTTATATCTAGAGGACTAGAGTACAAGGGGGTAGAAGTTATGCTGCAGCTGTACAAAACCCTGGTTAGACCACACCTGGAGTACTGTGAGCAGTTCTGGGCACCACACCTCAGGAAGGATATATTAGCCTTGGAGGGAGTGCAGCGTAGGTTTACCAGAATGATACCCGAACTTCAAGGGTTAAATTATGAGGAGAGATTACACAAATTAGGGTTGTATTCCCTAGAATTTAGAAGGTTAAGGAGTAATCTGATTGAAGTTTTCAGGATATTAAGGGGAACAGAGAGAGAAACTATTTCCGCTGGTTGGGGATTCTCGGACGAGGTGGCATAGTCTAAAAATTAGAGCCAGACCTTTCAGGAGTGAAATTAGGAAATATTTCTACACACAAAAGGTGGTAGAAGTTTGGAACTCTCTTCCACAAATGGCAATTGATGCCAGATCAATTGTTAATTTTAAATCGGAGATTGATAGCTTTTTGTTAACCAAAGGGGTTAACCATTAAGGGGTATGAGCCGAAGACAGGTCCGTGGAGTTAGGTCACAGATCAGCCATGATCTCATTGAATGGCGGAACAGGCTCGAGGGGCTGAATCATCATCATTTTCCTGTTAACGTCATCATAGTTCCCACGATCCTGCCATGATGCATTAATTCTGTCTCAATTGTCTTCTCCTCAGGCAGTTTGAAACAGACAACATCTTGCTAAACTAGCTAATAATGAGAAAGTATCTGAACTCCCCTCATGTTATCATGTAATCCATGGATAGTTTTATGGTAAATTATGGATGTACAATCTTGTGGCCAATTGCAAATTATTTTTCAGTAACGTGCTGTTACATATCAATAACATGAGACATACTTATAGATGGGAATGCGACTGATAGTCATTATTGGTACACTTACTAAAACAGAGTAAAAATGCACATAAATCTGCAACAGTATAAATTGGAGGCATTTCAAGGATTCATTCTTGGTCTATGACATTATATGGATTCCTAAATTGAATTATTAACTTGCCTTTTACTGAAGTTCAAGTTAGACCCAACATATGTGCACATAACCAATAGTTCGTGAACTGTCTGCTTTGGAATCAGGCACCCACATTAAACAGCATGTTAATATATAGTAAATATGATATGTCATTCCACATCTAACAGGACCACTACAGTTATCTAGGGACAGAAGATCATTGCAAGGCAGCAACATTTTCTCCACTTTGATTCTAGGTTGCATAGCCTGCATTTTCCATGGGAGAGCAATGCTTGCCAGAAGTGTAACCAGACTTCTGCCTGCTGGCCAACAGACCGACTGCTAACCCCACCCTAACTTCTAGGTGCGGAGATGCCGGTATTGGACTGGGGTGGACAAAAATGAGAAGTCGCACAATACCAGGTTATAGTCCAAGGGGTAAAAATTCAGTTGGTTGCGCCTCCCGTTAGCGCCTTAAGAGGGCGCTAATGGGGCGCAAAGCCGCTAACGCCCGGGCGCAGCGATGTTTGCGCCGCTCGAGAACTTAACTTGAGATTGTGCAGCGGCGCTAAAACTTACCGCTGCGACCACCTGCGCGCGCAGATTATGACGTCATTCCATGGTGCAACGCCCTTGGGGCGCCCCGGAGCGGAAATTGAGTGGCGCCCCCTGCCTTACCGCCTGGCGCTTCCAACGACCGGAAGACTGGAACGCTATCAATCGGTGTGGGGCTGGGGGGGGCGCTATTTAAAGGGGGCCTCTTCCTGTCTTTTTCTGTGGTCGACATTTATGCACCACTCGTTCTGAGAGAGAGAGAGAGATTCGGAGAGAGAGAGAGAGAGACTTCTACATTGACTCAACGCTTTGTGAGGTAGTTTTGCCTATTCATCCTAACTTTGTTGCTACTTTAGTTGCTGTACCTCATTACTTTTCTGGCAAAGAGAATATGGGGGCTGCAATGATTGGGGGTGTCGTCCTGCTCCAGCTGAATCGGAGGATACAGAGACGCAGACAGAGAGTGGCAATGATGGCCAGACGGAGGAGGGCCATCAGGCGCATGTACAGGAGAGCTTACCCTCCCAGGGTATATCGTGAACAGCTCTCCTACATCCATATGTCCGAGGAGCTGTGTTTGCGAAGGCTGCGATTCAGCAAGGAGGTGGTCACTGAGCTCTGCCACCTGCTGCAGCCAGATCTGCAGCCTCAGCTGAGGTCCAGGACATCTCTGTCGGTGGCAGTGAAGGTCACAGTGGCTTTGAACTTCTACGTCACTGGCTCATTCCAAGCTGCTGTTGGGGACCTCGCCAATATCTCCCAGTTTGCGGTGCATCACTGCATCCGGCAGGTCACCAATGCCCTCTTCAGAAGGAGATGAGACTTCATCTCTTTCCCTATGACCCCAGACAAGCAGCGTGACCGTGCTCTGGGCTTTGCGAGGGTAGCGGGCTTCCCCATGGTGCAGGGCGCCATTGACTGCACGCATGTGGCTTTGCGTGCTCCGCGAGAGAATGCAGAGGAATTCAGGAACAGAAAGGGGTTCCATTCCTTGAATGTGCAGTTGGTCTGTGACCACAGACAGGTGATACTCGCTGTCAATGCCCACTATCCGGGCAGCTGCCACGATGCTTTCATCCTGCGCCAGACTACTGTGGCAGAAGTTTTCCAGGCACCGCATCAGCCAGTTGGTTGGCTTCTCGGGGACAAGGGGTACGCATTGAGCACCTGGCTGATGACACCGCTCCGTACGCCAAACACCCCTGCTGAGCTGCGGTACAATGAAAGCCATCAAGCAACCAGGAACATTATTGAGCGCACAATCGGCGTGCTGAAACAACGGTTCCGCTGTCTGGACCATTCCGGAGGAGCCCTGCAGTACTCGCCTGAGCAAGTTTCGAACTTCGTAGTCGTGTGCTGCATGTTGCACAACATGGCAATCCTCAGGACCCAGCCAATGCCACCAGGCCTTGTAGCACCACCAGAGGAGGAGGAGGAAGAGGAGGAAGAGGAGGAAGAGGACGAGGACGATGATCATCAGCAGCACCAAGGCGGGAGGGCGGCGCACAATGGTCAAACTGCAAGGGCCGTCCGTCAACGGCTAATAGCAAGCCGCTTCTAGGGCCCCTGCCATTGCTACAAACACTAATCAACCCAGCACGCAACCTCTAAGCCGGCCAAGGCACCAATAATTCCAATCACCAGCCATGTATATTTTGAATACAGAAACTTATTTATTTTACAAACTCTGTGTGTGTCAATTCCTCATGACAAACTCATAGAAATAAACACAAAAAAACAGTCAATAACATAACTGGTTCTCACAACCTGGAGATAATGTCCAAAACACTAAACAAAAGTTGGACCATGAACCTCGGCCTTTAATAAAAAAATGACCAGCATTTTGTCACACCTCCTACTTTTTGCCCTTCGAGGGTGATCTCCTTCCCTTGCGCACTTCCCCCCTTCTAACCCTACTGCTCCTCCGTAATGGGACCTCAGTGGCTGCAGCAAGGCTGGTGGAAGGCTGCTGCTCGTCAGACCCTGACACTGCAGATGCCCCTGAAGGACGGCCTCGACCACTTCTGGGCCTGGAGGGCCCGGCTGCAGACTGCACCAACTCTGCATGGGCGGCAGCAGTCTGTCCTACAGGCGGTGGCAAGTGCAGTGGAGAAGTGACAGTGTTGGCAGCAGGAATGCTGTCATCATGAGAGAGGCCAGCAACTCCCTGCTCGCCCGACACACTGGCACTCCCATGGGGCAGCACTTCAGCATCCGGAGCAATCTGCCGGAGAACAGATTGCTGGCCTGCTGCGGCGCGGTGACAGCCCCGGGGACATGTGCACGAACCATCGAGGTTGGCAGCAGTCTGTGCTCGCGTGGCCTCCATCTGAGTCTGTATGAGAGCAGTCAGAGGTGGGATCACGGCAGCCAGTGACTGAATTGCAGCACTAAGCGTTAGTGTGGCATCCGCCTGTGCTACAGCGAAGTGCTCCACACTCCTTGCCAGTGACTCAATGCATTCGGGCACCCTTCCCACTGCACCCATGAGCTCAGTGTGCATGCCCACCGCCTGGGTGTTCATTTCTGCAATCAGCCGCTCCTCCTCTGCGTCCATTGCAGTAGGAGTGTCTGGCATACTCTCCCTCTGGGGAGAAGGCCCCCGTTCTTCCCTACCCCCCCCCCATGGCGTTGCTGCAGCCCGCTGGGTCCTGGAGCTTCACCATCATCAGCCCCTTCCCACCTGCTCCCCTCCGGGGAAGGCGTGTTCCCAGTGTGGGCATGGGCTTCCTCGGGAGAGGGTGGCACTGATGCTCTGGCTTCCTCTTCCTCCTCAGCTGCAGCATCACTCCCAGTGGCAGCTTCAGGGCCCGTCTCCTCAGCTGGTGAATCACCATCTGAAAGCAGGGAGGTACAAGAGTGGCTTTAGCGTGAGGACAGGGTGGCAGTAAGGGAGGAATAAGTGCAGCGAGTTAGCAAGTTGGATTGAAAGTGTCAAAGGCTGGTGTTGTGAGGGACAAGTGGAAGGACAGAGGACAAAAAGGTGATGACCTTACCATTGCTGTCCACAACGGGGTCGGCGTCTCCAGTGGCGACGGGACCGATCACCCGGCTTGCCACAATCCTGTGGACGCGCTCCTCCAGATCGCTGAGGGGTTGCAGCTGAAGCCGCCCTCCACCTGTCCGTTGCTGCTGTCTCCTATTATGAGCCAGCTTAGCCTGCAAGTAAAAGGACAGCATCTGAGTAAATATACAGCCATGGTCTTGCCTGATGTGCCTCCCATAGGTGAATAGCCCTTACTGTATGCAGCCATGGTCTTGCCTGATGTGCCTCCCATATGTGAATAGCCCTTACAATATACAGCCATGGTCTTGCCTGATGTGCCTCCCATAGGTGAATAGCCCTTACTGTATGCAAAGTGTGGAATGTGTGTCTGTGTTTGATGAAAGGGCCATAGGTGTTGGATGAGTGTTGTGCATTGGGGTTTTAAGACCCTCTGGCCATAGAGTGAGGTTGAGATGGAGGGATGGAGAGGTATTGAGAAAAAGCCACTCACCCTGACGACCCGAGTGAGGTCGTTGAACTTTTTGCGGCATTGAGTATGGGTCCTGGGCACCATGCTCCTGGAGGAGACGCTTTGAGCCACCTCCCTCCACACTCTTCTGAACTCGCGTGGCAAAGGCCTCCTGCCACTCTCAGGGAAGAGCATACATCGTCTGCGCTCCACTGCGCCAACCAGAGCATCCAAGGCCCGCTCGGTGAAGCGATGAGCGCGTTCTCTCACCCTCTCCATGCTTGGCAGCAAAATGGATTCACAGGTCTCTCCAGGCTGAGATTCAAGGCTGCAATGAGCAGGGTGTGGCTGGGGAGCAAGTGGCCCCCCCCGCTTTAAGAAGTGTCCGGCGCCAGTGTGTCTGTGTTCCCTCGCTAACTGGCAGTAGCTGCGCTGCGCTCGCGCGCTGAGTTAGCGCCTCACTCCTTGGCCTTTGTGCCTTAAGACAGGTGTGCAGCGCCTGCTTTAGCGCTCCACTCACCTCCCGGGGCGGTAAAATTGAAGTTTCCTGTCAGTGCCGATAATTAGCGCCAGGCGCTAATATTTGCGTCCAGACGTTATTTGCGCCCCAAATGGGGCGCGACCTAATTTCTACCCCCAACAGTTTTATTTGAAATTACGAGCTTTCGGAGCTCTGTTCCTTCGTCAGGTGCAGTGAGGGAATACGAATCAGTTACAAAGTATATATAGACAGAGAACAATGTTTAACTTCTAGGGTCAGTGTAATTTGCATAATTATGGCAAGCTCCAGTCATCAGATATGCCTGTCATTGTGAGCTGGATTTGTTAGTTCCAGGAAATACCTGCTGCTTCAAGACTTAAAGGTTTGCAGTAACTTAACATTTTACAATTCTCTTCATCTAAAGGATAACAGTGCTCCTCCAGGCTCCACGAGGAAAGTTTAGGCCTCTCCTGCCTCAGGCTCTCCCTTACCCTCCCGAAACCAGTTCCCCACAACTTACCTTGTTGTAGGCAATCGTTTTCTTGGTTCTGGCCAGTGGCCTCCTGCTGCCCGAAATTCCGCTCACGTTTTTAATTGTGCACTGTGGTAAATATAGTCGACATTAAGTTCCACGGGCGTTCGCCTGCTCGTCAGCCGTACCTTCGGGAGAAGATCTGGGGGAAACACAGAGAAAATGTGCAACCGCCTAATGCTGTTTCTGCAGAATGTCTGCAGATTCTTCAGCAAAATGACAGCAAATGATCAGGAGAACCTCCCCCACAAATTCAACCCTAGTATCTTGTGAAACAAAAGACTGAGAAGTTCTACATGGCAAAGGAAATATTAAAATGTAAGAATGTTGTACAAAATAGATGTCTTTATCTGATTAAATTCTTAGGGTCAGCCGCCCACCACCCCCTCACTCCCACCCGTGCCACACTAGACAGGTGCAGTGCAGCTGAGATGTGCTGCATCTGTGAAGCCTGCAGTCCATGGCCTGGATGCAGCCTCTGCACAGCCCCAACCCCTGGCACGGCCTTGTGCAAGGAACCAGGGTGGAAACAGGATTTTAGCTGCCGGCCTGGCCTGCTGGGGCCTTCTGGCTGCTGCTGAAAATCCCGAGACCTGAAAATCCTGCTGGGGAAGTAAAGTATTTACCTACCTGATTGGCACAAACCAGTTTTTTTGGAGTGCTTCTACATTTGGGAGCCCCATAAACAAACATGGAGGAAATGAAGACCTGATTTCCCTAGCAGCTCCTAACCTATACCTTCGACAGGTACAGGCTCGGCCTGCCCACTGGAGGAAGCCTTGCAACTTCCAAGGAAGCATAGTGGGGGTGGAGAATATACGTAGCCGGTCTCTGCCACCATTTCTTCTCCATAGCGTCTGAAAACAGCCTTCTCCATGAGCTGTGATGTGGAAAATTAGCCCTCTGATATTGGGCATTGAAACAGAGAATAAAAATAAAAAGCACAACACTAAATTGTTTTAGGGGATCCTGAAACTGCCTTATAACAACCCAGAAAATAGAAATCTTCTCCTCTCCTGACAGAAAATAGCTAGTTGTACTGGTCAACACAATGGGAACAATGTCCAAACCTGTAGTTTCTGGCATCAGTGTTTGGACACACAGAATGCTAAAGATAATGATAGAGAACCTTTACCCTCAATGAGAAATAGTACAGTGCTGCTATGCAAAGCACATTCTACAATTCACAAAACGTGATGTTATTTCTATTTCATTTAGTATTCATGACATTGGGACTATTCTGTGTCATGTATGCCCTGGGAAATGCTAAGATTGGTAGCCTGCATTATTTCAAACCTGACAACTGAATTGCATCAGTGTCTAATGCACTGCAGGACTTTGCTTCTTTCCTGATAATTCGAGTAAACGTCTTACTGCTCTGTGTAATGGAAAACATATTTGTTAAAGTCATCATTAATAATCTGGATATATATTTGGGCACTAAATTTTCCAAAAGACTGTTTGGTCCTATCAACATGTGCATATGCTAAAAATAAAATCAATTTTAGCTCTTCACCTCTGGGTACATCAACATTAGATATGGTTAATGAGGCATTATAAACACAATGGCAAGAGTTCCATTTGAAACTCACAATTGTTACAAATCAATGAAAGAAGTTAAATTGGTTTCCATACTTTTTCACATAATATTAAGATTATTAAATAGCTTTTCATTACTCAATACATTTTAACAAAAAACAATGAGAATACAAAACTATTCCTCACATGACTGATTTGGACATAACATATAAATAAGCTGGAAAACTTCATTACAGAACAAATGTCTTTAACGTTCCATGATTTATTTTGAATCAAGAGAAATGGCACAGCTTGGCCTTGCTGTTATAAACACCTGTCTGTGTCCTCTATGGATCCGAATGCTGTTGATAGCTGGCTCTGTTACTGTTGCTTGGTAGTTATGTTGAAGCAACATGCAGGATCGGTAGCTCAAGAACAGGTGTTCTTTTCCATTCTATAAGATGTTGAATATCCCCTGCTGACTAATCTATAATCTATATCTTTACAGCACTGTTCCTCCCCCTTACATGTTCCAACACAGAGAAGCCAGTGCCAGAATAATTAATATTTCCTCATCAAAATACAAGATTGGGATGAATTACTGCAATGAAGAGTAAAATGCTTAAGACTAGTTTATCTCAGGATCCCTTTGTCCTTCCCTACCCAAAGGATAAACTTCTAAAAATATTTTGGTGATTGTTCTTTTGTGTTCTCCTGATGAGGAATGCCAGCAATGGGAAATGTTGAACAACCTTCCTGAGCCCCAACCTTAGAAAACCAGCCCCTACTGCATGAGAACCACATTTCCCACATCAGCCATCTTGTGGCCTCTCTGAGGGGTAGAACCTCCTGTTTAACACATTTAGATGATATTTCTGTGTTTGCCATTTTCACAGAATCAATTGTCCAGTTAAAGTACAATAAATTCCACCACTGAGTAAGATAACCAATTTAATTCCGTTAGTTTAGGAACAGTTTTGTGCTGTTAGACAATGCCCACTAGGACCTGTGTTAAAAGTGGCCAAACTCCTTACAGAAAGGACTCTTGCAGACTTTCATCCCATTAGTCTGGACTTGATTTGAAGCCAAATCTAAGAAATGAAAGAACAATATGTTAATCCATTGCACACCCAGCCTCCCAAAACAACTTTTTTAAAATGGAACAATGAAAGGTAAACGCATCATAAAAGCTGGGGAGTTGATAGGGGTGAAATTGGTCTTGTTCGTAGCCAAAACATTTGATAGCAAATCAACAGCCTGTTTTACACCCCGTCCAATTTTCTTTTCCATTGAAGTCAAATGAATGCTACCTGCATTTGTGTACTCATATTTGGTTAACTATCCCCACCCTGCCCATATCTCCTGCAGGGACAGGGATCCAGAAAAGGGGTTCACTGTTGGATTTCACATTCGCTAAAAAAAAAACAATCAAAAACACTTAAAGACTCACACACACACACTGAGTTGAGGCGTTGGTGCAATGTTTCCAAGCATGTGCAACTAGAAATCTCCGCCTGCTGCTTTTTTGACCCTCAGTGGTGCCACATGTAAGATGGAGATGTTTTTGCAGTTTCAACACTCACACAAACTCCATTTGTAGGGGATGCATTAGTGTTTATTGATCAATCTGATTGTTCACCAGAGTTGAAGCAGAAAACTTTTCAAGTGTACCTAATTCGAAAGTTGGGGTTGTGAAAAAAGAGTACCTGGATATGAATACCAAAAAGGAGATGCCTTTTAACACAAGTTTTACCAGGCAACAGCCATAGAAATCAATTTGTAAGATTATTGTTGGACATTTAGGATGTGATCAATATTGGAAAAATTAAACAGCGATTTACTTGTATTTCTTTCAATTTAGTATACTGTATTCACTGCTCACGATGTGGTCTCCTCTATATTGGGGAGAGCAAACGCAGATTGGGTGATTGCTTTGCAGAACACCACCGTTTGGTCCACAAGAGTGACCCTGAGCTTCCAGTCGCTTGCCATTATAATTCTCTGCCAAACTCACACTCTGACCTCTCTGTCCTTGACCTCCTACACTGTTCTAATTGTAAGGGTTTGGGAATGTCTCTCAGTGACAGTGCTGGTGCGAGGTTAGGCCTTCGTTGCCTAATACTATTGCTTGCTCTGGTCTCCGGCCAGCCTTTTTGCAATAAGCACCTGTGAGTGGTTCGACCCACTCGCCCTTACGGTTCTAACACTGGACTTAGGTGCAGGGAGCAGTAATGCAGAGAAAACTCAAATAGACCCGGTTGAATAGTACGAAATGGAAATCTTTATTGCATAGCATCCAAAATCATGAAGTACATGTCATAGGCGCAAATTAATGAGAGTACAAGTATACATACATTCATAAAGCTTGGTCTATGGAAATGAAGAACGCACGGCACATCATAAAAAGGGGAACACATTATACCTTAACCTTAATAAAACCACCCTCCCTTAACAATACCTACACTACGTCTAGATTTGTAGGATCGTAAAACATGCTCACCACTCGTGTTACTTCGGAGATTTTAAAATGAGGCACTCTGCTTGTTTCGCTGCAGCGCCTGACTGTCACGTGTTTGGAAGGGTCTCTGTACCCCACTTGTTTATTTTCGCTGCTGCGACAAGCAGGCCAGACTCCCTGTTGTCATGAAGAACTCGACAGAACTCGGAAACGTTTGTAAAATTCAAAGAAGAGTCTTCCTGTGCTCGACACCAGTTGTCGGTAGACTTCAATGAAAAGTTCTTTATTTATATTTTCGGGCGCGGTCGGGGTTTACTGACCGTGGCGGCACGTGGATTCTTCTCCTCTTCTTCTCGTCTCATCTCGTCTCTTCAGGCCTCCGGGTCCAGACACCGTTTACCGACACTCGGGATGGTGCACCCTGTTACTTGCCCTTGTCGGGGCGGCTCGTTCCGATTGAGCTCCACCCAACATCTGAATAACCGACCAGTGCGGCTAAAAGTCAAGAGTCAACAAAGTCCAGCCCTAAAGAAGAGCTTCAGCCAACGATCGAGCGAGTCAAGGGAATAAGAGACCGATGGACATTTGTTCACTGTAGTTATAGTGCTGTGTTCCCTTATCTCCCGCTCAAATCTTAATGTTTGTCCTTTGTGTAATATTGGCGCTCAAAACTCCCAGCATGGGGCGATTCTTCTCTTTAACGGGTTTCGGTAGCACCTGAAACTGGCCAACTACCCGTTAATGTTTTCCCCATTGTTGACCCAGCCAGGATGTGTACGAATCGTCTCCCTGACTGGTTTTGGGGGCCCCCGAATACTTGCTTAATCACCCGTCGATGTCTCTCTCATTGTAGAGCCGGGGGGGTATTTGTGTATTGATGTGTCTGGATGGGCCTTCGATTGCCCAGTACAATGATCCTTACTTGTGCATGGAAAATGATTCCAGCACTTATATCTTTGCTATTGTTCCAAATGCAAACAGGTTGCATCCTGTCTTAATCAATGTTTACCGAGTATGATCCAATCTTATATTGAATGTTTATTCGACGCCATCTTGTCTGCCCACTGTATTTCTGGAAGCTTCTGCCACGATGCACGGCAGCCATTTTACAGGCTTCTGTGTCCTTTATTATCAGGACAGCATTTCGTTTAATAAAACTGATCAAACGAATCTGCTTCTCTTATGTTATTTTCGAATCGCGATAATTGCGAAACTTTACATAATGAAGCTCAACAAAGCTCGAGGTACAGCACCTCATCTTTCGATTAGGCATTTTACAGCCTTCTGGACTCAACATTGAGTTCAACAATTTCAGATCATAACCACTGGTCCTATTTTTTCAAACAGCAGTTGCCGGTAGTGATTGTGCTTTTGTCATTTGCAGTTCCTCTGGACCCATCTTCTGTTTCTTTTATTGTCCCTTTACCACTCCCTTTTGCCTTGCACCATTATCCCTTTTGTCATTTAATTACTCCTTCCTTCCACCCTATCACAGACCTTCCCTTTTGTTCTTTCCGCCAGTGCAGGACATTCTGAGGGGGGGAGGGTGAACTGCCAGAGGTCGTGGTCCATATCGGTATCAACGATACAGGTAGAAAGAGGGATGAGGTCCTTCAGGCAGATTTTAGGGAGCTAGGAAAGAGATTAGAAAGCAGGACCTCAAAGGTAACAATCTCTGGATTACTCCCAGTGCCACAAGCTAGTGAGTATAGAAATAGGAGGATAGAGCAGATGAATGCGTGGCTGGCGAGATGGTGCAGGAGGGAGGGTTTCAGATTCCTGGGGAATTGGGACCGCTTCTGGGGGAGGTGGGACCTGTACAGGCCATACGGGTTGCACCTCAACAGAGCTGGGACCAATATCTTTGCGGGGTGTGGGGGGGGGGGGGTGGCGGTTGTGGTGGGGGTTGCTAGTGCTGTTGGGGAAGGTTTAAACTAATTTGGCAGGGGGATGGGCACCAGGATGTAGCATCAGAAAGGAGAAACAAGGGGCTGGATTTTCATTGACCCGTGGAGGTGGGTTTGGAGGCGTGTGGGGGGTTAAAATTGCGAAAACTGGCAGGCGGGCACAAGTCTGCCTCTATCCCGCCTCCACGCAATTTTCATTAAATCGTGTCTGCTGGTCCCGACTCCGTCCCGGGATTGGCTGTTAAGGCCCTTAACAAGCACTAAATTGCCTCTATAATGCCATTTTGAAAGGCCTTTGTGATTTTAACCCTTGTTCTACGTGAAGCACGGCCTGTTCTGAAGCACGAATGTGAAACCTGGTGGGAGCACATTTCGAAAGCTGACTATCAGCTGCAGGTCCACTATTACAATGGAAAAGTAGTAGTAGGAAAAATATCTGGGAGCAGACCTAGGGCGGCTGCTGCTGCTCATATTTTTCTCTCTTTCTCTTTCTCTCTCTCTCTCTCTCTCTCTCTCTCTCCTTAGAGCTGCTGCTCATTTTGCATCCAGGTCCTCTCACAGCAAAGGCCAGGCAGTCTCTGAAGACCTTCAATGCAGCAGCAATGATGACATCATCAAAGGTGACTTTCAGACTCAAAACATTAATTGGTTCATGGGTTCCCACATGCTGAACTCAATTGCCCAATTAGGTGAAAATTGCATCAATCTCCCACATCCAATTGCAGTCGGGTGGATAACACGAAAAGCAGATGACACGACCCCAACCCGCCCCAGTATCAAAATCCAGCCCAATGTGTACTAAGGATTGGGAGAGACAGATAGCACTAGAGTAAGAAAAAGTACGGTATTAGAGGTGGGGTCAGACTAAGAGAGAATACAAGAAGGTCTAAGAGAGGTTTACAGTGCATGTGTGTAAACACACGAAGCGTGGTAAATAAGGTTGATGAGCTGCAGGCGCAAATAGCCACATGGGAATATGATGTTGTGGCGATAATGGAGAGCTGGTGCAAAAAAGGGCAGAATTAGGTACTAAATATTCCGAGGTGGGGAGAAATTTGGTATCGCCCCGTTTGGGGCACAATTATCGGCCGGGTGCAAAGTTTAGCACCTGGCACTAATCATCGCCTCCGACTGCAAACTTGGCTTCTATCGCCCCGGAGGTGATTGGAGCACTAAATCAGGTACTACACACCTCTCTTAAGGTGCAAATGCCGAGAAGCGAGGTGCTACCTCAGAGCACTGGCGAAGCTCATGTGATGTCAGTCAGCAATGGAACAGAGACACACTGGCGCCGGCCAGTTCTTAAAGGGGTGGGTCAATCTTGCTCTCCATCCACACCCTGCTCATTGCAGCCTTGAATCTCGGCCTGAAGAAACCTGTACATCAAATCTACTGGAAAGAACAATGGAGAGAACCAGGGAAAGATCTCAGAGTGCAGCCCCCACAATCTCTTCTAAATCGATACAAGGAAGGGCAAATCAAAATGAACCTGCAAGGTGCTGCTCAGTACCCAAAACTCTTTCACACAGCGTTGAATCTCTCCAGAAGTCTCTCTCTCTCTCTCAGAATGCGTGGTGCAAAAATGTCGCCGACAAAAAAAGGCAGGAAGCGGTCGCCTTTAAATAGCGCTCCCCCAGTCCCTTCCCGACTGCAAAACGCTCCCCTCAACCTGTCATTGCTAAAGGCAGGTGGCGCCACTCAATATCCGCTCTGGGGCGCTACCGGGGCGTTGCACACTCGACTGATGTCACGATCTGCCGGCGCTGGAGATCATGGCGGTAGTGTTTAGCGCCGCTGCAAAATGTCTAGTTAATTTCGTGAGCGGCGCAAACATCACCGTGCACGGGCGCTAGTTGCTTTGCGCCCCATTAGCGCACTCTTAAGGTGCTAACGGGAGGCACAAACCAACTGAATTTTTCCCCCAAAAGAATATTAATCATGGGGGATTTCAACTACCCCGATATTAATTAGACAAAAGAGGGGATAAGGGAATGGAGTTCCAACAATGTGTACAGGACTCCTTTCTAACCCAATATGTAAAAAGCCCAACAAGGGAGGATTCGCTATTGGATCTAGTAATGGGGAATGAACCAGAGCAGATAAGAGAAGTAAAAGTAGGGGAACATCTGGGCAAATAGTGGCCATAATATAACACGCTTTAAGATGATAATTGAGAAGGACATAAGTATGATGTAAAATTGGTAAAATAAAGTAAGATTTGTAAAAAGCTGATTTTGAGGGGCTGAGAATAGAACTTGGGGAAAAAATGGGCAACAATATTGGCAAACAACGATGTAGAATAGCAATGGGAAACATTTAAAACGGTGTTCAACAGAGTGCAGGAAAAATATATTCTGCTATAAGGAAAGAACAAACTAAACAATAATGAGACTCCATGGATGAATAAAGCCATAAGGGAACAATTGAGGCTAAGGAAAGAGTCATATATTAAGTACATAGACAGCAGGAGACTGCATGATAAGGGAGAATACGAAAAGATTAGGAGAGAAGTCAAAAAAACAATTAGGGAGGCAAAGAGGAACTATGAAATTAAATTATCAAGGAACATAAAACAATATAGTAAAATAGTTTATAGGCACATCAATAAAAAAGGATGGTTGGGATGGGAATAGGGCCATTAAGGGATAAACAGGATAATATCATAGGTAACGATAGTGCGATGGCAGAAATATTAAATAATTATTTTGCTTCAGTATTTACCAGGGAGGTAGAACAGGTGGACATGACATTGAATAATGAGATTAGTAATGAGATAAGTGCATTTAAAATAAAAAAGGGGATATATTAAATAAACTAATCAAACTCAAAAAGGATGAAACCCCTGGTCCGGATGGATTGCATCCACGCATTTTAAAAGAATCTAGTGAAAAGAAAGAAGAGGCATTACTATGCATATTTAATAATTTGTTCGAAAAAGGTGTAGTGCCAGAGGACTGGCGGAAAGCTAACATAATACCTATATTTAAGAAGGGGAATAGAACATGTCCAGGGAATTATAGACCAGTCAGCTTAACATTAGTGGTAGGAAAAATAATGGAATCCCTACTAAAGGAGAAAATAGAAGAACATCTAGAAATCAAAAATATAATAATGAATAGTCAGCATGGATTTCAAAAGGGAAAGTCTTGCTTGACCAACCTCATTGAATTTTTTGAAGAGGTAACAGAGAAAGTAGACAATGATAATGCGGTAGATGTAATTTATCTGGATTTTCAAAAGCCCTTCGATAAGGTACCCCATAATAGACTGATGAATAAGGTCAGAGAATGCTGAGTCAGGGGACAAGTAGCAAAATGGATAGCTGGCTGGTTTCAGGACAGAAAGCAGAGAGTAGGAGTAAAAGATAGCTATTCAAATTGGCAGAAGGTGGGTAGTGCTGTAGTGGTGTTCCACAAGGATCAGTGCTGGGACCACTGTTGTTCACAATTTATATTAACGATTTAGACTTTGGAATCAAAAACACAATTTCTAAATTTGCAGATGACACCAAAATGGGGGGGGTAGTCAATACTGAGGATGACTGCAACAAATTACAGGAGGACATTAATAAACTTGCAGAATGGGCATATAATTGGCAAATGAAGTTCAACACAAATAAATGTGAGGCATTACATTTTGGTAGGAAAAATAGGGAGGTCACTTATCACTTGGAGGGTGCGAGTTTAGGTGGGGTAGAGGAACAAAGGGATCTCGGAGTACAAATACACAAAACACTAAAAGTTGCGACACTGTTTAGCAAGGCCATAAAAAAAGCAAACCAAACACTAGGGTTTATTTCTAGAGGTATAGAATTGAAAAGTAGGGAAGTTATGCTAAACCTGTATCGAACCTTGGTTAGACCACACTTAGAGTACGGTGTACAGTTCTGGTTGCCATGTTATAAAAAGGACATAGAAGCACTGGAGAGGGTGCAGAGAAGATTTACAAGGATGATACTAGAAATGCGAGGGTATACATATCAGTAAAGGATGAACAGGCTGGGTCTCTTTTCTCTTGAAAAAAGAAGGCTGAGGGGTGACCTAATAGAGGTCTTTAAAATTATGAAAGGTTTTGATAGAGTAGATACAGAGAGAGTGTTTCCACTTGTGGGGAAGAGCATAACTAGAGGCCATCAATATAAGGTAGTCACCAAGAAATCCAATCGGGAATTCTGAAGAAACATCTTTACCCAAAGAGTGATGAGAATGTGGAACTCACTACCACAGGGAGTGGTTGAAGCGAATAGTATAGATGCATTTAAGGGGAGGCTAGACAAGCATATGCGGGAGAAGGGAATAGAGGGTTATGCTGATAGATTTAGATGAGGAAAGACGGGAGGAGGCTCGTGTGGAGCATAAATGCCAGCATGGACAGGTTGGGCTGAATGGCCTGTTTCTGTGCTGTATATCCTAAGTAATCTTATGTAATCCTATGTAAAAGGAAAATTTGCAGGGCTATGGGAAAGAGCAGGGGAGTGGGACTAATTGGATAGCTGTTTCAAAGAGCCAGCATAGGCACGATGGGCCAAATGGCCTCCTTCTATGCTGTATGATTCTATGAACACAGAAAGTTGTCATTTCATCCAAACTACAGAAAATTGACGATACCTAATTTGTAATATACATACGCCTCTCAAAATTGATTGACACTTTGCAAGGGACTTGTTTTACCCAATTAATCATTCTTAACTGGACACTAAGGTTTGTACCTGGAAACAGGGTCTGTCAGTGAAATTTAGATATAAAAAGGTCTATTCTTTTTCCCCAGCCCAATCTGTCAGCTAAGGCAGAAGTCAGCAAGTCAGTCAGCCTCCAGAGTAAGCAGACCATTAGCAATTGCAAGCAGTCAGGTTAATCAAACACAGATTCAGGCAACACCAAGTTGAAACAGCCTACAGTCGGTAGGGTCAAGCCAGAAAGGAAAGCTTAAAGACCATAGAGCTGAGGTTGTAAGGTGAATAGAGGTTCTCTATTCAGCTGACAAAAATAAAATAGAAGTATAGCATGACAGTATTTAATCTCATGTCTCTGAGCACGGTGTGAGGTTTAGGCATAGTGCCACAGTATCAAGAAAGCATTTGCCAGTTACCTGAGGCAGGAAGAAACAAAGATGAAGCAGAGAGATGTCTACAGATGGTGAAGCACCACAGGTCTCCACAGAACCAATCTGTCAAAGGACCAAATGATTATTGGGTTTAGTAAATCATACAGTGACCTCAGATTGAACCTTTCTCAACTACGACTGAAGCACAGTATGATTTAAAGTTCATTTGCACTAGTCAGATGCTTTGGTGATTTATTAATCTTTACCTAAATGCACAATAGCATTATCGACTTTAAACTAAATGTGTAACATAATGCTGATTGTAAGCTTATTGCTAATTGAATGCCTGCACCAAACTAAATGTTTCACAAATGCTTTCTGTAAATGGAAGGCCTAACTAAATGCTTCTTGTTATACTGACGCTTTATCTTATTAAAATATTAGCTGTGTTAACATAGCTGTTGATTAATGTTAGTATAGTTATGTCTTTGTCTGACTTTATCTTTAATAACTCTAGAAAATTATTCTGGACTGGTTATGTAAGATGGTTCAGAGCAAGATGAATTGGCATTTATAAACCTTAGATATAGATGGTAGAAATCTGATCTACTTTGTGTGTACATGGGAGGAGAAAGGACAAAGGTTGTTCTAATACCTTGGTGTATTCAGACCAAACATTGGAAGTTCCAAAAGTTTATTCGAAATGCACAAGATGCATTCTATCATCTACACTGTTACCTCACAGGGTGGGGGTAGACAATAATATTGTGCAGGTGAAGGGATGCAATCTTGTTGACAGATAGGATGTGGAGTTTAAAACTCATCTCAGAATTGAACAGGATACTCAGATTGGATCCGATCGAATTTCTAGACCATCCAGTCGACATGACATAATTTCCGACAGGGAGGAATAGACATTATAAAGATTAAACTTTGACCTCTCTGTTAGTTGCTACATATTTAGGCACTTGAAAAATATTTTCCTATTTATGTGTATCTATAATATTTAACACTAACTAAGGTTACTCGACTGATACAAATGTCACAAGAGTACATGGGGTAAATAGAAACTGTTTACATAGTTATTTGTCTAGTTGCACATTTACAAATATTTCAAGTATATATCCTAGCCCTGTATTTTTCATAAACGTATATGTTTTTATAAATATGCAATTCAGTGTATAATTATAATGTAAAATAAATAATTTTATGGTTTAAGGCAAAGTTTATTTTTACATTGACTGCTTTAAAACATATATGTAAGGTTTAAAACTTCTTCAACATCAAACTATATCAAATCATTTAAAGTCCCCACAAATTCTGATTGACACAAATGCTCATAACAGGCTTGTGGTATCAGCTAATCGGAAAACAGCAGCTGGCTCCTTTTAAAAACAGATTATTATCATATTAGCTGTGCTGACAAAGAGCATACTGATTTGTTACTACCCAACAGGAGCCATTCACATCTTAAATTACAGTCTGATGTTGCACAGCGATCTCTAATATGACGCGAGATATGCCTGAAAGTCTTCTCACTGCAATCAGATACTTCCTTCTGGGGCCTGTGTGTGTGACTAGGAATTAGAGACAATGGCCCAGAAATTGATCTCGCTCTGTTCCCGCGGGGGTAAGGCTTCCCCGCGATCTCTCACCTCGCTTGTGCTTTTTCAGATCCAGCTCGCATGAACTTGATGTTCCAGACATCAGCTGTGCTGGGCTTGCGTATCCCAGCGGCGTAGTGAATTTGTGCGAGCTGTGGAATCACGTGACTCAGTTAGAGCCAATCTTCCATTCATAAGTTTCACATACATGCTGTGAAATCTATGAATCTTACACCCCCCCAAAATAACAGCTAAACCTCAATTAAATTTAAAAAAAAACCATCACATTAATAAAATAAGTATAGTTAATTAAATTAACCATTTTAAATAAAAAATTAAATTTTTGAAAAAATTTAAAATCTTTTAAAAAGTTATAAAAATAAACTTACCTGTCTTTAAAGTCTCTAAAAAAGATATACCTGTTAAAAAAAATTCAAAAAAATACTTAATTCACTACTTACCTTCTTAAAAGTGGGTCTTACTCCTCCTTTTTACATTTCTAAAATCTTCAGTACTTACCTGCGCGTCCAAAGCATGAAGTGCACAGCGTGCGCGCAGCCTGTAGCGCGCACGCGATGCACCGAGGAACCGCCCCCTTTTCCAAAGAGCAATTGCCGGTTTTCAGCGCATGCGCAGGGCATGCAGAAAACCGGCAATTGGAGTGGGAATACGCGAGAGTACGCAGTGCGTACTCTCGCGTCGCGGGATCAATTTCTGGGCCATTGGCACGGATGAGAATCTATGAATGTTTTACAAAAGATCATTTTATATGTAGGAAACTAAAGCCAATGATGAGAAAAAGGTGGAGGAAAAATGTTATTGAACAAGCTGAACGTACTCCAGTTCACAGTGAGATCTGTCCAATACTGCATTGGCTGCACTCTAATAGCTTAACAATACACAGAATTCACTGTTAGTGTGATGACACAATGGAATTGATTTTGGTATAGAGTGCAGATTGGGTGTGCAGTGGGCAGGACGCCTGATTGATTTTGGTAGCCGGGCCTCGTTTAAATAGAGCAGATGAACTGCCAATGCTAATCATACTGCTTATAGGTAGATCGCCATTTCGGAGGGCTGGAAATTTGATGGGCCTGCCACCACTTAAAGGCAACAGGCAGCTCTAAAAGGGAAGATGCACTTTTCAAAAGTGCTCAATGGACAGTGCATTACTGAGACAGCAGGTAGCATGACATCGGCCAGAACACCCTGATTCTACAATGCAGCCATGGAGGTCCTCATGGAGCAAGTGAGGAATAGGAAGGTGCTACTATTTCCTTCAGATGAGAAACGAGTGCCCTAGAGAATTATTCAGCAGCAATGGGGAGAGGTGTCTGGGTAGGTCAATGCCAGCAGCATAGTTCCTAAGACCTGGCTGCAGTGCATGAAGGAATTTAGTGACCATACCAGAATTGTTAAGGTAAGACTCATTTTCACATAATTCTTACTCTCTACATAACTCTGCAAACCAGACTTTGACCCCAGCATGAGCAATCCCTCCCGTCCCTGCTTCACAAGCCTCTCGTCCAATATCAACAGGACACTTCACTGTACTTCCTTCTGCTTGCACTAAACACTCAACACCTGCTACTGCCCTCACAATGACTTCCTCCTCTTGCCCACACTCACTGCTTCATCCTCTCAGCACGTGCACTAAGCTGTTTCATGCATCTTCAGAATCCTTCAACAGGCCACACACTAACCCACTCCCATTCTTTTTGCAGGAGCAGAGACACACAATTGGAGGAAGACCTCAAGAACAGGAAAAGGTCCCACTAGATTACAAACTTGACTCCAATGGAAGAAAATACCATTGTCATCACTGAGGGATGACACACAGCATTGGCGATGGAGAGGCTCAAGGCCAATCACAGCAGGGTGTTTGGGCATCTTCCATTCCTTTTATCTTTCCACTTAACTCTTTAGCTCACAAACACAGCATGACAGCCTAGGGCTATATTGTATTGCCACTCATCTGCTATTACTTATCCTTGCCATTTTTTGCTAGCCCTTTTTCCTCTATCCTTTTCTAGGTTCTTTCAATGATTTTGGTCCTGCAGCCATACTGATGGAGGGAGACAACACTCCTAAAGAAGTACTGTCATTCACTCTGATCCTAACAAGCACCAGTACAAAGATTGCCACCCCACATCGTATAGATAGTGAGTTAGATAGCCCTGCACAGGATGATTTACGGAGCACAAGTTAGTAGGTGCAGGTGGAAAGGTAAGCCCAGGAAATCTCTCACTGGACGTCAAGCTCGGGGACTAACTCTGCTGAAGAGGACAGAGATGCAGACTTTAGAGGACCAGTCTTCAAAAAGAAAATACTTTCTGTACACCAGCAATTGCTGAAGCATTGAACTGCCTGCCAGGGAGCTATCGGAGATGATGAAGGAGTCTACTATTAACTTGTGTAAGGTTTTTTTTGTTGCTGTTGTTCTGGTGCATGACATCAACACTCTGCAGTCAACCAGAGAGCCTGTGGTCACCTCAATAGACAATGCATCTGGGGCTTTGCAGGAGGCTGTGACACTAGTAGTAGTATCTCTCTAGGACCATGCAGCCCATGGGCTGAAATCATCTACTCCATGTTGGACAGGCTGGAAGACAACAACAACAACTTATATTTATATAGCACCATTAACTTTGCAAAACATCCCAAGGCGCTACACAGGAGTATTATAAGACAAAAACTTTGACACCGAGCCACATAAGGAGAAATTAGGGCAGGTGACCAAAAGCTTGGTCAAAGAGGTAGGTTTTAAGGAGCGTCTTAAAAGAGGAAAGAGAGGTAACGAGGCGGAGAGGTTTAAACATAGAAACATAGAAACATAGAAGATAGGAGCAGGAGCAGGCCATTCAGCCCCTCGAGCCTGCTCCGCCATTCAATGAGATCATGGCTGATCATCCAAATTCAGTACCCTGTCCCTGCCTTCTCTCCATATCCCTTGATCCCTTTAGTTTTAAGAAATATATCTAACTCCTTCTTGAATATGTTTAATGAATTGGCCTCTACTGCCTTCTGTGGTAGAGAATTTCACAGGTTCACCACCCTCTGGGTGAAGAAATTCCTCCTCATCTCAGTCCTAAATGGCTTATCCCTTATCCTTAGACTATGACCCCTGGTTCTGGACTCCCCGGCCATCGGGAACATCCTTCCTGCATCTAGTCTGTCTAGTCCTGTTAGAATTTTATAAGTTTCAATGAGATCCCCTCTCATTCTTCTAAACTCCAGTGAGTATAAGCCCAATCGACCCAATCTCTCCTCATACGCCATTCCTGCCATCCCGGGTATCAGCCTGGTGAATCTTCGCTGCACTCCCTCCATGGCAGGGAATTCCAAAGCTTAGGGCCTAGGCAACAGAACGCACGGCCACCAATGGTTGAGTGATTATAATCGGGGATGCTCAGGAGGGCAGAATTAGAGGAGCACAGATATCTCGGGGGGTTGTGGGGCTGAAGGAGATTACAGAGATAGGAAGGGGTGAGGCCATGGAGGGATTTGAAAACAAGGATGAGAATTTTGAAATCGAGGCGCTGCTTAATCGGGAGCCAATGTCGGTCAGTGAGCACAGGGGCAATGGGCGAACGGGACTTGGTACGAGTTAGGACACAGGCAGCCGAGTTTTGGATGACCTCAAGTTTACGTAGGGTAGAATGTGGGAGGCCAGCCAGGAGTGCATTGGAATAGTCAAGTCTAGAGGTAACAAAGGCATGGATGATGGTTTCAGCAGCGGATGAGCTAAGGCAAGGGCAGAGATGGACGATGTTACGTAGGTGGAAATAGGCGGTCCTTGTTATGCTGCAGATATGTGGTCAGAAGCTCATTTCAGGGTCAAATATGACACCAAGGTTCAGCCTCAGACAGATGTTAGGGAGAGGGATGGAGTCAGCGGCTAGGGAACAGAGTTTGTGGTGGGGACCGAAAACAATGGCTTTGGTCTTCCCAATATATAATTGGAGAAAATTTCAGCTCATCCAGAACTGTATGTCGGATGAGCAGTCTGACAATTTAGAGACCGTGGAGGGGTCGAGAGAAGAGATAGTGAGGTCGAGCTGGGTGTCATCAGCGTACATGTGGAAACTGATGCTGTGTTTTTGGATGATGTCGCCAAGGGGCAACATGTAGATGAGAAATAGGAGGGGACCAAGGATAGATCCTTGGGGGACAGCAGAGGTAACGATGCGGGAGCGAGAAGAGAAGCTGTTGCAGGTGATTCTCTGGCTACGATTAGATAGATAAGAATGGAACCAGGACATGATGAGCGCGGAGAGGTCATCAGGGGAGAAACTGGAGAAAGATGTGAGTTCAGGGCTAGGGCTGGGGGGAACCTTAGAGGAAGTTTGGCCCAGTGGGCTAGGGGACGTGTCAGAGGCAGCTGAACCAATTGTCTCAATCTTAGAGACAAAGAAGTCCATGAGCTTCTCACACTTGTTGTCGGAGGTGAGGGTGGAGGAGACAGGGGAGAGGGGTTTAAGAAGTCGGTTAGCAGTAGAGAATACGAGCCGGGGTTAATCTTTGCATTCCAGAATGATTCTGGAATAGTGAGCAATTTTGGCAGACAGAAGCAGGACCCGATAATGCTTTATGTGGTCCAGCCAGATCTGGCGTTGAATGGCTAAACCAGTTGTCCGCCATATCCATTCAAGTCTGCGTCCCTTGGACTTAAGGACTTAAGACGGAATGGATGGGGTCTTCACTCGGATCACGGATCTCCTGCAGTCAGCTCTCCCACAGGTCAGTGGGTGTTCTGAGCCGCAAACCAATAGCAGGGGCAATCGTTCAATGTGAGTGGAAGGTGTTGCCCTTTTTTAGAATGGTGGCATTTCTGCACTCTTGCCACTCCCTCAACCATTGCCTACCCTGACGCCAAAATCCAGCTGTGCCACACTGCCCCAGCAGCTGCCAAGTTGCTGCAGTCTCCAATTGGGCCTTTGCAGTCATGAGCTTCAAGAGGTTTGAGCTACAGGAGCGTTTCAGCTCCTGGGGGACCAGTTCGAAGGAGCACTAGAGTAGATAGGAGAGCACTTAAGACAGGTATTAGGGATTCATACCAGGGTGATAATTAGTCTGCTGAGATTTGTATAAGCCAGTATTATTATAATTCTTTTTGATGTGTTCTATAATAGCTGGTGACCCTGAAATGTTGGCCTTTGGGCAGATGTCATTTATTGGAGGGTGGAAAGACTGGGACAGATATTGGACATGACTATAAATACAGGGAAGCAGGGATTGCTCAGCTGAAATGCTCTTTAATGAGCTGCTGTGGAACAGCTCTGGCTGCAGGCAAATGTTTCTTCACCATCCTCTATATCATCAGTGTCGCCTTCCTCATCATGATGAATGTCCTCGTCCAATGCTTGCTCTATGTGTTGTCCACATTGCAAAGCAAAGTTATACAACATACAGCAAACCACTATCATATGGGACAAACTTTCAGGCTGTATTGGAGGAAGGCAACAGACCTGTGCAGGCAGTGGAGTCATTGCTTAAAGACTCCAATATTCTGATGAGGGCTCTAGCTGACACTTGGATCTGATTGTAGCACAGTGCAGCCACCGAACATGGGTTGCTGAGAGGAGTCATGAATGAAGTGTGAGGAGCTAGCCCTTGCCCCCATGCAGTTAGCCTGTCACTTGTTGTGCATAAGCAAAGAGTCAGGGGATGGAGGATTGCCGAAATATAAATACATCATTGCAGCTGTCAGGAAAGCGGGAATGGGCCTGCCTATTGTGCCACTGGTTATCATAAACCTGTTACATATTACTGGAGTGAAAGCTCTTGCAATTCATGAAAGCAGCAGGCTCATCTGAACATAAGAACATAAGAAATCGGAGCAGGAGTAGGCCATTTGGCCCCTCGAGCCTGCTCCGCCATTCAATAAGATCATGGCTGATCTGATCTTGGCCTCAACTCCACTTTTCTGCCCGCTCCCCATAACCCTTGACTCCCTTATCATTCAAAAATCTGTCTATCTGCACCTTAAATATATTCAATGACCCAGCCTCCACAGCTCTCTGAGGTAGAGAATTCCAAAGTTTCACAACCTTCTGAGAGAAGAAATTCCTCCTCATCTCCGTTTTAAATGGGCGACCCCTTATTCTGAAACTAGACCCCCTAGTTCTAGATTCCCCACAAGGGGAAACATCCTCTCTGCATCTACCCTGTCAAGCCCCCTCAGAATCTTATACGTTTCAATAAGATCACCTCTCATTCTTCTAAACTCCAATGAGTATAGGCCCAACCTGCTCAATCTTTCTTCATAAGATAACCCCTTCATCTCAGGAAACAACCTAGTGAACCTTCTCTGAACTGCCTCCAATGCAAGTATATCCCTCCTTAAATAAGGAGACCAAAACTGTACGCAGTACTCCAGGTGTGGTCTCACCAACGCCCTGTACAGTTGTAGCAAGACTTCCCTACTTTTATACTCTATCCCCCTTGCAATAAAGGCCGACATTCCATTTGCCTTCCTAATTACTTGCTGTACCTGCATGCTAACTTTTTGTGTTTCATGTACAAGGACCCCCAGATCCCTCTGTACCGCAGCAAATTGAATATCATACATTCAAGTAATAAAGGCTGTAATGTTTAATCTCCAGCACAAGACAGCAGTAAATATAATTCAATGGTACAATTTAATTGAGAGAGCTGAAATTTTTTGATATCAGAGTGAACTCAAATTCAGTGTCAGGTTCTGTGACCCTAATTGTTTATATACATACAAGAGAATGGCAACAATTTCATTTTAAAATCTTTAAATTTAATGATATTACCAAGAATGATTTATTATGCATAAATCAATGGTAAGCTAAGGTAATTACAATGTGATGTGAGCCAATGTGATACAATTCTCCGGTTAGAAAAACACAGGTTGAACACTTCAAAATTACCTGACCTTCAGTACAAATACACACAGGAGGGGAAACAGCTATTTTTGTGGCTCCAATCACTGGCCAATACTTCTTGAAGTAACAAGATCATTTTGACTGACAACGTCTATTTTAACACAAGAGCTGAGCAAATCTACTACAGAGAAGTCAAATTGGGTGGGGTAGAAAGGTAATCTCCCTGGCAATCAAAAATACTCCATTTATTTTTCTCCCATGTTAGAAATTTGCCAGAATTATACATTTACACAAAAATTCCATCAGGCATTCACTCAATTTTTTTTAAATTAGAAAACTTGTAGCAAACAGATTTGTTTGTTCTGTAAATTAACAGAAGATTTTACATGGATGTAATCAATTCTACCTCCGGATGTGCACTGGCTGGTCACTGTAAATTTAATCTTCTCTTGGCTCCTTCTGCTGCTCAGTGTCTCAAACGTTTCTGTTTAGTCCAAGATTCCCCCATTTTAATTAACCTAAGCTATTTTGTTGAAGATATTACTGAATTAATAATACATATATATTAGGAGGATAAAAATCAGTTTATGTCTATTGAATTCTCAAAAATATAATTCCCATGTGTATTTTAAGAAGCCATGAGTATTTTGATTCCACACTGTTGATAAGAGCAGAATATTGATACATCCAGGTTCCTTGGTACAACTGTGCTTGCACTCAGAGGAATGTTGATCGGGGGCTGAGACAGTGCGCTGGAATTTAGTCTTTTAGCCTGGAAGTTAATCTGCTGGAGTGGATCGCCTGCCCATTATAGAACCCCTCCGAATTTCTCTCTGCCTCAAGTGTCCCCACGTCCATGATTGTCTCCCTCCTTACTGCCAGCCAGGTCGGACTCCGGGCCACCTGACTTTGCACCGCCTGGAGTCGGACAGTCGCCTGATGGTTAAAATCTATCCCTAAGTGTATGTTAAGGTAAATAGCTGCATATATGGCACACCACCACATTCTCAAGGGCAATTAGGGATGAATAATAAATGTTGGCCTTGCCAGCGACGCCCACATCCCATGAATGAATAAAACAAAATATGGGGATACAGTAATGGGGAAGAGAGAGCATACCATCCCTCCCTTGACATTCAATAGCATTACCATCGCCGAATCCCCCACCATCAACATCTTGAGGGTTACCATTGCCCAGACGCTAAACTAGAGCAGTCACGTGAATACAGTGGCTACTAGAGCTGGTCAGAGGCTGGGTATTCTGCGGTAAGTGGCTCATGTCCTGACTCCCCAAAGCCTCCCGACCACCTCATAGATCTCATGGAATCTAGGAGCAGGAGTAGGCCATTCGGCCCGTCGAGCCTGCTCCACCATTCAATACGATCATGGCTGATCATCCAAATCCAGTACCCTGTCCCTGCTTTAATTCCCACAGTACACATATCCCACCCTACCCCCGTAGCCCCACGTATTTAATTCCCCCTAACATATCCCATCCTATCCCCATAACCCCACATATTTAATCCCCCCCTAACACTAAGGGTTAATTTATCATAGCCAAATCAACCTAACCCGCACATTTTTGGACTGTGGGAGGAAACCGGAGCACCCGGAGGAAACCCACGCAGACACGGGGAGAATGTGCAAACTCCACACAGACAGTCACCCGAGGTCAGATTCGAACCCAGGTCCCTGGCGCTGTGAGGCACCAGTGCTAACCACTATGCCACCGTGTTGCCCATAATGCACAAGTCAGTAGTATGATCGACTATGCTCCACTTACCTCAATGGGTACAGCTTCAACAACACTGAAGAAGCTCAATACTAACCAGGACAAATCAGTCCAACCACTGGCTTAAACATTCACTCCTTCGACCATCAGTGTACCGTGGCTGCAGTGTGCACTACCTACAGGATGCATTGCAGCAACTCGCCAAGGCTTCTTCAGCAGTACCGCCCAAACTCACGATCTCCATTGTAAAGGAAATAGCCATATTCCAAGAGATACACCATCCTATGAACGGAATTTTGACTTTATTAAAATATGACAAACTGGGTTTAAAAAATCTAAAAGCCTCGACGATACAGGCTGCAAACAGAATACAGGCTTCTGAGATAAGATCAGTTGCTAACAAAAGTTGTAAACACCACACAAGCTTTGAAATGGGAAATGGTTGTAAATACTAAGACAATGGCCCCATTGAAACAGAGGGTTGTAGGTTCCAAGGAGTCTGCAGTTTGGAACCAACACAATAGCAATGCCCAAGTAAAGTGTTAAAAGCTAACACTTCGAACAGTAACACAGAATATTAAAAAACCATGTGCCTTTGTAAAAGTAACATCAAATGGAACAGGATACACGATTATATATACAACCAATTGAAGTAGCTAAGAAATGCAAAGAACACCCTGGTTGAAGTGGTTTTGATTTACATATTGTAAAAGCTACACAACAGAACACATTGAAAATATTACATCAATAGATGTACCAAGCAATCACATTCTTTATGAGTTGAACTTGGAACACAAGGAGACGAGAAGTCTGTAATACAAGCAGTTAAGCCAATATTAAGAATTGAATGGGAGACCTTCGTAAGAATGGCATCAAATAGATAAATCTGTTATTTTATGATAAAATTCGAACACCTAAATGTAGAGACAGAATTCTGCAAGTTAACAGCTGAACTGACAGTAAGAATAGAAAAAAGTCAACAGAGGTATGGCTAGAGATAATTATCTTACATCAGCAGAAACTTCAAAGAATATACCACTAAAAAAGAGTATAAAAGATAGGATTTTCAAATGAGAAAACAGAAGTCGCTGGAAGGGGCAGAGCGATTCTCACCTTCAGAACCACTCTATAGGCCTACAACTCTTTGAGTCTCGGGTAATCAAGGTATTTGATTTTGGTGGATCTTCTGGATTAAGAATAAGTAGAAGTGTGGAAATGTAACGAAGTTAAGATTTGAGAATAAGGATCTCTGATAAGAAATGTAAGCTATTTGTATTTTGAACTGTTAAAGTTGCGATTGAATCAACATCTGTTAGCTGAATGTCGGTTCTTTAATAAATCTATATATTTTTAGAATTGTCTCACAGAGTAATTTTGTATCAACCTCGCAAACTCAATTTCTGTACACTCTTTTGTAAGGAGTTGCAGAATTCTGGGGGGTTTTCCGGACCCTCAATATCCGGAAGGTTACAGTCTAGTTAAACTTGTTAAAAGTGCTATCCGGAGAATGGTAACATCTTCAGGCCATTCCTTCCCTTTAGGGAGAGATAGTCTGACCTTTAGAACCAATTAAGCGTCTCTAGGATTCGGCTACCGCTAACTTTAGTTGAAGGTGAACGTCTGGGGAACACGCCTGATCTGGTGTAGCCCGAAAAGGACTAGGACTTGTAATTATCCCTTCACCACCACCTAGAAGGACAAGGACAGCAGGGGCTAGGGAACACCATCACCTCCAAGTCCCCCTCCAAGTCACACATCATCCTGACTTGGAAATATATCGCCGTTCCTTCATTGTCGCTGGGTCAAAATCCTATAACTCCCTCCCTAACAGCATTGTGGGAGTACCTTCAGCACACGGACTCCAGCGGTTCAAGAAGAAAGCCCACCACCACCTTTTCAAGGGCAACTAGGGAGAGGCAATAAATGGCAGCCTTGCCAGCGATGATCACATCCTGAGAATGAATAAAAATATATATATTGTTTGAGCCTTTGTAAAGCTTTAAATGAACTGGCCAGTCTTTGTCAAGGCTGGTAGGATAGGTGGGTGTGGGAGAGTTGGGGCTAGGGGAAGAATTGCCAGGAAAAATGAAGTGAAAAGAAAACCCAATATGGAGATACAAAATTGATTCTATGGGAAAATGAGAGAGTGGAACAGCACCTGATCCACTGTCTAATGGGTGTCAAAATGAATGTTCAGCTACATGAGCTAGGTGCAAGAAGCATTTCCCTGTTTGACACTTCAGGCAACCCTCCTCAGAGAACAGTATGACACAATTCTTGGCAACAGGTGGTGACCAGGCACAGTGCTGTGTAAACTACCTTCAGAACCTAGGAACAGATGCACAAGAAGAAGGCACACTTTAAAGAATGTGACAAGGTAAAACTTCACACAGGAGAAAGTATCAGATAGACAGCCCAAGAATGCATGCGACAAGTGTTGCTTGTCAATCTGTTCCACATTTACTGTTGACCAATCCCAAGCCCTCACACAACTTACAGCCCTTTTTTTTCTGCGCGGTCCCTTTAACTAGCTACGCAGCCCATTCAAATTTTTGCGCATGTGCAGGACATAGAAAGGCTAGCAGACTGGGCAGACAAGTGGCAGATGGAATTTAATACAGAGAAGTGTGAGGTGATGCATTTTGGCAGAAGGAACAAGGAGAGGCAATATACACTTAATGGCACAGTTTTACAGAGTGTGCAGGGACAGAGGGACCTGGGAGTTAATGTGCATAGATCCCTGAAGGTGGCAGGACATATTGAGAGAACGGTTAACAAATCACATGGGATCTTGGGATTCATAAATAGAGGTATTGAGTACAAAAGTAGAGAAGTTATGCTGAACCTTTATAAAGCGCTGGTTAGGCCACAACTGGATTATTGCGTCCAGTTCTGGTAACCACACTTTAGGAAGGATGTGAAGGCCCATGAGAGGGTGCAGAATGGTTCCAGGGATGGGGGATCTTAGCTACAAGGACAGGTTGTAGAAGCTGGATTTGTTTTCATTAGAGCAAAGTAGGTTGGGGGGTGATTTGATAGAGGTGTACAAGATTATGACGGGTTTGGACAGGCTGGACGGGGAAAGGCTGTTCCCACTAGTTGATGGTGCAAGGACTAGGGGACACAGATTTAAGGTTTTGGGCAAGAGATACAGGGGGGACGTGAGGGAAAACTTTTTTAAGCAGCGAGTGGTGAGGACGTGGAATTTACTGCAGACGGAAGTGGTGGAAGCGGAGACACTGAATGTTTTCAAAGGGAGACTGGATAGGCACATGAGGGAAATAAACTTGCAGGGCTGCGGGGATATAGCGGGGAACTGGATTGCTCTACAGAGAGCTGGCATGGACTTGATGGGCCAAATGGCCTCCTTTTTGCCGTATGACTCTATGGGGGAGAAATTCAGTATCGCCCCATTTGGGGCGCAATTATCGGCCGGGCGCAAAGATTAGCGCCTGGCGCTAATTATCGGCACTGACTGCAAACTTGACTTTTATCACCCCTGGAGGTGATTGGAGCGCTAAATCAGGCGCTTCACACCTGTCTTAAGGCGCAAAGGCCGAGGAGCGAGGCGCTACCTCAGAGCGCTGGCGAAGCTCATGTAATGTCAGTCAGCAATGGAACACACACACAATGGCATGGGCCAGTTCTTAAAGGGGATGGTTAATCTTGCTTTCCATCCACATCCTGCTCATTGCAGCCTTGAATCTCGGCCTGGAGAGACCTGCACATCAAATCTGCTGGAAAGAACAATGGAGAGTACCAGGGAAAGAGCTCAGAGTGCAGCCCCCACAGTCTCTTCTAAATCGATACAAGGAAGGGCAATTCAAAATGAACCTGCAAAGTGCTGCTCAGTACCCAAAACTCCTTCACACAGCGTTGAATCTCTCCAGAAGTCTCTCTCTCTCTCTCTCTCAGAATGCGTGGTTCTAAAATGTCACCAACAATAAAAGGCAGGAAGCGGTCGCCTTTAAATAGCGCTCCCCCAGTCCCTTCCTGACTGCAAAACGCTCCCCTCAACCTGTCATTGCTAGCGGCAGGCGGTAAGGCAGGGGGCACCACTCAATATCCGCTCCGGGGCGATACCGGGGCGTTGCGCACTCGACTGACGTAACGATCTGCCGGCGCAGGAGATCGTGGCGGTAGTGTTTAGCGCCGCCGCAAAATGTCTAGTTAATTTCGCGAGCGGCGCAAACATCGTCGCGCCCGGGCGCTAGATGCTTTGCGCCCCATTAGTGCCCTCTTAAGGCGCTAACGGGAGGCGCAACCAACTGAATTTTCCCCCCATGACTCTTCCATGCAAAAGCCGGTGAGCGGCCTGCGTGGGACTTCCAGTCCGCTGCGCGTAGCTTAGTGGGAATGATGTAACTCCTTCAAAATTCAATGTAGGCCGAGATTTTCCTTACCTCGGCGGGTCCGGGGTGGGCGATGTGGGTGGCGGGTTGCGGCCCCGCTGCTGCCTCCATCCCGCTCTGGAAAATGAATTTACATTAATAGGGCTTGTTAAGCCTGCCCAGTGCGTTTCCAAGTCCAATTAGAAGCAGCGTGTCTGGTGATGTCATTCATGACGCATTTTGAGCTAGTTTCCTCAAAGGGACCATGGCCAACTTTCTTTTGACATTTCTGCTGTCAGTTTTCTACAGCATTGAAGTGCTGCATACACTGACAATGACTGCACAGAGGTGCAGGGCTACACCCAGGTTCTCCCATGATTCCCTTCATATTCCCAATCCGCTGTAAAAAAAAAACATTTTCCCGCCCGACCCACCACCGATCGCGCCTGCTACCACCCCGGAAAATCTCGGCCGTAGAATCGAAAGCTTTGTCGCACTTGCTTTACCAAGGGTATCATAAATCATACTAAAACAATTTAGCTGCTTAATGCATGGTCACTTACTGATGCCCATCTTAGCCTGCAGGTTGTATATACATCAATAAAACAGATTATATGGTCATTATCACATTGCTGTTTGTACAAACTTGCTGTGCACAATTTGGCTGCCGCGTTTTCTACTTTACATCAGTGAATACAGTTCATTCGCTGCAAAGCGCTTTGAGATGTCCTGAAGCCATGAAAAGCACTGTGTAAATGCAAGTTTGCTTTTTCTTTCTTCATATGTCTGTAAATTTGCAGGGCTATGGGGAAAGAGCAGAGGAGTGGGACTAATTGGATAGCTCTTTCAAAGAGCCAGCAAAGGCATGATAGACTGAATGGCCTCCTTCTGTGCTATATGATTCAATGATCTCAATAGTATTTTTCTGATTGTACAATAACATGGCACATCAAGAGCACAATCCTGATCAGCAAGGTTTTGCTGGTGAAGCATAGATAGCGAAGGTACATTTTCTCTAATAAGCACAAGCAGCCCTGGCCTCAATTGAATGATTGGCAATGGACGGGTAGATACACTGAAGGATTGGAGATGAAGGGACATTATAGTTGGCCGTAACAGGGCCCCGGGAGGACAGGCGTCTGAACCCGTCGCCTGCAGAGAGCACCGGTGAGCCGGCCTCGCACTGGGTCCCGGTTCCAGTCCCGTGTGCCCCGCCACCATCTGCTCGGCGCTGCCCCGCTCCGACTGCTGCTCCCGCCCGACACTCCCTCACATGGAGGGTAACTCAGGAATGGCCTGAAATAGGCTGCATTTTAATTTAATTTAAATTTAGCACATGCATTTCTTAAAAAGCTGCATTTAATATAACTTTAGTCTATGCATCTTTGCAAAAAGCTGCATTTTAATATAATTTTAATATAACTTGAATATAATATAATATAATATAAAAGGGGGAGGGGAGCTGAGAAGGTGGGGCTGTGAGGGAGAGCGGACGGAGGGAGGACCGGGTTTAGTGGGACTGTGTGTGTGTGTGTGTGTGTGTGTGTGCTAAGCCCATGCAGCAGTACCTGGTCTCCAATTGTCCTGGGTTTCCTTGCCATTGGACCAAGATCTTGCTCTGTGAAGCTCGTGTAGTAGCTGGCGTGCAACGGCCACCCCACATTAAAAGAATTCATGCACAGGCATCTTCCACCCCTTTAAATTGAAGTTTGGGACCTGAAACATCAGGACCCTCATGGATAACCCCAATAGCGACAGACCTGAACGTCACACTGCTATCATAGCCCAGGACTCAGACACTTCGACATCGACATCGCTGCCCTGAACGAGACACGGTGTGCAGGAGAAGGCCAGCTGAAGGAACAAGGTACTGGATACACCTTCTTCTGGAAAGGCAAACCAGAAGAGGAATGCCGTCTCCATGGGGTTGGCTTTGCCATCAAAAATGAGTTAGTTTGGCATCTTAGAGATTCCCCTTGTGGGATAAACGAACGCCTCATGACCCTTCGGCTCACTCTAACCCAGAATCAATACGCTACAGTTGTCAGTGTGTATGCCCCAACCCTGGAAGCTATGGACGAGGAACTCTACAAAGAGGAATTCTACTCCAGCATTGAACAATCCCTGTCTCGAGTTCCAATGGGTGACAAGCTGATTCTCCTCGGCGATTTTAATGCCAGAGTTGGAAAGGACACAAACCTCTGGAGAGCTGTGATTAGCAGGGCAGGAGTGGGAAAAACCAACTCCAACAGAATTCTTCTCCTGACAAAATGCTTAGAACATGGTCTTGTCATAATCAACACCTTGTTTCGTCAGAGAGATAAGTACAAGGCCTCATGGCAACACCCTCGCTCCAGGCATTGGCATCTGTTGGACTACGTCATTGTCCGAGCGAGCGACCGCAAGGATGTCTGCATCACCCGCGCCATGACAGGAGCGGACGACTGCTGGACTGACCACCGCCTAATCAGTTTCGTTATCTCAATCAACCTAGCCTCAAAATGGTGGCAGCAACAGAAACGCTGCCGCAGAAAAATCAACGCTGAAGGACTCGAAGACCCTGCAAAGAAAGCCTTATTCAGTCAATGCCTCACAGCTAACCTGACGACTCCCAATGAACCGGAGCCGCAGAGTGTCAATAGTGCCTGGTCTGCCCTTAAGTCCACCATAATTAGCATCTGTGAAGAGACACTTGGTTACTCTACCAGAAAACATCAAGACTGGTTTGATGAGAACGACCAGGAGATCCAGGAGCTAATAAATCATAAACGTAAGGCATTCTTGAATTGGAAACATTATCACAACTCGAGGGAAAGGAGACAGATTTACAGACAACTGAAGGTCGAGGTCTTAGACATAGAAACATAGAAGATAGGAGCAGGATTAGGCCATTCGGCCCCTCGAGCCTGCTCCGCCATTCGATGAGATCATGGCTGATCATCCAAACTCAGTACCCTGTACCTGCCTTCTCCCCATATCCCTTGATACCTTTAGCTTTAAGAAATATATCTAACTCATTCTTGAATATATTTAATGACTTGGCCTCAACTACCTTCTGTGGTATAGAATTCCACAGGTTCACCACTCTCTGGGTGAAGAAATTCTTCCTCATTTCTGTCCTAAATGGCTTACCCGTTATCCTTAGATTATGACCCCTGGTTCTGGACTCTCCAACCATCGGGAACATTCTTCCTGCATCTAGTTTGTCCAGACCTGTCAGAATTTTATATGTTTCGATGAGATCCCCTCTCATTCTTCTATACTCCAGCGAGTATAAGCCCAATCGACCCAATCTCTCCTCATATGTCATTCCTGCCATCCCAGGTATCAGCCTTGTGAATCTTCGCTGAACTCCTTCCATGGCAAGAACATCCTTCCTCAGATAAGGCGACCAAAACAGCACACAGTACTCAAGGTGTGGTCTCACCAAGGCCCTGTACAAACAAAAAACATACCTAAAGATCAGATGGTGGGTGAAAAGAGTGCAGGAGATCCAGCAACTAGCCGACAACCATGACGTGCGTGGATTCTTTAGCGCAGTCAAGACCATCTACGGCCCAAGCACCCAAGGACCTATCCCGCTGAGAGCTAAGAACAATGAGGTGCTCAACAAGGACAGAGAGGCAGTCAGTGACCACTGGAAGGAGCACTTCGAAGATCTCCTCAACCAAAACTCCGTCTTCGACGTGAGTGTCCTTGACTCCATCTCACAGCATGCTATCCCGCCACTATCTCAACACAATCCCAGCCCGGCATGAGGTTGAAAAGGCCATCCGACAGCTGAAGAATTTCCGGGGCAGATGAAATCCCCGCTGAAGTACTAAAGCATGGCGGAGAAGTACTCTTGGCATGAATCCATGACCTTATCTCTCTTATCTGGAAGGAGGAGAGCATGCCAGGGGATTTCAGAGACGCCGTAATCATGACCATCTTCAAAAAAGGAGACAAGTCTGATTGCAGTAATTACAGCGGAGTTTCCCTGTTTCTGCCACAGGGAAAGTCATTGCAAGAATCCTCCTCAATCATCTCCTCCCAGCAGCTGAAGAGCTCCTCCCAGAGTCACAATGTGGATTCCGCCCACTAAGAGGCACAATGGACATGATTTTCACTGTGCGACAAATCCAAGTAAAATGTATGGAGCAGCATCAACCTCTGTACATGGCCTTTTTTGACCTCACAAAGGCCTTTGACTCTGTCAACCAAGAGGGATTATGGAGTGTCCTTCTCAAATTTGGCTGACCTCAAAAATTCGTTACCATCCTCCATCTGCTCCACGATGACATGCAAGCCTTGATCCTTACTAACGAATCCATCACAGACCCAATACAAGTGAAGACCGGGATCAAGCAAGGCTGTGTCATTGCACCAATGCTCTTTTCAATCTTTCTCACTGCAATACTTTATCTCACCTCTAACGAGCTTCCCACCGGAGTGGAGCTAATCTACAGGATGAACAGGAAATTGTTCAATCTCCATCGCCTTCAGTCCAGAACCAAGATTGTCCCAACCTCTGTTATTGAATTACAGTATGCAGATGACGCTTGTGTTTGTGCACTAGGTGAGAATTCACGTCAATGTTGACTCCTTCACTGAAGCATACGAGAGACTGAAGGGATAATTACAAGTCCTAGCCCTTTTCGGGCTACCCCAGATCAGGCGTATTCCCCAGACGTTCACCTTCAACTGAAGTTAGCGGTAGCCGAATCCTAGAGACACTTAATTGGGTCTAAAGGTCAGATTAACTCTCCCTAAAGGAAAGGAACGGCCTGAAGATGTTACCGTCCTCCGGATAGCACTTTTAATACGTTTAACTAGACTGTAACCTTCCGGACATTATGAGGGTCCGGAAAACCCCCCAGAATTCTGCAACTCCTCTCTGAAGAGTGCACAGAAATTGAGTTCGCGAGATTGATACAGAAATACTCTTTGAGACAATTTTAAAAATATATAGATTTATTAAAGAACCGACATCAAGTTAACAGCTGATATGGCAATCGCAACTTTAACAGTTCAAAATACAAATAGCTTAAATTTCTTATCAGAGATCCTTATTCTCAAATCTTAACTTCATTACATTTCCACACTTCTACTTATTTCTTAATCCAGAATATCCACCAAAATCAAATACCTTGATTACCCGAGACTCAGAGTTGAAAACTTACAGAGCGTGCCTGTGAAGTTGAGAAACGCTTGCCCTTCCAGCGACTTCTGACTCTCTATCTGAAAAGCTTTATTTTTATACCTTTTTTTAGTGGTATTTTCTTTGAAGTTTCCTGCTGATGTAAGCTAATTATCTCTAGTGATTCTTTATTGAATTCTTTTCTATTCTTACTGTCATTTCAGCTGCCAACTTTTAGAATTCTGTCTCTACCTTTAGGTGTTTCAAAAACTATCATAAAATGGTTATTACAGATTTATCTTTTTGATGCTATTCTTAGGAAGTCTTTCTATTGAATTCTTAATATCACTTAACTGCTTGTAAGCCAGATGTCGTGACTCCGTGGTGTTCCAAGTTCAATACAAACACAATGTAATTGCTTGGTGTCATCTATTGATATTATATCTTCAAAGCCTCTCTGTAGGTATATTTTACAACTCGTAAATTGAAAACACTTCTCTTAGGGTGTTTACTTGTTTTCTTGCTATCTCAATTGGTTGCATATTTTATCGTGTTTCCTGTTTCTAAGTTTAACATAAAACTATTTTACGGCAGGTATTTCTTTTACTTGATGTCATTTTTTCAAAGGCACTTGTTTTTTTAATGTTCTGTGCACCTGTTCGACGTGTTAGATTTTGACACTTTACTTGGGTCATTCCATTGTGTTTCTCTCAAACTCCAGACCTTCTGGAAGCGCCAATGGTTTGCTTCAATAGGGGCATTGTTTTTGTGTTTACAACCATCTCCCATTTCAGAGCTTGTGGTGTTTTACAGCTTTTGTGTTAACACTTCATCTTATCTCAGAAGCCTGTATTGCGTTTGCAGCCTGTGTTGCCGAGGCTTTCCAGACTTTTAAACTCAGTATGTCTTGTATTAATAATATCAGAAATCTGTTTATAGGATGGTATATTTTTCTGAAATATGGCTATTCCATTACAAGACTGGGCCTTACATTAAACATCTGAAAGACAAAGGCTCTTTACCAACCTGCCCCCGCCGCACAACACTGCCCCCTAACTATCAAAATCCATGACGAGACCTTGGACAGTGTGGACCACTTTCCATACCTTGGGAGCCTTCTGCCAGCGAGGGCGGACATCGATGATGAAATCCAACACTGTCTTCAGTGTGCCAGTGCAACCTTCGGCCACCTGAGGAAGAGAGTGTTTGAAGAACAAGACCTCAAACCCGGCACCAAGCTCATGGTCTACAGAGCAGCAGTGATACCCGCCCTCCTGTATGCTTCAGAGACATGGACAACATACAGTAGGCACCTCAAAGCACTGGAGAAGTATCACCAACGCTGCCTCCTTAAAATCCTGCAAATTCATTGGCAGGATAGGCGTACCAATGTCAGTGTTCTCTCTCAGGCCAACATCCCCAGCATTGAGGCATTGATCATGCTCAATCAGCTCCGATGGATGGGCCACATTGTCCCCATGCCTGATACAAGACTCCTGAAACAAGCACTCTACTCCAAGCTCCGTCACGGCAAGCGATTTCAAGGAGGGCAGAGAAAAGGCTTCAAGGACGCCCTCAAAGCCTCCTTGAAAAAATGTAACATCCTCATCAAATCTTGGGAATCCCTGGCCCAAGACCGCTCAAATTGGAGGAGAAGCATTCGAGAAAGAGCCGAACACTTTGAGTTTCTTCGTCGGGAGCACGCGGAGACCAAGTACAAACAGCGGAAGGAGCGTATGACAAACCAAGCACTCCACCCACTCGTCCCTTCTACCACTACCTACCCCACCTGTGGCAGAGTCTGTAGCTCCCGCATAGGACTCGTTAGATACCTTAGAACCCACAATATTGGAGTGGAAGCACGTCATCCTCGACTCCGGGGGACTGCCTAAGAAAGAAGGAGGGTCTGTGCAACCTGACACATGTGCTGGCAGGCCTCCTGATGACCATTATTCCATAAAACCTACTTATCCTCAAATTCCATGAGTGCAAGAGGAATTCCCCAGTGGAATGTTCATCCAAGCAATACCAGAGAATTTTTTTTTCTGAGGACACACTGATATCGGGGAACTTCACCCACCGGCAGCGCATATCCAAAAATCACTGTCAAGCTGCACTAGGTGAGAATTCCCGTCAATGTTAACTAGGAAAATTACTCCAGAGTGTTTCACCCCAAGATGTTTGAATTGGTAGTAGATGAAAAATGAAACTAAAATACAAATATGGAAAAATTAAGTAAAAATGGTCATAAAATTCTCCAAATTAAATGAAACAAAAGAAAACTAAAAATAGTAACAGAAACAGAAATAAATTCGACTTCAGCGGTAGCTGGAGAATAAATTCGGGCTGGATGTAAAGCAGGCTGCTCATTCACTATCGCCCATTTCACCTCCAATGTTTCAGCTGCAGTTCCTTTATTAGAACTGCAAGAAATTAGAGATGAAAAGTATTTAAAAAGGAACAGAACAAAGGGGGAAGGGGTAAGGAGAAACAAGTAATACCTCACACTAATTTCCAATGCAACTAAACACAGCTTTAAGAGGAACACCGGGCACGTTAACAAATGCATTCACATAAAATAGGCCCTCAACAATGACGTGCTGTGGAGCAGAACACGCGAAACACAGGTCCTAGCCTAACTAGCATTATTTTCAGACCTGTAATGAGGCCTTCTTGTGCCAAAAATAGAAGCCTCTTACGTACCTGTCACAGCATCCAGCAATGTTTGAGCCAATGGGCTGAATTTTTACTTTCAAGACTGAGCGGGTTTGTGAGCGGGTGGGCAGTTAAAAGCGCTGACATTGACAGCGCGTCAGGAAGCCGGCTTCAATTCGCCGGCTTCCACCTTTAACTCGAGTGAGTTAGTTAGTGCAATGGAGACCCACTCGGGAAAGGTGGGTGACCTAATTAAAGCAGTTTAAAGCTCGTTAAGGGGCTTTTAAAAGTCTTTTTAACCTGATGTTGCAGATTTTACTGGCTGTCCATGGGATTCCCGGGCTTGCTGAACCTCGCCAGTGAAAGCAAGGCGAGAGCAGAGCAGCCATTGTGGGAGTTGAACAATTGAACTTAAAACAAACATTAATACTCACACCTCACACCTGCTTCCTTGCCTAAGGGAAAGGCTCTTGCTGACACCACTTGTGCTGAGAGTATGCTTTCAGGAGTTTACAGGTGATTTCTACAACTTTGGAAGTTATTCTCACTACATTGGAGGATTGTGCCTCTGATCTCCACTTTAACCCTGGCATCTATCAGATCAGCATGGGTGCTGCTTATGCTGTTTCACCTTGGACCTCAGATGAGGACCAAGATGAGCCCCAGCACCAACAACACCAGCAGGAGCAGCAGGAGCAGCAGCAGCAGCTTTCTCCTCACTGACCTGCCGCTCCACAGGAGAGAGGGGATAAACAGAGAGGTGCACCTCACAGGAGGTGATACCCCCAACACGGTCTATAGGGAGAGGATGAGTTTCCTGGACATGACTGGACACCAGTGCCTCAGGAGGCTCAGGCTATCGTGTCAGGTCGTGGCAGACATTTGTAGCCTGCTGGAAGAAGACCTGCTGCCAAGTGGACCTGGTGGACACGCGACTGTCAAAGTGACCACCACCCTCACATCTTCGCCTCAGGCTCCTTCCAGGGATCTGCAGGAGACATTTGCAGGATCTCGTAGTCTGCTGCACACAAATGCATCACTCAGGTGACCGATGCCATGCTTGACCAGGCAGGCAGTTATGTGCACTTTGCCACTGATGAAGCCAGTCAGATTGAGCGGGCGCTCGGCTTTGCGAATCTGGCTGGCTTCCCACAGCTGCAGGGCATCATCGACTGCACACATGTGGCCATCAAGGCACTCCCACATCACCCAGGAGTGTTCATGAACCAAATGGGCTTCCATTCCATCGATGTACAGCTCATCTGCAAACACAAAAAGATCATCATGCATGTGTGTGCCAGATTCCCAGGGAGCTGTCATGATTCATTCATCCTGTGCCAGTCCATCCTCCCTCAGCTTTTCGCTTCTCCAACCAGACTTGCCAGCTGGCTGCTTGGAGTCATCCACAGAAGACATGGCTGATGACATCCTTGAAGAGGCCAAGCAATGAGGTCGAAGAGCGCTACAATCAAAGCCAGATGACAACGAGATGTGTAATAGCGTAAGCAATCGGGATGCTGAAGATGCGCTTCAGATGTCTGGACAGATCTGGAGGAGCTCTGCAATACGCAGCAGTCAGGGTCTCCAGAATGATCGTGGTATGCTGCGCTCTGTACAACATAGCGCTGCAGCGAGGTTTAGAGCTGCAGGAGGAGCAAGGCGTAGCGCACAGAGCCTCTTCATAGGAGGAGGAGGATGAGGAGGAGGATGAGGAGGAGGAGGAGCAGGAAGAACATGAGGAGGAGAAGGAGGAGGAGGAGGAACCTGAAGTGGACATGACACCAGTAGCGGCGCATATTGCTGCCCAGGAGGCCCGGGATGACCCCATAATGGTACGATTTAGATAAGTTACACCAATGCACCCATATGGCACCCAGATGCTGAACTAACTTCCCCCTCCCCCCCTCCCTGCCACCACCACAAAGCAGTTCCAAAATGACCAAACCATTCCTGTTACATACACCCATTACTCAAATGGTAATATCTTACCATTCACTCCAACTAACAAGGCCATTTGCCAAGCAGCAGGCAAAAATGGACAGGACCGGGAAGTGGTGCAAAGGAATAATTTTATGTGGCTCATAACTTCAACAGAAACGTAACCATCCAACACTTTATAACACACCCATGTGCATCTACAATTGTGCCATCTTTCTCTTTCTCCAACTCCTACAATGTGCAACCCCTGTGGCTTCAGCAGAGGTAGAGACAGGCTGCTCACTTCCCTGCTCTGACTGCTTAAACACTTTTGGCAGATGTCCTCTGGGTTTTGGAGATGGTGAGGGCTCCGCCAAAGACTGCTCCTTCTGCACCTGTGCAGCAGCAAACTCGGCCATTGAGATACAAGGCAGCATGTCGAGTAATGACTGAGAGGGGGGCAACGGGCGAGAAGTGGGAGCGCTTTGAGCAAAGCCCCCACTTCCATGTCCCCTCTCACCATCATCCCTTTCAGAGAGGATAGAAATAAAAGATAATAAAGGATCAATCACACTAATGGGGTAGTCTATAGATCACCTCATAGTGGAAGGGAGGTGGAGGAAGAAATATGCAAATAAATGAAGGAAATGAGTAAAAAACAGAATAAAATCATGGGAGATTTCAACTACCCCGATATTAATTGGCCAGAAGAGGTAGGTAAAGGGGATAAGGAAATGGAGTTCCTACAATGTGTATAGGACTCCTTTCTAACCCAATATGTAAGAAGCCCAACAAGGGAGGATTCACTATTGGATCCATTAATGGGAAATGAACCAGAGCAAATAAAAGAAGTAAAAGTAGGGGAAAATCTAGGCAATAGTGACCATCATAAAATACGCTTTACGATAATAATTGAGAAGGACATAACTATGACAGAAGACTGGGGTAATAGATTGGAGAAAAGCCGATTTTGCGGGGCTGAGAATAAAACTTAAGAAAATAAAATGGACAACAATATTGGCAAACAATGATGTAGAACAGCAGTGGGAAATATTTAAAACGGTGTTCAACAGAGTCCAGGAAAAATATATTCCACTAAGAAACAAGGACAAGCTAGAATCATAGAATGGTTACAACACAGAATGAGGCCATTTGGCCCGTCGAGCACATGCTGGCTCTCTGCGAGAGCACTTCAGCTAGTCCCACTCCACCGCCCTTTCCCCGTAGCCCTGCAATTTTTTTTCTTTCAGGTACTTATCCATTTTCCTTTAGAAAGCCAAGATTGAATCTGCCTGCACCACCCTTTCAGACAGTGCATTCTAGATCCTAACCACTCGCTGCCTAAAAAAGTTTTTCCTCATGTCGCCTTTGAACCTTCTGCCAATCGCCTTAAATCTGTGTCCTCTGGTTCTCGACCCTTCCGCCAATGGGAATAGTTACTCTCTATCTACTCTGTCTAGACTCTAATGATTTAGAATACCTCTATCAAATCTCCTCTTAACCTTCTCTGCTCTAAGTAGGAAATGGTGTTCCACAAGGATCAGTGCTGGGACCACTGTTGTTCACAATTTATATTAATGATTTAGACTTTGGAATCAAAAACACAATTTCTAAAATTGCAGATGACACCAAATTGGGGGTGGAGATAGTCAATACTGAGGAGGACTGGGAACTGAGGAATACAACTGTATACCTTCCTCCAGTCCAAATTACAAGAAGACATTAATAAACTTGAAGAATGGGTATATAATTGGCAAATGAAATTCAACACAGATAAATGTGAGGTATTACATTTTGGTAAGAAAAATAGGGAGGTTACATATTACTTGGAAAATACAAATCTAAATGGGGTAGAAGAGCAAAGGGATTTCGGAGTACAAATACACAAATCACTGAAAGTAGCGACACAGGTTAACAAGGCCATAAAAAAAAGCAAACCAAACACTAGGGTTTATTTCTAGAGGGATAGAATTGAAAAGTAGAGAAGTTATGCTAAACTTGTCTCGATGTGGTATACCTGGACTTCCAAAAGGCCTTCGTTAAGGTCCCACATAAAAGATTAGCATGGAAAATTGAAGCTCATGGGATAAAGGGGAAAGTATTGACGTGGATAGAGACCTGGCTGTCAGATAGAAAACAGAGAGTTGGAATAAACGGCTAATTTTCTGAATGGCAGGCAGTAACAAGTGGGGTACCACAGGGATCTGTCCTGGGTCCCCAGCTGTTCACAATTTACATTAATGACCTGGATCAGGGAGTCGGATGCAGCATTTCCAAATTTGCAGACGACACTAAACTAGGAGGGGGGGTGGGCTCAGAGGAGGAGACCAGGAAGCTCCAGAGCGATTTGGACAGACTGGGTGATTGGGCGGATAAATGGCAGATGCACTATAATGTGGACAAGTGCGAAGTTATCCACCTTGGGTGCAGGAACGGGAGGGCAAATTATTATTTAAATGGCAATAAATTGGGAGAGGGGGAAGTACAGAGAGACCTGGGTGTTCTTGTACACCAGTCACTGAAGGCGAGCATGCAGGTGCAACAGGCGGTCAAGAAGGCAAACGGTATGCTGGCCTTCATAGCAAAAGGGTTGGAATACAGGAACAGGGATACCTTGCTGCAGCTGTACAGGGCACTGGTGAGACCACACCTCGAGTACTGTGTACAGTTTTGGTCGCCTCATCTGAGGAAAGATGTTCTTGCCATGGAGGGGGTGCAGCGGCGATTCACCAGGCTGATACCAGGAATGGCGGGATTGACCTATGAGGAGAGACTATGTAGTTTAGGGATGTACACACTGGAGTTTAGAAGATTGAGAGGGGACCTCATAGAAGTGTATAAAATTCTGACAGGTCTAGACAGACTAGATGCAGAAGGAATGTTTCCCTTGGCGGGTGAGAACAGAACTAGAGGACATAATTTAAGGATAAGGGCTAAACCATTTAGGACAGAAATGAGGGGGAATTTCTTCACTCAGAGGGTGGTGAACCTGTGGAACTCATTGCCACAGAGGGCAGTGTACGCCAGCTCATTAAATATATTTAAGAGGGAATTAGATATATTTCTACAGGCAAAAGGGGTTAAGGGTTACGGAGAGAAGGCGGGGACGGGATACTGAATTGGAGGATCAGCCATGATCTCATTAAATGGCGGAGCAGGCTCGAAGGGCCGGATGGCCTACTCCTGCTCCTATCTTCTATGTATCTATGTATCTATGTAACCTTGGTTAGACCACACTTGGAGTACTGCGTACAATTCTGGTCGCCATATTATAAAAAGAATATAGAAGCACTGGAGAGGGTGCAAAGGATGATACCAGAAATGTGAGGGTATGCCTATCAGGAAAGGGTGAACAGGCTGGGTCGCTTTTCTCTTGAAAAGAGAAGGCTGAGGAATGGCCTAATAGAGATCTTTAAAATTATGAAAAGTTTTGATAGAGTAGATACAGAGAGAGTGTTTCCACTTGAGAGGAAGAGCAAAACTAGACGCCATCAATATAACATAGTCACCAAAAAATCAAATAGGGAATTCAGAAGGAACTTCTTTACCCAGAGAGTGGTGAGAATGTGGAACTTGCTACCACAGGGAGTGGTTGAAGCAAATAGTATAGATGCATTTAAGGGGAGGCTAGATAAGCATATGGGGAAGAAGGGAATAGAGGGTTATGCTGATAGAGTTAGATGAGGAAAGATGGGAGGAGGCTCGAGTGGAGCATAAACACCGGCATGGACTGACTGGGCTGAATGGCCTGTTTCCATGCTGTAAATCCTATGTAATCTTATGTAATCATGGCCCACCCACACTTCCCTGCTAGCAAGGAGCTGGAGAGCACTTTGCTGCACATCAGTGGGGTAATTAAGGGCCAGCTCTAGGTTTCTATCCATCTTAGATATGGCTGCATTCAGAGTCTGCAAGCTGTTGTTCACAGCAAGCATGCACTCGTTCGACTGGCGCATTTGCTGTTCCATTCAGGTGGCCATCCTTTCCATGGATGAACACATCATAGCCATGGCCCCAAAATCATGCTGCTCATGTTGGAGATGGACTCCTCCATTCTCCCTACAATCGAGCACATCGTGGCTGGAAAAGCTGCCAAAGCCCCCGAGATTCAGCATTTGCATCCAACTGAACAGAGCTTGGAGCATCCTGCGACCTCCAATGAGGACTCTCCACTGCTGTCCCTGTCTCCTCCATCTGCTCTTGCTCACATGTGATCTGTGAGACACCAGGTGACAACACTACTCTCTTCTCTTAATGGACCCACTGACGTGTGTGTATCTGCGCTGGTGCTGGGTGTGCATGGGTCATGTGACGGTGCACCCTCAGAGTCCCCGACCTCCTCTGAGGAGTCATTTTCCTCCTCTGGCTGGACAGTGGGGGCGGGGGGGGGGGGGGCCGCGGGGGGACCACTTGATGGGCCTGTGGGAGAGTAAAGACATGAATTAGAACTGTTATAATAAGAATGTTTTAAGTTACCATTATGCACATGATCATATTTCACTGGCCCCTGACATCAAGTCAACATGAATGACTGTAGTATGCCATGTGGCTGTATGGTATTTAATTCTGTCACCAGGCTGCTGGGAGGTCCTCCTCTCTCCATCTCTCACCATCAGCAGCTCTGCAACGCGGCTCAGTTCCAGGGCCTCCTCCCCTGCTGAAGTCAGCGGTGTTGTTACTGGTGGGTCACCACCGGTTCGCTGCCTCTCCCGGGTGTTCTGTGCTCTCTTCTCCTACAAGGAGGGAAACAAGAGAGCTTTGAGTGAGAGTGATGGAATGAGTGTAAGGGATGGATGGGCAACATCTGTTGAGAGTGACCATGACGGAGAGGCGTGACATTGCATTAAAGATGAAGGTGAGTGTCAGTGATGGATGGTGAGATGGGGATGTGTGTAAGTGCATAGACAGTGAGAGATGGGTGCACATGCAAGGTAGGTTGGTGTGAGGAGTGATTTGCAGAAGTAGGCTTGGGAAGGCAGAGTGATGGGGTTGGGGTGACACACACATCAGGTTGTAGGGCAACGTGGCATTGTACTCACCTTTCCTGACCTCATGAGGTCGTTAAAACGTTTCCTACACTGGATCCATGTCCTTTGAACAGCACTCATGCTGCTCACTCCTTCTGCTCTCCCCAGCCATGCAGTTGTTGTCAGTGCCACTGGCTTCTTCCTCCCATCAGCAGGGTACAGGATATCCGTGCGGGCCCTCACTCCAAGGAGGCATCACTAAACCTGGAGGCTGCTTTCTGCCTTTGACTCTGCATAATTAAGGATTTAGTATTGTCAAAGTGCTATAGCGCAAACAATTCCCCTCTGTCACAATCTGGCTTCCACCTCCATCAGCCTTCAAGTGACATCTGTCCATTGCTCCTCTAAATATCTCAGCTGAAGTCGAGTTATATGTGACGTCATTGGAACCGCTCCAGTTAATTGGTCAGGAAACCCAGACGTCTGATTCAATTGCAGTGCCTTCGTTAAAATGCCACTGCAAAACTCGCCTCTCCAAATTCTGGCTTCCCAATGCGATCCACGCCCCCCACCCCCGCACCCATCGCGACTCCAAGGTAAAAATTCAGCCCAATGACTCTTCCCAAATTTTCCAAACCTCCCTTCATATCCTCCACTGGCATACAGCAATGGAAAATTTCCTCTTAAATGCCCCATTTTCTGCAAATTACTTAAAATGTGCCTTTACTGCATTTCACCATAATGTATGAAGATTTTGTAAATTGTGTAAGGACATAAGAAAGTCCAGAGCAAGAAAAGCCACTCAACCTATCAAGCCAGCTTCATCAAGAGTTCACATTTCATTACTTTATCACCAACTTCTTCCTCATAGCCACCATCTGTTGTTTCCCTACTTAAAGGAACACTAAATTCCTTCCACTACCTCTCTTTGAAAATATCATCCCTTATTCCTCCTTCTCAACAGATATGAATGTAGTTCCCTTTTATAGGTGTCAGTTGGCCCGGAATCTATTATCTTCCCTGGGAATCTGTTCCGGAGGGTAAATCTTTTGATTGCATGGTCCCAGCATGGAGCCTCACCCACCAAGAGTGCATATTAGGAAATCATGGATGCACAACCCATGATTTTCCATCCATACATTTAATAGATGGAAAATTGTGGGCAGCCCATGCTTAATTTTCAGATATGCACTCCATTCTACGCTACGCTGGAAGTGCGCAATTGGAAAATTTATCCACAAATGTACATGATCCTGTGGCAAAAAAATACGTTTTTAATATAATTTTTAACTGTACTGGATGCTTGTTAATTTTGTGCTTTGTAAATGAATATTGTTGGACGTTCTTGATGACATTTTTTTTGCAAATGTTACTTGTTTATAAAAAGAACTGTTTCAAAAAACTGTAAATTAAACAGACGGTAGCTTCTATCTTTGCTCACATTCTATATTCTAATAATTAGCATTAATGTAATTTTTACAAATGTCAGAGCACATTTCAAAGGCAAGACCTTTCAGTATTAGTAGGCTTAATGTGGAGTCCTGATCAGTTCCTTCAATAGCCTATAAGAAATCATGTCCCTGAGTTTCATGTCATAGTCTTTTTAAACTGGATTGAAGTGTTTAATTTTCTAAAAATGCTGTAAACGGTTTAACCTGCCAATAAATGCAGAAACCTACAAAGACTCATACCATCCTGTCAAGCAATTGTGGAGATGGTGATAAGTAGCCTATGCCAGTTCACCTCCAGCTTTTTATGAAATGATCTCACATGGTGATAAATGTTTTATAGGTGGTTTGGATGCTCTCTTGAGTATGAAGGATATATCAATTGTAGAATAGGGGATATTACAAGTTCTTACTGAATCATTTTTCAAAAAAATTCCAGGTCTGTTTAGCAATTGGGATAGGTAAAAGGAATGTGAGGTCTCATTTTCTGTATTGAAGTTAGCAACAGCAATAAAAAAATGTACTCTGCACAATTTTGGTTGCGAGGATGGCACGATAAGGTAATGGTTTAATTTCATGGAATACTTTTGTGAGGTGTGTTTTGAAAGGAGACTTAATGAAAAGGTGGTAGCGGTAGACATTCAACATCATTGCAGCCATTTTATGGGTATAAAACAGGCACATCAATTACATATATAGTAGTGGGAATGGCTGTGCCTGATTTGCTGTTGTCACAAGTTCCAACTACTTTTTCAGGCTCCAGTGCGGCTCAACCAGCAGTCCCTTTAAGGCTGCAGGTAAGGGAACTTACCTTAATGTGGAGACGAGAGGAGCAGGAGTGCTGTTCCTACCACCACATTAAGACTGCGATGGCTGCTGGCACCGTTTGTCCCCTCCTGATCGCCTTCCCCCAGCTTCCTCGGAGAAACCAGTAGGCTTCAGCCAGATTCCGAGCCAAAGAAATTGGGCAGGCCCCAACTGGCGAACTGTATTGGGGTGCCTGGTTGGTGCCTGCAGCTTGTCGGAATTACGATGTTGAGGCCCAAGGACCAATTTAGGATGGTTCTTGAGCTTTTCCGTTCTGGCATACCTCTGGTGCATGCTGCATGAATCGTGCTTGGCATAGGGCGCTAATGAATTTAAGCCCTGACTTGTTTGTGTATGGAATAAAAATAATGCTGACGTTGAGCCGGATATTCCGATCCCTGCGGGTGGGTACGCGCTGTACGCGAAGCGCGTGCGCTGAAAACCGGCATTTCCGATCTGTCAAGAACGCTCTTGACAGATCGGACGCCTGCCCTGGAGAAGGGCCTCTGTGAGCGGATAGTTCCACTTTCTGGAGAACCTCCGCCCGCAGAAAACCCTTAGAAATCTTACGCCTGGTAAAAGCAGATTTGAAAAAAGTTTAAAAATGTTTTTTCACTCATTTATCATTTAAAAATACTTTTTAAAAAAAGGTAAGTTTATTTTTAGCCCCATTAAAAACTCAATTATTTTTTTCAAAAAATTAAATTTTTGTTTAAAATATTTAATTTATTGTAATTTCAACTAATTTTAAAAATGTGATTTAAAAAAAAAATTATTTAATGTTTTACAGTGTTTTTGGGGTGATCTCCATTCATATATTTGACAGGTCTATCTGTCAAGTATATGAAGGGAGATTCCCTTCTTTGATTGGCTCTCCATGGCCCACGTGATGCCAGGGACGCTTGCGAACCACATGCGCCTCTGGGATACGCGGGCCCTGCGCATTTCGAGTTGGAGAGGCCCAGGAGCAGAAGTGTCCGGACCTCGGGAGCCCTCAGGTAAGTCCGTAGATTTTTTCCAGATCGGAGGCCTCCGCACGCAGGAAGCCTCCGATCGGAAAATACGGCCCACTATGTGTTCAAAGATTTAAAGAAATAACTGATAAAGCAAACTATGTGAAATTTTGTATGAAAGATTTCATGGATTTCAAAGTTTAATAAATGAGATGTTTGGCTTTTTAAAAAAAATCTATTTTTAATCATAGAATGGTTACAGCACAGAAAGGGGGCCATTTGGCCCGATGAGCCCGTGCTGGCTCTCTGCAAGAGCACTTCAGCTAGTCCCAATCCCCCGCCCTTTCCCCATAGCCCTGAATAACTTGTAGCTGGGAATATTACGTTCCCAATCCTCCCTTTCTTTGAGCCAGGTCTCTGTTATTGCCACTATATCATAGCCCCATGTGGCGACGTGTGTCTGCAGCTCACCAACCTTATTAACCACTCTACATGGATTTGGGCACAAACCCATCTTAGACTGCATCAAATTTGGCCGCTGTCTGATCCCTCCTATTTCTGAACTATTATTTACTCTGGTGCTATTTGTTTCGATCAGTCCTCTATGCACCTTGTTTCTCCTCTCAAATATTTCATCCTGGTGCCCATCCCCCTGCCAAATTATTTTAAACCCTTCCCAACAGCATAAGTTAACCTCCCTGTGAGGGCATTAGTCCCAGCTCTGTTGAGGTGCAAACCATCCATCTTGAACAAGCCCCTCCTGCCCCAGAAATGGTCCCATTGCCCCAGGAATCTGAAGCCGTCCCTCCTGCACGATTTCTCCAGCCACGTGTTAACTTGTATTATCCTATTATTCCTATACTCACTAGCATGTGGCACTGGGAGTAATCCAGAGATTAAGGGGACAGTTTTCCCTGGATACATTAGGCGCAAAGGAGCATTCGAGGTGGCCAAGATGGAGTCTTAAGCTGCAACATCAATTTAACCTGTGACATCATCTAGGAATGGCCACCCGGAGGATCGTTAAGTGGTTAAATATATACACACAATATACACAGTGTCCGCTGTGGCTCAGTGGGTAGCACACTCGCCTCTGAGTCAGAAGGTTGTGGGTTCATAGTCCCACTCCAGGGACTTGAGCACATAAATTTAGGCTGACACTCCAGTGCAGTGCTGAGGGAGTGCTGCACTGTCGGAGGTGCCGTCTTTCGGATGAGATGTTAAACCGAGGCCCTGTCTGCTCTCTCAGGTGGATGTAAAAGATCCCATAGCACTATTTCGAAGAAGAGCAGTGGAGTTATCCCCGGTGTCCTAGCCAATATTTATCCCTCAATCAGATTATCTGGTCATTATCACATTGCTGTTTGTGGGACCTTGCTGTGCTCAAATTGGCTGCCGCGTTTCCCACATTACAACAGTGACTACACTCCAAAAATACTTCATTGGCTGTAAAGTGCTTGTGAGACGTCCGGTGGTTGTGAAAGGCTATATAAATTTAAATTTCTTTCTATAATATAATGATTTCAAAAACTACAAAGCACTGGATTTGATCGTTCCTATGCTATATCTTTTTCTTCCTACTTCATGAAAATTTAAACAAGCATTTAAAATAAAGAGCTTTACTGAGTCTCTATTCCTTTTGAATGAGATGTGTGGGTAAAGTGATGGGGAGAGTCATTGAAAGCATTAAATGGGCCATTTTGGCTCAAAGTAAAAAACAATGAACAGAGTTCCCTTTCAGCTATGGTGTCCGCAGGGTTCTCTTTAAACAACACTGAATGCTGCATTCCTTCTTCAGCGCAATGAGAGGGACAGACTTCAGTACAAACAAGATCATTAATTTGCCCTGTTTTACACCCACACCCTCCCCCCTTCTCCTCCGATCCCATAAAACCCCAAGTACGATCAAACCACAGACTTCCCCGGCGCAGTCGACAGACTCCCCACAAATGCAGAAACAAGTTGCCGAACTCTTCTTCCATCTGTAGAAATTTTGCGAGCCGGAGCCTGAGCTGATTTAAAAGATGACTTCCATAGACAGGTTCCGGAGCTTTGCTTGTGTCAATTTGATGCATTTTGAACAAGAGCTTTCTCCACACAGGCTGAATGCAATGCTGTAACATTGATTGTTGAGCGGGTGGCAGGTAAATTGCTGTAACAAATACGGCAACTGTTCCGTACCTGGGCTACAGGTTGACTCGCTTCTTCCTCGTTCTCCTTAAATGCAAGCGGGACACAGACGTGACCTTCAGCCTCCTGCTGAGCTTAGCGCCGGAAAGAGCAGGTTACACCACAAATTCTCCGCACCGCTGATGTTAATTAGCAGGCAGCACCAAAATACATGCGCTGTCTCTATGGGCAGCCATTAGCCTTGACCAGCGCTGTTACTGGCAGGTTTCCGGCCTACTCAAATTTCTAGGCCAATATGTCCTAAAGCACTTCACAGAGGCACAAGGATAATTAATGCCAAACAAAAGACGGAGATATTAGGAGGGGTAACTAAAAGTTTGGTCAAAGAGGTGGACTTAATGAGGGTCTTAAAGGAGGAGAGGGAGCTGGAGAGGCAGAGGAATTTAGGGAGGGCACTACACAGAGTGGTGCCTTGGTGATTTGAGGGGAGGGGGTTGCACAACAGGCCAGAGACAGAGGAACAAAGACTATGGTGGGGAGGGTTTAGGACTGGATGAGGTTACAAAGATAGGGAGAAGCAAGGCCATGAAGGTATTGACAATTTTAAATTTGAGGAAGTGGGGTCTGGAAGCCAATTCAGGTCAGTGAGGATGAATGTGAAGGGCAAGTGTGAATTGGTGCAGAATAGGATACAGGCAGCAGAGTTTTGGATAAGCTGAAGTTTATGAAGGGTGGAGGATGGGAGGCCAGCCAGGAGAGCAGAGGAGTGATCAAATTTGGAGGTGACAAATGTTTGGATGAGATTTCCAATGGCAGATGGAGTGAGGTAGAGATGGAGATGAACAATGTTACAGAGGTGGTAGTAGGTGGTCTTTGAAAAGACTTTGCAGGAGGATCGTGTGATCAAATGAGTTGAAAATTGTAAAGAGTTTTCATGTTCGAGGGAGTAGAGGAATGATCTCATGGAAGAGATGAGCTTAGAGAGGGCAGCAGGGTAGATGTGGGTTTACTCTGCCTCCCCAGTTGATTCTAGAGCAGAAGTTCCCAAACTTCTGTGGGGTGCATGCCCCTGGGGGCACGCCTAGGTTTGAAGGGATAATTACTAGTCCTAGCCCGTTTAGGGCTACCCCGGATCAGGCGTATTCCTCAGACGTTCACTTTCAACTAAAGTTTGAGGTAGCCGAATCCTAATGACGCTTAATTGGGTCTAAAGGTCTGGACCATCTCTCCCTAAAGGAAAGGAACAACCTGAAAATGTTACCGTCCTCCAGATAGCACTTTTAATAAGTTTAGCTAGACTGTAACGTTCCGGATATTATGAGGGTCCGGAAAACTCCCCCAGAATTCTGCAACTCCTCACCAAAGAGTGTACAGAAATTGAGTTTGCGTGTTTGATACAGAAGTCTTATGTGAGACAATTCTAAAAATATACTGATTTATTAAAGAACCGACATGTAATTTACAGTTGGTGAGTCAATCGCAACATTAACAGTTCCAAAAAGAGAAAGCTTACAATTCTATTATCAGAGAACCTTACTCTCAAATCTTAACTTCGCTACAGTTTTACAGTTCTTAGTTTTCTACAGGATATCCACCAAAATCAAATACCTTTGATCCCCGAGGTACAAAGAGTTGGAGACTTACAGAGCCGCCTCTGAAGCCGAGAATCGCTTTGCCCCTTTAAAGCGAGTCTACTATCCCATTTGAGAGTTCAATATTTATACCCTTTTCCAGTGGTATTTCCTTTAAGGTTTTCTGCTGATGTAAGCTAATTATCTCAAGTCATTTTTCTGCTGACCCCTGCAGTTCTTACTGCCAGATCAGCTGGTAGCATTACAGAATCATGTCTCCTCTCTAGGTGTTCTAAGTTTACCATAAAAAACGGTGTAACGGCAGGTGTGTTTTACTTGACGTCATTTTTTACGAAGGCAGATGTTTCTTACTTTTATGTGCTTCTTTACGAAGTGTAAATTAGAACACCTTGTCCAGGGTGAACCATTGTCTTGTTCCCAAAGGTCAGCCTGTCGGGAGCCTTTAACCTTCTGTTTCAATAAGGTTATTGATTCAGTGTCAACAACTATCTTATCTCTATAGCCAGAATGCTTTCACAGCTTTTTCATAGTTAGGTTTCTAGATTTCCAAACCCAGTTTGTCATGTTTTAATAAGGCCCGAATTCTTTCATGGAATGGTATATTTTTCTGAATAGGTTATATGGCTTATTCCTTCACAGGTTATCAGGGGGTGCAGCTTTGTATAGCCAGAGGAGATAAATTATGGGATGATCAGGGCACAGTGCAGCATGTTTTCATCTCTGCCAATTTCTAAAAGTGTTCATTGGACGTATCATCTGATGCAACAGTAATCAGCTAATATGCACCAGAGGCAGCTCTGATAGTTCCAATGTCCACTTCTAGGAATCGGCAGGAATTCAAACATCCCACACTATACTGAGATTGCCGCATAGTGCATCTCCTCTGGCTATGCAAGGCTGCATCAGTTAAAGTGAAAGACATTCTGTGGCATCACCTGATTGGCGCACGATCTTTGCAGTAGTTGGCTTTTTGAGGCACACAATCGCTACATGACTGAAGGCAGGGTGAGCGTTTTGAACTTCTCTCAATTTTTTATCAATTTTTGAAAGCCTTTGGATTGAACTCTGACATCTTCTTGGGGACAACAAAATACTGTTTCTTAGAAACGGTGGGGGGGGTGGCGGGGTGGTGGTATGAGTGGGACATGATTCTCTGAAGGAGGCTCAGCAAAAAAAGTTTGTGAACTATACGACCTAGAGTATAGAATCATTTTGGCAGAGGCGACTCAGGTGAAGGATGGCTGTTCTAGTTACATGCAGGTATACTCAAGTTTGTACCCCTTGGACTTGAAAGAAACAAAATGGGGGTTTTACTCAGGGAATGACTGGGACAGGAGATGGTGTAGGTTTTTCTGGCGACAAGTGCATTGAAAGTGGAGAGGACAAAGTTTTCAGCAAATCAATAACTGCAGAGGTATCAGGGCAAATGCAGGGCCAAAAGCTAGGCAATATAGAGCCTGAGAGTGCAGTTGTAAGCAACTTGAGGAAGAGATTTTTCCCTGGGGCAGATGCTAAAGAAAGTCAGGTTGAAGGAGGGTAACGGAGTGTGGGTGTGTCAGACATGAAGAAGCAGACGAGGAAGAATATCTATCATGTTTCTCTGCCTCTGGACCTACCAGAAATCCATTACACAAGCCATTAATTACCTGGCCAACAGTTATCCCTCAACCAACACCTTAAAACAGATTATCTGGTCATTATTTCATTGCTGTTTGGGGATCTTGCTGTGCGCAAATTGGCTGCCATTTTTCTTACATTACAACAATGACTACACTTCAAAAGTACTTCATTAGTTGTAAAGCACTTTGAGACATTCCAAGATTGTGAAAGGTGCTGTGTAAATGCAAGCCTTTCTTCCTTTTTACTCATTCCCATCCAAGCCTAGCGACAGCTACCTGAAATATTAGCCACCAGCAACCATTGAAGGGCTCATTGAAGAATTGACCTTTGGCGATCTCCTCAGAGGTACACAGCAAAGTAAGGGTGGCCTTAAAAGGAGAGGATCAACCCAGGCTGTCATTTGAAATTTTTGAAGTCAAACCTCTCCTGAATTGAATACAATAAAAATGGTAATTTGCGGCTTGGCACCAGCAAAAATGCTGGTTTGTCATAAAAAAAACCCCAACTGGTTCACTAATGGCCTTCAGGGGAAGGCACCTGCCACTTCTACTCAGTCTGACCTATATGTGATGTATGACTCCAGTCTCACATGACATGGTTGACTCTTAATGCCCTCAGTTGTCAGAGCAACTAGGATTGGGCAATAATTGTGGCCTTGTCAATGTCATCCGCATTCCAAGAATAAATAAATAAACAAGCCTTACTTCTACTGATGCTCATTTAGTCCCTTCTGTCTTGATCTTCAAAAGTGTTTTTTGATAAGTAACGATAGATTCTAACCTTTACTGACCTCAAATAATCAAAATTGAAGGAATCAAGCTGACCTTTTTGTGTAATGGTTACAGTAGCTACACTTTGATGCTAAAAGCATTGCATGGAATCAGAGAGAGAAAAACAAAATCAGCGTCAGGGAACCAGCAATACATCACAACAACTCTTGGTCAGCGCCCAGTGGCTCAGTGAGTTTATCGAGTGAGTAGCTGATCCATACAGACCATGAGGTCCCATGTTTCATAGCTGCTTTTTGCTGAGATTGTTGTTATGAGATGGGAAAGCTGCAGGGTGCTATAATTGGCCTCAGCATTCCTTGGTTCGGGAGGGGAAAATTGGTTCAGCTGCCTCTGCCGCTTCTCTCCCTTCCCCTAGCCCAATGGGACAAACTACCCCAAATATTCCCCGCTACCCTAGCCCTGAACTCACGTCTTTCTTCAGATTCTATCCCATCTCCGACCTCATCTTGTCCATGAAACCCACCTCTGCCATCCAGTTCTTAAAGGGGGGGGGGTCCATCTTGCTGCACAGCCACACCCCGCTCATTGCAGCGTTTGGCCTCGGCTGCAAACACTGACAAATATTCCTCAAACATTTGTGATGGATACTCAGAGGTCCAGGGAGAGAGCTCAGCGCTTCAGCGACCAGGCATTGGTGGCTCTGGTTGGTGCTGTTGAATGGCGATGGGCAGTGCTCTTTCCAGAGAGTGGCAGGAGGTCATTGCCCTGCGAGTTTAGAAGAGTCTGGAGGGAGGTGGCCCAGCATGTGTCATCGCGGAGCCTGGTGCAGAGGACACATACACAGTGTCGCAAAAAGTTCAACGACCTCACTCGGGTGGTCAGGGTGAGTACCTGCTTTTCAATACCTCTACATCCCACCATCTCAACCTCATTCTGTGCACAGACGGTGTAAATACCCTAATGCCCAACACTCATCCAACAACTATGGCCATCTCATAAAAGTCACATGCAGATCCCACACCTTGCACACATTAACGGCTATTCAACTATGATAGGCACATCTGCCAAACACATGGCTGCACACTCACTCACACGCTGTCCTTTTTTCTCGCAGGCCAAGATTTCACATAACCGCCTGAGAGCAACAGTGGACGGAAGGAGGACAGGCGGACCTACACCCCCTCACAGAATTGGAGGAGAGAGTCCACAGACTCATTGCGAGCCAGGTAGTAGGCTCTGTGGCCGTTGGAGAGGTCGACCCCCTTGGGGACAGCAACGGTATGTTCATCAGCTTTCTCTCCTCGCTCATACCACCAGCCTTTTACACTTTCAATCTAACTAACTGTCTCCAGTCCTTGCTCCCTTTCTGCCCCCCTGCCCTCACGTTAAAGCCACTCTTGTACCTTCCTGCTTTCAGATAGTGAACCACCAGCTGACCAGCCTGCCCCTCAGCCTGCCAGTGGCAGCGACGCACCAGAGGAGGAGGAAGCCAGAGCCTCAGCACCTGCATCTCCCGAGGGTGACACTTCCGACACTGGGGCCACGTGTTCACTGGAGGGGAGCAGGGGATTTGCATCTGATGTGGGTGAAGCTCTGGGACCCAGCGGGCTGCATCAACGCCATGGGGGAAGGGAAGCTCGGGGACCATCTCCCCGGAGGGTGAGTAGGCGCGCAAGTTCTGCTGCATAGGACTCCGATGAGGACCTCGATATCGCGGCCATGAATACGCAGGCGATGAGCATGCCCACTGAGCTCATGGGTACAATGACAAGGGTGCCCAACAGCATGGATGCACTGGCTGGAGTGTGGAGGAGTCCGCCGCCAGCACAGCTGTCATCTGTGCGCAAACCCTTCAACATATCCTTGCCTCGTTGCAGAGGATGGTTGAATTGCAGGGAGACTGTGGGGACCCAGAGCCCATGCGCATGTAATGGGTGAGGTGGCAGGATCTATTGCAGCCCAGGCCGACGCAACGCAACGGCTTAGTGCTGCAATCGAGTCATTGGCTGCTGCCATCCAGTCTCAGACTGCTCTCATGTAGTCTCAGATTGATGTCACGCAAGCGCTGACTGCTGCCATCCTCGCTGGGTCGTCCACAGTCCACCGGGAATCTCATGGTGTCGCAGCAGGCCAGCAATCTGTGCTTCAGCAGATTGCTCTGGATGCTGAGGTGCTGCCCCGGGGGAGTGGCAGTGTGCCGGTCGAGCAGGAAGGTGCTGCCCTCTCTCAGGAGGACAGCATTCCTGCTCCCACCACTGCCACTTAGCCATTGCCTGTAACACAGCCGGCCCAGACTGCTGCCACCCATGCAGAGTTGGTGCAGTCTGCAGCCCGGCCATCCAGGCCCAGAGCTGGTCGAGGGCACCCTTCAAGACCATCTGCAGTATCTGAATCCAACATTCAGCAGCCTTCCGCCAGCCTTGCTGCAGCCACTGGGGCCACATTACGGAGGAGCAGTAGTGTGGGAAGGGGGGAAGTGTGCAGAGGATGGAGATCACCCTCGAAGGCCAAAAAGTAAAAATCATGCAATAAATGGGGGGAATGTTTGTGGGAAAGTTTGATGTTCATCTTAATATATTGTTCACTGTTTTGGCGCTAATCTCGATGTGGTAAGAACGAGTTTTGTTAGTTTATGAATTGTTGTGTTTGTTTGTAATTGTTTGTTCTGAATAACAGTTTGTCATATAAATAAAACATTTTATTGGAACTTTTAACTTTGCTCATTGGAGCTTTGGCCGGCAATAGGGGCTGCAGGATGCTTGCAATGATGTGCTTGTTCATCTCAGAAGCCATCTTCTCTGTCATTCGTCAGAAGCGGTGTCCTATCAGGCATTCACAGACAGCCCTGACAGAGGCAACATTGTACCCCTCCCTCCCACATTGGTGCTGCTGATCCTCCTCTTCATCCTCCTCCGCCTCCTCCTCCTCTCCCTCCTCCTCCTCTCCCTCTTCCTCCCCCTGAAGTGGTGCACCAATCCCTGGTGGCAATGGCTGGGTCCTCATAATTGCAAGGCTGTAAAGCATGCAGCACACAACAATGAAAAGCGAGACTCACTCGGGAGAGTACTGCAGGGCTCCTCCAGCGTGGTCAAGACACCGGAACCGTTGCTTCAAGACGGCGATCGTCTGCTCAATGAGGTTCCTGGTGGCGCTATGGCTATCATTGTATGTGAGCTCAGCAGGAGTGTTGGGGTTACGGAGCGGTGTCGTCAGCCAAATGCAGAGTGGATAACCCTTGTCCCCGAGGAGCCAACCACGAGGTTGACGCAGTGGTTGGAAGAGGTCTGGGACACCAGTCTGGCGCAGGATGAAAGCATCGTGACTGCTGCCAGGATAGCGGGCATTGACGGCGAGTATCAGCTGTCTGTGGTCACACACCAACTGGACATTCAGAGAGTGGAAGCCCTTGCGGTTGCGGAACACCTCTGCATTTTCATGAGGTGCCCGCAATGCCACATGCGCGCAGTCAATGGCGCCCTGAACCATGGGGAAGCCCGCTATCCAAGCAAAACCACATGTGCATTCATGCTGTTTGTCCCGGGTCATGGGGAAAGAGATGTACTCCCTTCTCCTTTTGTACAGAGCATTTGTGACCTCCCGGATGCAGCAATGGACAACAAACTGGGAGATATTCACTATGTCCCCAGTTGAAGCCTGGAAGGAGCCGCTGGCATAGAAATTCAGAGCCACCGTCATCTTCACTGCCACCGACAGAGACGTCCTGGTCCTGAGCTGAGGCTGCAGATCTGGTTGCAGGAGGTGGCAGAGCTCAGTGACCACCTCCTTGCTGAAGGGCAGCCTTCTGAAACACTGTTCCTCAGACAAATGAATGTAGGAGAATTGCTCCCGGAATACCCTGGGAGGGTAAGGTCTCCTGTGCAGAGGCCTGTTGGCCCTCCTCCCTCTGGCCACGTTTGCCGCTCTCTCTCTCTCTCTGCGCCTCTGCTGCCTCCGAAGGTGAAGCTGGAGGATGACGACCCGAGTTAGTAGAGCCCCCATTTAATCTTCTAAATGTTGTAAATATGAAGATCAGTGAAATAGGAACCTGAAAAGTGTTGCTCAGGACCAAAACTCCTTGTAGGACAGCGTTAAATTTCTCCAGACGTCTCTCTCCCTCTCAACCTGCGTATGGCAAAAATTTTGCCAATAAGAAAAAGCAGGAAGCGCACGCCTTTAAACAGCCCTCCCCCAGCTCCTTGCCAACTGCAAAATGTCCCCCTCTGCCTGTCGTTCCTAGTGGCAGGCACTAAGGCAGGGGGCGAGAATCAATTTCCGGTCTGGGGCGCTACCGGGGCGTTGCACACTTGGATGACGTCACGATCTCCGGGCGCAGGATATCGTGGCAGTAGTGTTTAGCACCACTGCAAAGCGGCAGGTCAATTTCGCGGGCGGCGTTAAAAACGCCGCGCTCGGACGATAATATGTTAGCGCCCCGTTAGCGTCCCCGGAGGCGCTAACGGGAGGCGCTAACCAACCCAATTTTTCCCCCGTAGAATGTTACTGCTTAACAGCAAAGCATCAGGAGAAAACAGCTTCTATTATGCTGCGTGATCTTTAAATCTTTAAGGCATCCAAAGCTTCATCTCATTATAACTTGGCCCTTTTAGAAAAGTCAGCAGTAAGTACTGTAAATTTACCAGTTCTCAGATTTTACATTTATAATGGTTGGTTGACAATTTAACTTGACATCCATTTGTTGCATTGGAATATTAGATTGAATCACTTAAAAAAAAAGCCTTTAGTGGTGCAGCATTTTACAGATCATTTCTCATAACCTATTATTTTTTTTCAAAAGTAGGAAAATCAAATTTACCAGTCTCTGCCCAGGTTTATGTCAATAATTCATTACAAATATATTTTTCTCCAAATTTTTAGTCCAGCATTAATGGGATTTTGGTCTAGCATGCATAGCAGCCAATCTAATGCTATCTGGACAAATTAGCCCGAAAGCACGTTTATGTTACAAGAGTCATTTTTCACCCTGAAGAGTCCTGAAGCTTGCTATTACCTCCAGCGCCAAGGTCAAATAATTTCTGGTTTGAAATGCCATAGTTTAGGTTTTTCTTTGCACTTAATTGGTACAAGTTTACTCATGCTCCAGTTATTAAGGTTTTAGATTGTCAGTAAAGGTAAATCATTTTTAAATAAATTTCCTTTGAGTATTGTTTCAACATTGGTTCTCTCACATATTTTTAAACCTATTTTCCGCTGTTGTTTCAATCCCAGATATCATTTTAGAGTTAGTGGTCTCTTTATTTCAAATTTTAGTCTTATTATAAATACAGTTTTCATGAGAAACATAAACCTTGAAATGAGTATGAGTAATAATTTCACACAAAAGCTTAACACAACCTCTCAAATTCCTCTGTCTACTATTTAAGCACTATTATTAATCCATCCAAAATAAACAGGTAGTGCCTCAATTAAAATGAGAAGTCGCACAACACCAGGTTATAGTCCAACAGATTTATTTAATTTTACAAGCTTTCGGAGCGGTTCGCTCCTTCCTCAGGTAGGGTAGCAGTGAGAGAATCTCCCAGAATTCACAATATAAACACAGAGAAAATCTATTCAAATCTTTCCCTACATCAAAGACACACTAAGAGCACAGCCAAGACAATGAGATGTGTCCCAGGGGGTCCAACGTGTCAAAACACCTGCTGGCTGCATATCCTGTCAATTTGTGTTGGTTCTTGTGTTAGTCTTTTTAAAAAAAAACACCTGGAAAGACCGGCCGTGATGTCAAGTCACGTTCTGTATCGTGACATGAACCCGATATCGCGATTGAGGCCATCCTCATGAGTGCGGAACTTGGCTATCAGTTTCAATTAAAATAGCAGAGAGCGGAATTTGTTAAGAGGGAGAGCCTGTGCTTTGACTTTTCTGAGCCTCTAGTACAGGAAAAAGCTGTGACAGTTGCAGTGCACATTGGGTGTGCTGCCCCTGTTTAGTGTCTGGGCAGAGATGGGCCAAGAAAATCGGCTCTCAGCAACATTATACCATGTAAAAACGTGGTTATATAGTGCTTTCACAACCTCAGGATGTCCCAGGAACACCAAAGATGAAAATATACCCTTTTATTTCATACACTGTCCTTTTCCTTTCACCTGCCATGGAGACCCTTGGGGGTACAAACTTCTAATAGCCAGACAAATGGACTTGTCCGTTTCTATAAGTGGGTATCTGGGATGTATGTTGAGTTGAGAGGGGATGCTGGACCTTGAGGCTGGGATAGAGAGATTATGGAGAAGGCACAGCCATTGAATGCATGATCTGGGAATGCACCTCTATTGTTGCTGTGGCCTGTCTGTTATTATTACAGGTAGTTCTCTTATTACTGAGTTGCCGACTGGGCTGTTATTGCTGTTGTGATCTGTCTGTTTTACGGTTCTCAAATAAAGTAATATTATTAGCAGGATACAGTTCTCCTTGTATTTATTATTATTACTGTGGCTTGACCTCATTATATAATTTCATTAATGATTATGATTGTTCAGAAAGGGCAAAGTCAGGCATTTGACACTGATCTGCATGGATGCGGGCTGAAAAACTGAGAAATAGTGAGGCCAAGACTATGGCTGGAAGATTGCTGCTTGAATGAATGAATGAAGCCAGAAGTTTGTTTATGTTTTCAGTTTTCCTTCCGATGCCTATTAACTTTCTGACAAACTCAAAAAACTGCTCAGCACTGTTGTAACCTGGTCAGCAAGTTATGGTGATTCACTTCATCACCCCATCAGCTAATAGTATTCTTAAACACCAACTGGTCAAGAACCGAGTGATGGCAGCTTTAAACAACAGCAAACAGGTGCGGATTGTCTTCCTCCAAGACACAGTTACAGTTTGAAGTCTGCATCTATTACAGTGCAATTTACTTCACAGAACATCATACATCCAATGTTCCCTCTAATTTCTTTCCTGCGTGGGCCCTTTAAATTTGTTGCGCGGCATTATTTCTTCCAGCAGCAGCAGCTGGTGAGTGGCCGCAATTGATGCGTGGCCGCGCACCTTAGGGGGAACATTGCGTACACTTTTCCTGAGCCTATTTTTTCTTATTCTGCGTCTTTTTTTTTTGTTCTTCAGCCTTTCTTCAAGCAGCTCGCCATCAAGATGCACAGTCAACCAGCTCCCAGAGCTCTCTGCACTCTCAAAACATGCACCCGCCCTCTGCTCAGGTGATTGAACCAAAGGGTCTATCGACACAGGATCTGTGGGTTTTACTTTGCGACCCATTGGCGCCTCATGAGCCTGTCTTCCTCATCTAAACTATGCACTGCTACGGGAACTAGCAAAGGAATAACCATACTTGCCACTTTACATGGTGCTATTTAACTGGCAACAGTAACTAAGATAAATGAGAGAAGTCGCACAACACCAGGTTATAGTCCAACAGTTTTATTTGAAATCACAAGCTTTCGGAGCGCTGCTCCTTCGTCAGGTGAAGTGAAGAGATGTATATAGGCACAGCATATATAGTCAGAGAACACTGCCAGATGATTACAGTTAATCTTTCTAACTGCCCTTTATCACACCTCGGCAGAGAGATAATCACGGCAATCAAAGGTGTGGATGGTGTCCAAACAGGTCAGTCAGGAAAACATTACATCAAAGACAATGAGGTGGGGTCACAAGGGGTCAATGTGGCAGATGCTGGGGTCTGTATGGAAAACCAAAAACTTTTTTTGCTGGAAATCACAGCAGGTCCGGCCGCATCTGTGTGGAGAGAACAAGCCAACGACGACTCAAGTCTGGATGACTCTACGTCAGGTGGGGTTACATGTAGCGTGACATGAACCCAAGATCCCGATTGAGGCCTTCCTCATGGGTGCGCAACTTGGCTATCAGTTTCTGCTCGACGATTTTGCGTTGTCGTGTGTCTCGAAGGCCGCCTTGGAGAACGCTTACCCGAAGATCGGAGGCTGAATGTCCTTGACTGCTGAAGTGTTCCCCGACTGGGAGGGAACAGTCCTGCCTGGCGATTGTTGCGCGGTGTCCGTTCATACGTTGTTGCAGTGTCTGCATGGTCTCGCCGATGTACCATGCTCCGGGGCATCCTTTCCTGCAACGTATGAGGTAGACACCGTTGGCAGAGTCACATGAGTATGTACCATGTACCTGGTGGGTGGTGTCCTCACGTGTGATGATGGTATCTGTGTTAATGATCTGGCATGTCTTACAGAGGTTGCCGTGGCAGGGTTGTGTGGTGTCGTGGTCGCTGTTCTCCTGAAAGCAGGGTAATTTGCTGCGAACGATGGTCTGTTTGAGGTTAGGCGGCTGTTTGAAGGCGAGTAGTGGAGGCGTGGGGATGGCCTTAGCGAGGTGTTCGTCGTCATCGATGACATGTTGAAGGCTGCGAAGAACATGGCATAGTTTCTCCGCTCCGGGGAAGTACTGGACGACGTAGGGTACTCTGTTGGTTGTGTCCCGTGTTCGTCTTCTGAGGAGGTCTATGCGATTTTTCACTGTGGCCCGTCGGAACTGTTGATCGACGAGTCGAGCGTCATATCCCATTCTTACGAGGGCGTCTTTCAGCGTCTGTAGGTGTCCATCGCGTTCCTCCTTGTCTGAGCAGATCCTGTGTATTCGCAGGGCTTGTCCATAGGGGATGGCTTCGTTAATGTGGTTAGGGTGGAAGCTGGAGGAGTGGAGCATCGTGAGGTTGTCCGTGGGCTTGCGGTAGAGTGAAGTGCTGAGGTGTCCGTCTTTGATGGAGATTCGTGTGTCCAAGAATGAAACCAATTCTGAGGAGTAGTCCATGGTGAGTTTGATGGTGGGATGGAACTTGTTGGTGTTATCATGTAGTCTTTTCAGTGATTCTTCACCATGGGTCCATAGGAAGAAAATGTCGTCGATGTATCTGGTGTATAGCGTTGGTTGGAGGTCCTGTGCAGCGAAGAAGTCTTGCTCGAACTTGTGCATGAAGATGTTGGCGTATTGGGGTGCGAATTTGGTCCCCATGGCTGTTCTGTGTGTTTGGGTAAAAAACTGGTTGTCGAAGGTGAAGACATTGTGGTCAAGGATGAAGCGGATGAGCTGTCGGATGGTGTCTGGAGATTGGCTGTTGTTGGTGTTGAGTACTGAGGCTGTCGCAGCGATGCCGTCATCGTGGGGGATACTGGTGTAGAGTGCCGAGATGTCCATCGTGGCGAGGAGTGTTCCTGGTTCAATAGGTCCGTGGGTGCTGAGTTTCTGTAAGAAGTCTGTAGTGTCGCGACAGAAGCTGGGGGTTCCCTGTACGATGGGTTTCAGGATGCCCTCAACGTATCCAGAGACGTTCTCACACAGGGTTCCGTTGCCTGATACGATAGGACATCCGGGTGTGTTGGCTTTGTGTATCTTTGGGAGGCAGTAGAAGTCTCCCACGCGGGGAGTGCGTGGGATGAGAGCTTGTAGGATGCTTTGAAGGTCTGGATTGGGCAACACGGTGGCATAGTGGTTAGCACTGTTGCCTCACAGCGCCAGGGACCCGGGTTCGAATCCGGCCTCGGGTGACTGTCTGTGTGGAGTTTGCACATTCTCCCCGTGTCTGCGTGGGTTTCCTCCGGGTGCTCCGGTTTCCTCCCACAGTCCAAAGATGTGCGGGTTAGGTTGATTTGGCGATGATAAATTGATCCTTAGTGTTTGGTGGGGTTACGGGGATAGGGTGGGATATGTGTTGGTGCAGGCTCGATGGGCCGAAATGGCCTCTATCTGCACTGTGGGGATTCTGTGGATTCTGTGATGTGAAGGTCTTGATCAGTCTATTGAGTTGGCGGGTGTGTTCTTTGGTCGGATCTGCGGGTAACTGTCTGTAGTGTTCCTGGTTGTCCAGTTGTCGGTATGCTTATTTGCAATAGTCCATTCTGTTCTGTATGACGATGGCTCCTCCTTTGTTCGCTGGTTTGATGATGATGTTGCGGTTGGTCTTGAGAGCATGGATGGCATTGCGTTGTGCTCGGGTGACATTCTGGACTGTCTTGTGAGTGCGGCTGATGAATCTGGCATTGATGCATCTCCTGACAGCTTGAGCATACATGTCAAGATAAATGAATGGAAAGTGCTGGAGAAAAAAAAAGCAAAAATTGCATAAATGGCAGAATAGCAAAACCAGCCAATGCACAAAATGTATTTCAAATTAAAGAACTCATTTTTAACAGCAACTCAATCAACAATCTCCCTTTGAGCAGGCCAGCTTCCAGTACTCCTGATGCACTAATTTAGTGTGGATGAGGTGCATTGTGGGCAAACCCTCACTCAGAGTGAAATTTGGCATTAGACCAGATTAAAATAAATATTACATGCTAATGAGGCTTGTGTATGCCTGTGACACAGCCTCATTCTGTCAAAATCGCACATCATAGGCATGTAGCAAATCAGGAGTGAGTTCAGAGCACGATTTTCCAACCCACATCTGCCACCACCAAAATTTAAATATTTTCATGTTTCTGCAATCTGAAATTTATTTTTCATGCTGAAAAATCACTCACAATTTCTACCTTAATGAAAAAGAGAATGCAAATATTTCTCCATAATTAACAACCCACAAATAAAACATTGTTCCCAAATATTGCATTTTTCGAAGGTGCATGTTTGCACAATTTCATTAGCAAGCCATCAACTACACCGTAAAATAAATGTTCCATTTCTCACTGAGAGTGGAAACTCAACCCTTGAGGAGACAAGAATGCTCGACTGGTCACATGATGCTTCCATGTACTTTACATAAAATTATATAGAATATACGGCAGAGAAACAGGCCATTCGGCCCAACCAGTCCATGCTGGTGTTTATGCTGCACTCGAGCCTGCTCCCATCCTTCCTCATCTAACTCTGTCAGCATAATCCTCTATTCCCTTCTCCCTCATATGCTTATCTAGCTTCCCCTTAAATGCATCTGTATTATTCGCCTCAACTACGCCCTGTGGCAGTGAGTTCCACATTCTCACCAGTCTCTGGGTAAAAATGTTTATTCTGAATTCCCTATTTGATCTCTTGGTGACTATCTTATATTGATGGCCTCTAGTTTTGCTCTTCCCCACAAGTGGAAACATTCTCTCTGTGTCTACTCCATTAAAACTTTTCATAATTTTAAAGACCTCTATTAAGTCATCCCTCAGCCTTCACTTTCAAGAGAAAAGAGACCCAGGTTGTTCATCCTTTCCTGATAGGTATAATTTTAGCCATGAATGTTCAGTTTGTGAAGCATCCAATGCAATCAGGGATTTGAGTTGAGACTTGTGTTTGACACTACCTCAAGTTGTTCCATTAACCTATCCAATCCCTTCCAGTAAATATTACTTTATTTTGTAGTTTAACTCTGCTTAACTCTAGATTAAAATGAGAAGTCGCACAACACCAGGTTATAGTCCAACAGATTTATTTAAAATTACAAGCTTTCGGAGCTGTTGCCCCTTCCTCAGGTAAAGTTACAATGAGTGAATCTACAAAAGTTCACAGTATATAAACACAGAAACTGCAGAGATACAATCTTTCAGGGAAGGTGTCCTTACATCAAAGACACACCAAGAGCACAGCCAAGACAATGAGACGTGTCGCAGGGGGTCCAACGTGTCAAATCCTGCTGTCTGCAGTGTTTTTTTTGGGGGTTTGTTTTTTGTGTTTGTTTTTTTTTGTGTTTTTTTTTAAAAACTGGAAAGACAGACAACGATGTCGAGTCACGTTCTGTAGCGTGGCATGAACCCGATATCCCTATTACAGAACGTGACTCGACATCGTTGTCTGTCTTTCCAGTTTTTAAAAAAAAACACAAAAAAAAAACACAAAAAACAAACCCCCCCAAAAAAAACACTGCAGACAGCAGGATTTGACACGTTGGACCCCCTGGGACACATCTCATTGTCTTGGCTGTGCTCTTGGTGTGTCTTTGATGTAAGGACACCTTCCCTGAAAGATTGTATCTCTGCAGTTTCTGTGTTTATATACTGTGAACTTTTGTAGATTCACTCATTGTAACTGTACCTGAGGAAGGGGCGACAGCTCCGAAAGCTTGTAATTTTAAATAAATCTGTTGGACTATAACCTGGTGTTGTGCGACTTCTCACTTTTGTCCACCCCAGTCCAACGCCGGCATCTCCGCATCATAACTCTAGATTGCTGACAGGTGTGCATTTCTGTTCTTATAAAGCACCAGTTACAGAATGTGTTAGCATGTATCTTAGCCCACTCCAAAGACTTGAGCACAAAATCCAGGCTGACATTTTAATGTAGTACGAAGGCAGGGCTGCACTGTCACAGGTGCCATCTTTTGGATGAGATGTTAAAATGAGGAGACCCAGTCTGTCTTCTCAGGTGGGCAGACAAGATTCCATAGCACCATTCGAATAAGAGCAGAGGAGTTCTCCCCAGTGTCTTGATCAATATTTATCCCTCAACCAACAACCTAAAATAGATTATCTGATCATTTATCTTACTGCTGTTTATGGGACCTTGCTGTGCGTAAATTGGCTGCCGTGCTTCCCTACATTACAATAGTGACTGCAGTTCAAAAAAAGTACTTCATTGACTGTAAAGCGCTTTGGGCATCTTGAGGACATGAAAGACACTACATAAATACAAGTCCTTATTTTTTGCTGAGTTTTTCCAGCGTTTTCTGTTGTTATTCCTTATTTTAATTGTCTGTGGAGTTTAATTTCTCAAATTTGTAGTGCTTTTTCTTAACTGTATGAAATACAATATCATTTATTTTGTGTAAAATTTACCCAATGTGCAAAACTCACCTTTAAATGTTACAGATTTACAGCAGCTACTTGATAGAAAGAGAGAACATATTAGCTTAATGTTGAGTGTAGCCTTATAATTCTTGGAGTATGTTAGTCTGAGTGAATGAGCATTAAAGCTTTTGTTTTTGGAGAAAGAAAAATTTACATATTACGCACAATACATAAGCAAAAATGAATGTGAGACAGGGACTCAAGTGGTAACAGTGGTAGTTACGATAAAGGTAAATCTATGTTGACATCACTAATTTGCAAGCCAGAACAGGTTTAACAGTAAAGGTCGTTTAGCTCTCCGTCCAAAACATTTTCCAGCACCAGATACACTTCTAACTACTCTGCCCAAAGTAATGCTAATATAAGACAAGACACGACCTCACAATGAATTAATGCCCTACACTCCACATTAAGTATCGATGTCCTTAGTACTGGTTACGTTTGAGAGATTACATTTTTAAAATGTAGATATTAATTTCCAGAAGCACCGATACAACCTATGCTGTTGTTATTTCTTTCCCCATTACTTCTGTCTCCTGGCATCTCCTGCCACAAAATACAAGCACAGATGGGAGCGGAAAATTGCATGCAACTACAATTTAAAACGGAGTATCACAATAGGGTGGCAAAAGCTCAGAAATACTTTGGAGAGCCTTAAAAGACATCTCAACCAATTATTCGTTTTTGTCAAGGCTGAAAGTGCAGGGAACTAAGAGGCAGGCAAAAATTATGGGTCTGTAGATGCAGGTGTGCAGGTACCAGCTTGTGGGCACAGAGTTTAAACTTTATGGAACTCCTTTGTAAGCGCTCCCAAACATGTCCGATAGGAAGATTCTCATTGGTGCCAGTAATGGTGCTGGGGGGAAAGAAAGATAATTTAGAACAACTGCCACAAATGCTCAGGAGAATCTAAGGCCCCAATCTTGAATAGGAGCTGGTTGCATCAGTGGAGGAGCGGAGTCTCAGTCGCGAAACCCAGAAGTGATTTCCCCGCATGCTGTGGAGTTCTGTAGGTTCCCCGCCCGGAAGTCAACCTGATTGACAGGCTTGGCTTCCAGTCGGGCGGGGATTACTCCAGAGCAGGCTGCAACCCCAGGTAAGGAGCCTGCAGCTGCTACTGGGAGCGTAGGGAGCGGGGTCCTATCCCCAACCCAGGGATTCCGATCCTGGGGTGGAGTTCATTCCCCGACCCTGGGGTCTTTGTATAGGGGGTTCTGATGGGGCAGAGCTTGAGGGGCTGGGTGGAAGAAGTCCTGCTCCTCCTGGCCCACAAGCAGCGCTGTAAAGGCACTTACCTTCTCCCTGAAGCTGTCCTCGCCTCCCTTCAGCTGCCAGGTTTCCCGAGGCCTGGGAAACCCAGCTGGCCAGGGTTAAACCTGGAAAAGAGATTAAAGAAAGAAGGTTAAATCTGAGGCTGTCAGCCTCATTAAAATATTTAAATTTCCAACCCAACTCCTGGGAGTGCGTTAGCTGCCTCCCCTTGAACCACCATCGTTAAACCCAGAAGTGGGTGGGTTGGGGTTAGGTTTGAGACTTTTAAAGTTTTAACATCTCATTCGACTCAACTCACCTGTTTTTGGGGGTTAAGTTTCAGCCCCAAGTGTCAGCAGAACAAAAACAAAAAAAAAGTAAAATAGTTAAGAAATGGCTAAAATACACTTACGTTTACATTAACATGTCCTTTCCATGACCTCCAGTATACCTTCCACTGTCTATCAACCCTGGATTCCCATTTGAAATGGAAATGGTCTATGTTGGACATCCTACAGGTCAAGATGGAGAGAAGTGACGTGCAGGACAGATTCATGCCCACATTACTATTCAAGTGAGGTTGGGGACATGTCCATCCTGCGCTTCCATTTTCAATGGTGCTGTCCAACAAAGAATGTGCTGACGTGTAAAATGGGTGGAATTCCAAACGAGCTACAGCATATTTTCCAATATACATCACAACAACTTCAGACTGTGTCGTAAAATCCAGGCTACTATTCTGAATGCCACATGTAAAGTTAATTTGAGTGCATGACCCACAGAGAAAGTAGCTGATAGAAAGTATTCACAAAGGTCTGCGGACCAAGATAATCCCCTACCTTCCCATCTCCTGTACTTTATCTGTGGAAACCACACATATCAGGTTTGACACAGAGTCGTTTTGATAATAGTTGTGATAATATTGATGACAGCATGGCCCGATACAAAGGGTAACCTGGTGAGGAATGCCACTGAAACCTCGAAAATTGGAACCTTGCCTGGACCAGATGGATACTTATGTGATCTGGCAGTACTGCCATAACATGTCAATGCTGGACAATCTCAAGGGGAAATTTGAGGCTATATCTGCCAGATGTCTGGCTCTGATTGTACGTGTAAATGAATAAAGGTACTTCATTCTATCGCTGCAGTAATGATAATGATGATTTGGATTTCAATGAAAATTATGAACATTAGCAGCAATCATGGAAAACTCAACAAGAAATGCAGAAAAAAGGGCTGTTAATGAAATCTAGAGGGTATTTGTCTCATATTCTTATCAAGAATAAACTTACAAACACTATTTCGTAAAAATACTTTTTGGAAAGAAAGGTTGATGCAAACATACATAGATACATAGATACATACATAGAAGATAGGAGCAGGAGTAGGCCATCCGGCCCTTCGAGCCTGCTCCGCCATTTAATGAGATCATGGCTGATCCTCCAATTCAGTATCCCGTCCCCGCCTTCTCTCCGTAACCCTTAACCCCTTTTGCCTGTAGAAATATATCTAATTCCCTCTTAAATATATTTAATGAGCTGGCGTACACTGCCCTCTGTGGCAATGAGTTCCACAGGTTCACCACCCTCTGAGTGAAGAAATTCCCCCTCATTTCTGTCCTAAATGGTTTAGCCCTTATCCTTAAATTATGTCCTCTAGTTCTGTTCTCACCCGCCAAGGGAAACATTCCTTCTGCATCTAGTCTGTCTAGACCTGTCAGAATTTTATACACTTCTATGAGGTCCCCTCTCAATCTTCTAAACTCCAGTGTGTACATCCCTAAACTACATAGTCTCTCCTCATAGTTCAATTCCGCCATTCCTGGTATCAGCCTGGTGAATCGCCGCTGCACCCCCTCCATGGCAAGAACATCTTTCCTCAGATGAGGCGACCAAAACTGTACACAGTACTCGAGGTGTGGTCTCACCAGTGTCCTGTACAGCTGCAGCAAGGTATCCCTGTTCCTGTATTCCAACCCTTTTGCTATGAAGGCCAGCATACCGTTTGCCTTCTTGACCGCCTGTTGCACCTGCATGCTCGCCTTCAGTGACTGGTGTACAAGAACACCCAGGTCTCTCTGTACTTCCCCCTCTCCCAATTTATTGCCATTTAAATAATAATTTGCCCTCCCGTTCCTGCACCCAAGGTGGATAACTTCGCACTTGTCCACATTATAGTGCATCTGCCATTTATCCGCCCAATCACCCAGTCTGTCCAAATCGCTCTGGAGCTTCCTGGTCTCCTCCTCTGAGCCCACCCCCCCTCCTAGTTTAGTGTCGTCTGCAAATTTGGAAATGCTGCATCCGACTCCCTGATCCAGGTCATTAATGTAAATTGTGAACAGCTGGGGACCCAGGACAGATCCCTGTGGTACCCCACTTGTTACTGCCTGCCATTCAGAAAATGAGCCGTTTATTCCAACTCTCTGTTTTCTATCTGACAGCCAGTTCTCTATCCACGTCAATACTTTCCCCTTTATCCCATGAGCTTCAATTTTCCCTGCTAATCTTTTATGTGGGACCTTATCGAAGGCCTTTTGGAAGTCCAGGTACACCACATCTACTGGCTCTCTCCCATCTATTTTACCAGTTACTCCCTCAAAAAATTCCAATAGATTAGACAAGCACGATTTACCCTTTGTAAATCCATGTTGACTCTGTCCTATCCTGTCCCCATTTGCTAAGTGCTCCGCTATTTCATCCTTAATGATGGACTCCAGCATTTTGCCCACAACTTATGTAAGGCTTACAGGTCTGTAATTACCTGCTTTTTCCCTACCCCCCTTTTTGAATACAGGAACTGAAGTGTCATCGGTCTTAATTGTGCTGCTTTCTCCGAGTTCATATTTGGCATGAATGTATGGAAATTAAAATTCTCATTGCTCTGCACAAGTCTAATTCACAATGAAGGCTGCAGTGGGGCCCAGAAATTAGTCCGAATACGGGAGAGTACGCACTGTGTACTCACTCATATTCGGTCCCGAAGTGCCGGTTTCCTGCATGCACTGCGCATGCGCGGGAAACCGGCACTTCCAATATTGCGAAGGGGGCGGTTCCTAAGTGAACCGCGTGCGCACTACAGGCTGTGCGCACGCAGCACACTTAGTTTTTTTTTCAGGTTTGAACGCGAAGGTAAGTGTTGAAGATTTTACACATGAAGAAAGGCAGGCGTAAGACCCCCTTTTAACAAGGTAAGTAGTTAATTAAGTATTATTTAAAAAATTTTCAACAGGTTTATCTTTTTAGAGACTTTAAAGAAAGGTAAGTTTATTTTTATAACTTTTAAAAGGAATTTAAATTTTTTCAAAAATTTAAATTTTTGTTTAAAGTGGTTAATTTATTTAACTATAGTTATTTTATTAATGTGATGGTTTTTTTTTAATTTAATTGAGGTTTAGCTGTTCTTTTGGGGGCAAGTTGTATTCATAGCTTTGACAGGTCTTCCTGTCAAAACTATGAATGAAAGATGGTGTGCTGCCATTGGCTCTAACTGGCCCACGTGATCCCAGAGGTCGCATCGAACTAACTGCGCCTCTGGGACACGCACACACTGCGCGCCGGCACCAGGGAGAGGCCCAGGAACAGAAGTTCGTGTGGGCCAAAACCATAAAGGCAGGCGCGGAGTGCGATATCGCGGGGGATCCTTACCCCCGCGGCAACCATCGAAGTCCAATTTCTGGGCCAATATCTATTCTGAAAATGTGCACACCACTACTTATGAAGGTAATACTGTACAATTTCAAATTAGACAGCAATATTTAGGAAATAAAACTGAAACTTTCTCAATTCCTGCTCTTTGCTACAATTAGTCTCAGCATCAGTTGGTTAGATAGGGCAAATTATGACTAGCATGCTTGCTCTTGATTGATATCCAGTGACCGCTGCTGGAAGTACACACTGTGGATGAGACCAGGATTGGGCTCAACTATGATGAGCCTCATAGTCAAATAGCATACCAGCATTCATTGTTCAGGCTCACACTAGAAGAATGGCTACTTGAGTAAATTATTGGGGGCATAGGCACCAGTGGAGCCATTCCCCAGCAAGGAGGCAACATCCGCACAAGAAGAGCAAACAATGGCAGGAAAAGAAGAAACAAAAACAAAGTTTGCTCAGTTAAAGAGACCAAAAAGTACATTTTCATCTTATGCATGGCCATTACAGAGATTTGTGTGTCAGGAGCGCTAAAGGCAGAAGCTTACTGTCGAGACAATATTGAACGAATGACATATAGAACATGTAAATGGGATGGCTTGATGCTGTATTATCTAGAAAGGGGAGTTGACAGCGGCTGGTCGGAACACAATTTATTGAATGAAATTGCTGGTCATATTATTCCAGAAACACATTTATGATTTTTTTATATATCAGTTTAGTATGTGACTAGGAAATGAAAAATATGCCAGATGTGTTCCGATCATTGGCTTAGTAATATTAATTTCACTGTCCAGAAGGGCTTATAAGAAATATTTGCTGAGAGCATTGAGTTAATTAAGTGCAAGTTCTGTGAAAAGAATTTGACATCCTAGAGGGAGGCAGAATCTGCAAGGCATTATAAATCTTGAGACAATGGTGAGATTTTAAAATCAGCCTAATAAAATATTTTGACCTGCAAGATATAATGTAGATTCATGAAACATTTGGCTAACTGTTGGCTTATATTTACTGTGTTTATTATTTCGCAGATTGCTCTGCCAACTGCAAAGGTGTCAAGTTGAATGGTCTTGGATTTGAAAGAATGTTAAAAAGGAGTGGATAAATAATGTAAGGATAAAAGGTTCAATGAAACCATTCCAGCATAAGGAATGAGGGTGTGAGGGAAGAATCACTGAAACTGGAACATCTGTCACATTATACATATATTGAAGCTGTATGCCATTTCCAAAGGAGTCATGTGCTCTTTATAGAGCTGCTGTATTAAACTCAGATATTAGAGGAATAAATTCGAACTCTGCTATCACCAGCATGTTTACCTGGCCTCAACTATCAACTGTGCTGCCTAGTGGGTGAATTTCCATGGGGGTTCTCCCACTTGTCCGTGGAAGAGCTACATAAATGCTGTTTACACCATTTTATGGGTTTTCCATATATCTTTCACCTAAATTGCGGTGGACACTCGGGAGAACCGCAATGGAAATTCACAAAATAAAAAGAGAAAATGCTGGAAATACTCAACCAGTCAGGCAGCATCTGTGGAGAGAGAAACAGAGTTAATGTTTCAGGTCGATGACTTCACACCTCACTCTGGTGGGGTGTGAATGCACGTACGAGAATAGACACTGATGCATGAACGATACAGTAATAAAATATTTACACCTGAAATTTCTGCGGGGCTTCTCCGATCTCCCGCCAGAAGATCATCGGAAAACCCGGAGAAATAACTTAAATAGGAACTCAGCAAGATGCAAAAAAAGCAGCGAGTCAGTGTTATGGCTTGCAGTATGGTGGATCGGAGGCAGAAGCCAATTCAAAGGTTAGAGTTTGTTTATTTGCTGCTCGGGAATTAATCTTCATTCTTTTTCAGGTTGCTAAAGGAAAGGCTTTCTGCTTCGCACAGAAAATTGTTGTTGCAAGTTAATTTCTATTAAATTACTCTGGGGAGGACCTCATCAATCAACTGAGTTTGCCTTACGCGTCCCCTTGTTCCTCTGCTATGAGGAAGACGAGGAGGATCAAGAGAATGAGGGCAGGGAGGCCAGGCTGTCAAGTCCCGACCACAGGTACCTCATAGTGTACAGTACCAGGTGGTCTTATCTGAATAGGTGAGTAGAGTAATGCATGAGAAGGCTTCACTTTCCCCGGAGGTAATTTCAGTTGTTCCAGCTGCTGGCCCCTTACTTACAGTTCATCTCTACCAGTGTAAGTGGATTTAAATTTCTATGGCATTGGATCCTTCAAGTTTGCATCTGGAGATCTATAAGTGTTTCCTATGATCCTACTGTTTCTTACCACAGTGTCTCCTCTTTGTGCCTATAATTGTGCTCCCTTGTGAGCTTAGCCTCTTACTTCTTGATGCTCCCTCAGTGGCTCCATAGCCTCTTGTGTGGCAAAAGCTGGCTCTGACAGTTTGTTCCTTTATGCTTAAGCGTCAGATGAGACTGGGGGAGACGGTACATATGATTTATTGTCTGAGAGACAGCATCATCGTGTATGCCCAAACCTGGCAGGCCACTGGTGCTACGCACTGGCTCTGTTGGGCCATAAGTGAATGGCAGAACAGATCAAATGATCCCAATCAAATTATTTAAATCCTGCAAAATAGCCAATTCAACACTGGGCCTCAAGGCATCTGTGGAAACACTCTCAGCTGGCATTTTAGAAAGGTACAACTACTCCAGAGTTGATTGCTTGACTGTACATACATTTCTCATGGTATCACAAATGTTGTTAGAAGACTCCTACAACTTATCCACCATCCACAATGCATTCTGGAACACCATTTCCACTGGCTGCACATGTGGTGCATGCTCAAAATGCATCCTTCTTTTATAAACTACACCCCTGAGACCTGGATTCCTAAGAACGTCAGCCGAGGACTAGTATTTCCATACCTTCCAGTCAGCAATACCTGCCTCCTTATCCCCCATCCCTAGCTCTTCCTGCTCTATGTGTCATCCTGTATCTCCCCTCAAGTTCACTAAATTATTCCTGCCTCCCCCCTCCCCCCATAAGTAGGTGTCTCTCGGCTGGTACATGTGAAAGCTTTGATGAATGTTTTCTGTTGTTGCACTAATATGTATGACCTGAAGCACTCATATTCTATATTGATGATAGATTTCAATATGAGGAGTTTGAGGGAATAAGCTCACTGAATCAATTGGCTCTGATTTTAATGGGAAGGTGGGTACGGTGCTCATGAGCCCCGAAGCAAGTGGTGCACCTGTGAAGTCCGGGCCTCATTTCCATTAAATTTCTCGGTGACTCACCCAAATGCGGCCAAATAGTGGATCTGGCCGGCGGGCGGGAATGAGAATGAACAACCGCAGCCAGGGAACCATGGGAACAGTCCCAGCAGTCACTTAAGTTGTATGGGGGGGCTCTAAGAGCGATCGGGGGAGAGGGAGAAGTCCGAGGCAAGGAATGCCCAAGACTTCCTTATAAGGCCCAGAGGCGATCTTCTGCACCACCTGGCCCACAAGGAAACCTAAATTAAAATTTTAGAACTTCTGGCGCAGGATCCACCTCCTGGCAGGCCTAGGCTGACGGGAAAGCTGTCACTGTTCCCCCATTCAGACTTCCAACTAAAATGGCAGATCAGTTCCCGAGGATATCATCGGACCCGATCGACTTATTTAAAGAAGGACCCCCCTGCCTTCCTGTGGGTGTCCCGCTTGCCTGCTCAAAACAGCAAGTTAACATCGGGACATAGTGGGAAGGGAGTGGGATCAGAAGGGCAAAGCAGCTGCCCCCATTTTAACTGCCCACCACCCAGTTTCCGCCAGGCAGGGAGTATTATGATTGGGGTCATAGAATTTTACAGCACAAATTTTACACCCTATCATGCTATACCATCTCTCTGAAAGAGCTAATCACAGTCCCATCCAACTACTCTTTTAAACATTATTATGGTTTCTGCTTCCACTAATGTTATTGGTAGGGCATTCCATGTCCTAACAGCCCTCTGCATAAAAAAATCTCTTAACCTTTCCCTTTGTTGTACTGATGATAATCTTAAGTTTATTTCCTCAAAGGCTTTCTCCTTGCAGGCAATGAGAGGACGGATGGTCAGGGTACCTCCCCCAGTGGCTGATCTATGTCACTGGTTATGGGCAACTTTCTCAGAAAGAGAGCCCATACTCTACTTGATGTAAATGAAATGTTACCCAGATGTCAGTGAGCATTGAATAATAAGGGTGCTTAACAGGAGCAGGCAAGCAGCAATTACATCTCATGAGAGCCTTTTACTATGATCCTTCATCTAAGATGAAGCTGCACTGGTAGGGGAAGAAGGATGGTTTGTTAGGTCTCGTCGTGTCTCATGATGCACATTTCTGGGAAGTAGCATATGGTGCTTAAGACAGCAAGAGCAAGGTGGTTGTAATTATGAAAGATATTTCTTACATGTCAGTCTTTTAAGGTGTAGTTGCCTCCTCTTTCCTGAGCAATTCTGGTAAGATAACTAAACTTCTTTCTGCACTGGATTGCCATCTTCCTCTATTAAGACTGCACTATCTTTTTAGTTGACCTCTTCTTCACTGCCAATCAACTGGTCTCGCTTTGCCCCAAGTGGTACTTCAGCAGAAACATCTGTACATTTGGGGGCTCCAGTCAATGCTGCTGCTTCCTCAGACATCTTTACTGTGACTCTGCTGAGTCACTGCTGCTGCTTTTGGTGGCCTGTCTCTTTAAGCTGTTGCAGTGGCTGAAACAACAAGGATGCACAGAATTTCCCTCTCAGTCGGCGGCAGCCTGCCAATGAAAGGCAGACACAGTGCTGGGAGTATGTGCTGAATACTTCATTAACTTACCTCAGGAAAATAGGTTAGGATCACAGTGGGATTGGTCTGGTGGCCGGAAATCCTACCCTACCCCACTTCCAGCAGAAACCTCGATGAGGAAGAAAATCTAGGCCCCTTTTTGCCAACAAAGGGTTAATATCTGGGCTTGAATAGATTTTGCCAGATCCAATCGAAATGGCAGATGTCCGTAATTGGTGGCCGCTCAACCTTTGGTGGCCGCGCCTTCTGTTGCCGAGGCCCTAAGCACCGGAATTCCCTGCCTAAACCTCTCCGCCTCTCTACCTCTCTTTCCTCCTTTCAGACACTCCTTAAAACCTACCTCTTTGACCAAGCTTTTCGTCACCTGCCCTAATTTCTCCTTATGTGGCTCGGTGTCAAATTTTTTGTCTGATAATACTCCTGTGAAGCGCCTTGGGACGTTTTACTACGTTAAAGGCGCTATATAAATACAAGTTGTTGATGTTGTAATCTTGCTGCTGCTGAGCTTTTCCAATATGAATTCGTTAGTGGTGATGCAAGAAAATGAGCTAATCACGGCTAATCTGCGATAGTGCTCCTTTACACTGCACAAGTGGCTCAATTGCTAATTACCCAATCTTAGTGACAACATCTTTAGCAGTGGGGAGGGCTAACTTTGCTGAATTTTGTGAGGCCAGCTGCCCCCCCTTACTTTGAATAGATCTCCTTGCATGGAAAATGTGTAGAGCGAGTCAGGTCAGCGGCACTATTGGTTTCAAGTTGCAAAATCCAGCCAGGCAGAAGCTCTTAGAGGATTGTTGCTGGCCCTTAAAAGGGAAACCATTTTTTGCACTAGCAGGAAAACCATAGCTTGTGACACAAATAGCTGAAGGAGAAATGTGGACACAATTGTTCCCTTCACTGATATTGGCTTTGGGGGTCCTGCTGCAGGAGGTCCAGTAAAGGGAGGTGACTCATTTTTGAAGTAGAATGATACCCTCCTGTGAAAACAGATATCGACTGCATGGAGGGAGTAAGTCAGAGACTGAATGCAGTCTCACAGGTCCATCATACCTGGCAAGAAATGAGGAAAAGATTACCTAGTATCCGAGAAATGTCAATGTGGGTGTACTCTCCTTTGCATACATGCTGCTCTTCATTCATGGAAGCTGTGGCCCCATTGGAAATATTTATCTTCACTGCCGAAAAGCGAGAGAATGCAGAAAACATTCTTTTCTCTGCATTATTGCATACAACAGAAGGGCACAGTTGCAGTGGGGCGCAGTAATACCTTGCAAATAGCACTTCTACGTTCTGCTAACATAGAGCACTTACTGCTGGCTGGAACACCATACTAGCTCACTTGCAAAATTTTGGCCCAGGGAGGGAGGTGATCCAGGCACAGGGTTACTGTTGGGAGTGCATGGAGAGTTCCTATCGTCTTCTTTACTGTATTCTGCTAACAGGCCAAGGTTGCACACAACCACAAAGAGAGGTCCAGAACAGGCAGACAATTAGCCATCATTAAACAGCTGACATCAAAATGAAGAGATGGTCCTCATCTATTTATAGAAGCTGTAGATCGCATTAACAAAGGCATGTTTGGAAGCATGGCACCACCACCAAGCAGGTATCCTCCATTTCTTATAATTCTTCACATTCTGATTCCTATATACAATACTTTTGGGGATATATTGTAAATTGTTTTCCTTACCTTTTCCTTTTCTCTTCCCAAGGTGAGTTGACACGTAGTCTAGAACTCAGCTCCTCAAACTCTCCATACCTCAATCCTACTCTTTTCTATTGAATTAATTCCGACATGAATTATGATTATGAAGGGCTGGCATCCCTCTATTTTCAAAAGATTTTCTACCCACTGTGTTAGGTCACTTTCCTGGCACCTGAGAGGCAGCACACCATTCAGGGCTCCTGGTCATACCTGCAAAACAGATTGTCCAACCTCTCATTAAAAAATCCTCGACAATTACCATTCTTTTATTCTCATGACTACTGTTTCTCTTTTCTCCATGGGTAGCCATTTGCTGCACTGTGCTGTAGTGTTGCTTTTGATTACACTATCCTTGTCCTTATCATAGGTGTTGAGAATGATATAATTATTGTACAAGTCCAGACCGGGCTAGGAATTCATTAGAGCCAAGGAATGGGCGGTGACTGTAGAAAAGTTGGAGAATTAGCACCAGGCACTAATGATATAGACTGCACGCAAAATTCGTGCTCACTGCTCAAAAAACTGCCCAAGCTCATTGGCATTAGACTTAAAGGGTAGACCAATATCAGGTGCAGTCTAATCACAAGTCATGATTGCCACAGGCTTTTTTCAGTACTTAAAAGGGAGGTTCATTGATGCTGCAGAACCTCATTCTCAGCATACAATAGCAAAATACTGCGGATGCTGGAAACCTGAAATAACAACAGAAAATGCTGGAAAGACTCAGCAGGTCAGGCATCATCCATGGAGAGAGCATTGCTGGCTGTGCAGTTGCCTCAGCAAGCAGAAGCAGGACAAGGAGAAGGAGCTGGAGGACTGAACCAGGTGTACTCATGGCAGAGCCACGCCCCAGGGAGAGAGCCTGAAGATTCTGCAATGAAACATTGGAGGCATTGGTTTTCGCTGTGGAGAGACGGAGGGTGGTGCTCTACTCGGCAAGTGGCAGGAAGCCCTCGCCACAAGTCTTCCGCACCATTTGGAAGGAGGTAGCGCAGCACATCTCGGGAAGCACTGTGACCTCCAGGACCCACACATAGTGCGGGAAGAAATTTAACAACCTCACTCAGGTGGTCAGGGTGAGTGAATGCTTCAACAAATGCTACATACCACCATCTGAACCACACTCTTCACACACTGCCCAAAGCACCACACCCTCAGCACTCACCCACCAACAATCTCTACCTACCAACACTCACACCCAAATCTCACACCTTGCACACAAATATGACAGCTATTTAACTATGGGAGGCACATCACCCAAACACATTGCTCCACACTCACTAACACATTTTCCTTTCTCTTGCAGGCCAAGGTGGCTCACAACAGGAGGGAGCAGGCGTTCACAGGTGGGGGACAAGCCGACACCCAACCACTGTCTGAGCTGGAGAATCGAGTGCTGCAGATTATTGGGCGCCAGATGGTGGGCGCCTTGGCCACCGGTGCCGCTGATCCCCTTGGGGACAACAACAGTATGTTCATCCCTACTCCTTCTTCTCACATCCCACATCCCCCTCACCCCACAAGCGTTTCGCTCTCTCCAGCTAATCATGCTGTATGTATGCATTTCTCCCTTCCTGCCCCCCTCCCCTCAGCTTAACCTGACTCTTGTGCCTTTATGCTTTCAGATAATCAGCAAGCACCTGAGCAGCCTGCCCCTGAGGGCACTGTTGAGAGCGATGCAGGAGAAGAGGAGGAGGAAGAACACATCGTGTCACTGCATGTCTTACCTGCAGGCACCAGCTCAGATATTGGCACTACGTGTTCTTTAGAGGCTAGTATAGCAGCAAGATCTGCACAGGAAGAGGCACCGGGGATAAGTGGGCTGCAGCAAGGCCAGGGCGAAAGGGTAGCTCGGGGGCCAGCTCGCTGGGACTCAGATGAGGACCTCGATGGGGAGGCGTTTAGAAGAAGGGTGATGGGCATGCACACGAAGATGATAGTTGCAATGGCAGGGGTGCGCGAGAGCCTCCCGGCAATGGTAATGAGCATGGAGGAGTCCGCCTCCAACACTGCACAATGCTCTGCACACACCATGGAGCCCATCATTTCCAGTCTGCAAAGGATGGCAGACTCCCAGAGAGACCGTGGCGAACCAGACCTGATGCCGCATGTGATGGGTGATCTGGCAGTTTCCATTGCAGTACAGGCAGAAGCGACGCAACGTCTTAGCGCTGTAATGCAGTCTATGTTTGGTGGCATCCAATCTCAGACTGCTCTCATGCAGTCTCTGCTTGATGCTATGCAAGCTCTGATTGCTGCCATCACGGCTGGGTCTACCACCATTGACCGGTGTCGCAGCAGGCCAGCAATCTGTGCTCCAACAGATTCCTAGGAATGCTGAGGTGCTGTCCTGGGGGAGTGGCAGTGGGTCAGTGGAGCAGGAACCTGCTGTCCTCTCTCAGGATGACAGCATTCCTGCTCCCACCACTGCCACTCCGCCATTGCCCTTGTCGCTGCCTGTCATCCAGCCAGCCCAGACTGCTGCCGCCCATGCTGAGGTGGTGCAGTCTACAGCCGGGCCATCCAGGCCCAGAGCTGTTCGAGGGCGTCCTGCAAGGCCATCTGAAGTCTCCCACACAGACATTCAGCAGCCTTCCACCAGCCTTGCTGCAGCCACTGGGTCAACACTTTGTAGGAGCACTAGAGTAGGCAAAAGCACAGTAACGAGAAGCACTAAGGGATTGCTCAAGGGTGAATAGTTAATATTTTTGGTGTAAATATGTGTTCACTGCTTTTTCATAAATTTATTAATTCACTAATCATTTTTTTATGGTGTCTGTCATTTCAGCTTTGCGTTGTGAACAGCCTGCGAGAGGGATGGAATGATGGGGATGTGGTGAGCAAAGGGGATGTGGGCTTTAAGTCATCCTGCTGTGAGGCTGGAGGTCTGTTTGGAGGAAGTGACAGAGTTCTGTGACCTCACTTCATTAAAGGTAGGAGAAGTGCTCTCAGCATCTCCTCGGAGGGTAAGGCCTCCAGATGAGAGCCCTGATGTCCCTCCTCATCTCTTTCACACACATGTTACCTTTTTTATCGCTGCCTACGCCATAGATCCTGAAGGGCAAGGTGGCATGCCAGTACAGCCCCCATTAATGTTCCCAAGTGTAGCAGTTTGATTTTTTGAAGAATAAATGTAGCACTTTTTAGTTGCCATAACACTCCTGATACAAAAGAACCTTGAAATTATTGAATCAAACTGTTGGTGTATGTGAAACTAACAAGAAAGCACTGAAACTGCACCTACTGAAACAGCTGCAAGTCATTACTGATGATCCCTTTAAATAACGTTCCTGGAGCCGGATTCCTGGTGCTTCATGCCAGCTCTCCCAGTTTACTCCAAGCACTAAGGTAGGTGGTGACAATCAATTTAGCAGATCGAGCTGTTAGTGAGTGTTGCACACTCACTGACATCACGATCCACCTAGCGTTGACTTTCCCGCCTCGCCCTGGCAATACTGGTCTAGCGCCCCATTAGTGTCATCTGCTGGCACTAACAGGAGGCACTAAGGGGACGAATTTTTCCTCTGAGTTTTACTGTACTTGTTCCTTATGCCTCCTCCTCTTTCCCTTGTGGAAAGTGTAAGGTGTTCGGTGTCGTGCTTGTATCGCAGACGGTGCTGGTGCGGGGTTAGGCCTTCGTTGCCTAATGCTATTGCTTGCTCTGGTCTCCGGCCAGCCTTGTTGCAATAAGCACCTGTGAGTGGTTCGACCCACTCGCCCTTACGGTTCTAACACTGGACTTAGGTGCGAGAGCAGTAATGCAGAGAAAAACTCAAATAGACCCGGTTGAATAGTACGAAATGGAAATCTTTATTGCATAGCATCCAAAATCATGAAGTACATGTCATAGGCACAAATTAACGATAGTACAAGTATACATACATTCATAAAGCTTGGTCTATGGTAATGAAGAACGCACGGCACATCGTAAAAAGGGGAACACATTATACTTTATCCTTAATAAAAACCACCCTCCCCTATTAATACCTACACTACATCTAGATTTGTAGGATCGGGAAACATGCTCACCACTCGTGATACTTCGGAGAATTTTAAAGTGAGGCACTCGGCTCATTTCGCTGTAGCGCCTGACTGTCACGTGTTTTGAGGGGTCTCTGTACCCCACTTGTTTACTTTCGCTGCTGCTGCAAGCAGGCTGGGCTCCCCGTTGTCATGAAGAACTCGACAGTGCTCGGGCCCGGCTGTAGAACTCAAAGAAAAGTCTTCCTGGACCGACACCAGTTACTGGTAGAATTCAAAGAAGAATCTTCTTGTATCAACACCGGTTGTCGATAGAATTCGAAGAAGAGTCTTTCACTGGTTCGTGCAGCAACCTATAGAGTTCAAAAATGGTCTATATATTTTCAGGCGCGGTCGGGGTTTACTGACCGCGGCGGCACGTGGACTCTTCTTCTTCTCCTCTCATCTTGTCTTGTCTTGTCTTGTTGGGCCTTCGGGTCCAGAACACCGTTTACCGACACTCGGGATGGTGCACCCGGTTACGCGCCCTCCGTCGAGGCGGCTCGTCCCGATTGAGCTCCACCCAACATTAGTCGACAGAGTCCAGAGAAACACCGAAGGCTGCTCGTCCAGCAGAACGATACCCGAGGATAAGGATAGGAGAGATAAGAGCCGAATCAAGGGAATAAGAGAATAAGAGCGATGGACATTTGTTGTCTATAGTTATAGTGCTGTGTTCCCTTATCTCCCGCTCAAATCTTAATGTTTGTCCTTTGTGAAATATTGGCGCTCAAAAACTCCCAGCATGGGGTGATTCTTGTCTTTAACGGGTTTCGGTAGCACCTGAGACTGGCCAACTACCCGTTAATGTTTTCCCCATTGTTGAACCGGCTAGGAGTCTCCCTGACTGGTTTTGGGGCCTCCTCGAATACTGACTTAATCACCCGTGAATGGCTCTCTCATTGTAGAGCCGTGGGGGTATATGTGTATTGCTGTGTCTGGATGGGCCTTCGATTGCCCAGTACAAAGGTCCTTACTTGTGCATGGAAAACGATTCCAGCACTTATATCTTTTGCTATTGTCACAAATGCAAACAGGTTGCATCCTGTCTTTATCAGTGCTTATCGAAAATGTTTATTCGAACGCCATCTTGTCTGCCCACTGTGCTTCTGGAAACTTCTGCCACGATGCGCGATGGCCATTTTACAGGCTTCTGTGTCCTGTTTAATCATGACAGCATTTTGTTTAAATAAACTGATCAAACGAATCTGCTTCTATCTCGTTATTTCGAATCGCGATAATTGCGAAACTTTACAAAAGTCAGCCACTTCCCTTCATCTTCTTCACTATGCAAAGCATACATACACCTTTGTAATGGTACCACTTAGAGGAATTACAAGGTTTGGTGTCACATGCCACCTCGCCCTCCAGGATCTATGGCAGAGGCAGCAAGAAATACGGTAACATGTGTGCAAAGAGATGATGCACTGGAATAGGGCTAACTTCAATCGGATGTGAAAGGATCTAGCCAGGGTAAAATGGAACCAAAGACTGACAGGAAAAACTGTAACGGAACAATGGATGATCTTTAAGGAGGAGATGTTCCAAGTACAGGCTAGGTACATTCCAACAAGAGGGAAGGGTAAGAGAACCAAAGCAAGGGCTACTTGGATGACAAGGGAGATAGAGAAGATGATGAAACAAAAAAAGAGGGTGTATGATGCATGTCAGGTGAATTCTTCAAGGGAGAACCAGACCAAATACAATAAGTTGAGAGGGGAAGTGAAGATGAAAATAAGATTGGCAAAGAGAGAATGTGAGAGTAGAATGGCGGTTAACATAAAAGGGAACACAAAAATCTTCTACCGGCATGTAAACAGTAAGCAGGAAGTAAGAGGCGGGGTGGGGCCTACTAGGAACAAAGAAGGTGATATATGCTTAGAGGCGCAGGGCAAGGCTAGGATACTCAATGAGTACTTTGTGTCGGTGTTTACTAAGGAGGTGGATGCTGACAAAATATCGGTAGAAGTGGAAAAGGTAGAAGCAATGAAAGGGGTGAAAATTGATAGACAGGATGTACTAGAAAGGCTGGGTATGCTTAGAGTGGATAAGTCACCTGGTCCAGATGGCTTGCACCCCAGGTTACTAAGGGAATTGGGGGAGGAGATAGCGGAAGCGCTTGCCATAATTTTCCAATCTTCCATAGATGAGGAGGAGGTGCCTGAGGATTGGAAAGTAGCAAATGTGACACCATTGTTCAAGAAAGGGTGTAAGGACAATCCTCGAAACTACAGGCCAGTCAGTTTAACATCAGTGGTGGGTAAAATTTTAGAAATAATAATCAAGGAAAAAATTAACAGGCACTTGAAGAGGTTTAAGCTAATTATGGAGAGCCAACACCGATTTGTAAAAGGCGGATCATGATTGACTAATCTAATTGAATTTTTTGACGTAACAGGGGGGATTGATGAAGGGAATGCAATGGATGTTGTCTACATGGATTTTAGGAAGGTGTTTGACAAAGTACCACATAAAAGGCTGGTTAACAAAATTGAGGCTCATGGAGGTGGGTCAGTGGCAGCTTGGATAAGGAATTAACTTAAGGAAAGAAAACAGTGAGTTGTGGTAAATGGCTGTTTTTCAGACTGCAGGATGGTAGACAGTGGTGTTCCCCAAGGGTCAGTGCTGGGGCCACTGCTTTTTGTGATATATATAAATGACCTGGATATTGGAATATATAGAAACATAGAAACATAGAAGATAGGAGCAAGAGTAGGCCATTCGGCCCCTCGAGCCTGCTCCACCATTTAATGAGATCATGGCTGATCATCCAAATTCAGTACCCTGTCCCTGCTTTCTCCCCATATCCCTTGATCCCTTTAGCCTTAAGAAATATAGAACAGAATATATATAATACAGAATAGGATTTCTAAATTTGCCAATGACACCAAACTTGGGGGTGTGGCAAACAGTGAGGATGATACCAATCGACTGCAACAGGACATAGAAAGGCTAGCAGAATGGGCAGACAAGTGGCAGATGGAATTTAATAGAGAAAAGTGTGAGGTGATGCATTTTGGCAGAAGGAACAGGGAGAGGCAATATACACTTAATGGCACAGTTTTAAAGAGTGTGCAGGGACAGAGGGACCTGGGAGTTAATGTGCATAGGTCCCTGAAGGTGGCAGGACATATTGAGAGAGTGGTTAGCAAAGCATATGGGATCTTGGGCTTCATAAATAGAGGTATTGAGTACAAAAGTAGAGAAGTTATGCTGAACCTTTATAAAGCGCTGGTTAGGACACAACTGGAGTATTGCATCCAGTTCTGGTCACTACACTTTAGGAAGGATGTGAAGGCCCTTGAGAGGGTGCAGAGGAGATTTACCAGAATGGTTCCGGGGATGGGGGATCTTAGCTACAAGGACAGGTTGGTAAAGCTGAATTTGTTTTCATTTGAGTAACGGAGGTTGAGGGGTGATTTGATAGAGATGTACAAGATTATGACGGGTTTGGATAGGCTGGACGGGGAAAGGCTGTTCCCACTAGTTGATGGTACAAGGTCTAGGGGACACAGATTTAAGGTTTTGGGCAAGAGATACGGAGGGATGTGAGGAAAAACTTTTTTACGCAGCGAGCGGTGAGGAACTAGAACTCGCTGCCGACGGAAGTGGTGGAAGCGGAAACACTCAATATTTTCAAGGGAAGACTGGATAGGCACTTGAGGGAAATAAACTTGCAGGGCTATGGAGATGGAGCGGGGGAATGGGACTAGAAACATAGAAACATAGAAGATAGGAGCAGGAGCAGGCCATTCAGCCCCTCGAGCCTGCTCCACCATTTAATGAGATCATGGCTGATGATCCAAATTCAGTACCCTGTCCCTGCCTTCTCTCCATATCCCTTGATCCCTTTAGAAATATATCTAACTCGTTCTTGAATATATTTAATGAATTGGCCTCTACTGCCTTCTGTGGTAGAGAATTCCACAGGTTCACCACTCTCTGGGTGAAGAAATTCCTCCTTATCTCAGTCCTAAATGGCTTACCCCTTATCCTTAGACTGTGACCCCTGGTTCTGGACTCCCCGGCCATCAGGAACATCCTTCCTGCATCTAGTCTGTCTATTCCTGTTAGAATTTTATAAGTTTCAATGAGATCCCCTCTTATTCTTCTAAACTCCAGCAAGTATAAGCCCAATCGACCCAATCTCTCCTCATACATCATTCCTGCCATCCCAGGTATCAGCCTGGTGAATCTTCACTGCACTCCCTCCATGGCAAGAACATCCTTCCTCAGATAAGGCGACCAAAACGGCACACAATACTCAAGGTGTGGTCTCACCAAGGCCTTGTACAACTGCAGCAAGACATCCTTGTTCCTGTACTCAAACCCTTTCGCTACGAAGGCCAACATACCATTTGCCTTCTTAACCGCCTGCTGCACCTGCATGCTTACCTTCAGCGACTGTTGCACAAGGACACCCAGGTCTCGTTGCACTTCCCCTTCTCCCAATCTATTGCCATTCAGATAATAATCTGCCTTCCTGTTTTTGACACCAAAGTGGATAACCTCGCATTTATCCACATTATATTGCATCTGCCATGCTTCTGCCCAATCACCCAACCTGTCCAAATCATACTGGAGTTTCTCGGCAGCCTCCTCACAGCACACACGCCCACCCAGCTTTGTGTCATCTGCAAACTTGGAGATATTACATCCAATCCCCTCATCTAGATCATTAATATATATTGTGAATAGCTGGGGTCCTAGGACCGATCCCTGCGGTACCCCACTAGTCACTGCCTGCCAGTCGGAAAAAGACCCATTTATTCCAACTCTTTGCTTTCTGTCTGCCAACCAGTTCTCTATCCAAGTCAATACCTTGCCCCCAATCCCATGTGCCTTAACTTTACACGCTAATCTCTTATGCGGGACCTTATAGAAAGCCTTCTGAAAGTCCAAATACATCACATCCACTGGTTCTCCCTTATCTATTCTACCAGTTACATCCTCAAAAAATTCCAGTAGATTAGTCAAGCACGATTCACCTTTTGTAAATCCATGTTGACTTTGTCCGATCCTGTCACTGTTTTCCAAGTGCTCTGCTATTACATCTTTTATAATGGACTCTAGCATTTTCCCCACTACCGATGTCAGACTTACCGGTCTATAATTCCCCGTTTTCTCTCTACCACCTTTTTTGAATAGTGGGGTAACATTAGCTACCCTCCAATCCATGAGTACTGTTCCAGAGTCTATAGAATTTTGGAAGATGACCAGCAATGCATCTACTATTTCTAGGGCCACTTCCTTAAGTACCCTAGGATGTAGATTATCAGGCCCTGGGGATTTATCGGCCTTCAATCCCGTCAATTTCCCTAACACTATTTCCCTACAAATACTGATTTCTTTCAGTTCCTCCCTCTCAGTAGACCCTCTGTTCCCCGACATCTCTGGGAGGTTATTTGTGTCATCCTTTGACTGACTGGATCGCTCCACAGAGAGCCGGCACAGACTCGATAGGCCGAATAGCCTCCTTCTGTGCCGTTATGACTCTGTGACTCTATGTCACACACAATCTTTAGCATAAAACACACTAATGACAGTTGCATACCACACAATTAATTTAATACATGCATTACACATAAATTGAACATTGTGATGAGTAGTTATATGCCATTGGTTAGGTAAATGTTGGAGTGCAGCAAAATATATCAATAGATAGTATTTGAGGAGCTGCACAGAAAACGTAGGTGGAAATAGTTTTCAGAAGGGGGGTTTGCAAATGTGAATGACTGGTTTAAGGAGCTGGGCAGGTCTGGTTATCATTTGAAATTAAGATGGCATCTTGAATTAAGATGGTTTGAAAGCTGAATGTAGGCTCAGTAAACACTCCCCGGGCATCCTGGCTACTGTTATAATGATTTATCTATGTTATTAAAATCTTGGCTGTTTATTAAGCAAGTGCAGTCATGCTTTTAAAATTCAAATTTACAAATGAATGCACCTATGACACATCAATGCTGTCTGATGTTTGAATAAACATAGTTACTGTTTTAAAACCCTGATATTACCTCAATGCCTGCACCATTTTGGTAGTGTTATATGGCACTGACTGGTTTGACATAGGAACAACTTTTAAATGAGAAATTACATGTGTACATAAAATACATGAGCAAAGCTCTGCTTACTGGTCTCTAATTGCTTGTGAAATTTGTGATAGAGATCACAGTAAGATCCTTGCAGTCGCTGCAGTTATATTACCATTCATTATATCTCTAATTTAATGTTCAGTAGCTATGACTGGATAACTATTAAACATGATAATGGAAGTATAGATGTCGATGTTTGTAACAACTGAAGTTTTCAGAATAAAACACAAGAACAACCTGCTATCTCTTTATTCCTATGAAGTTTCCTGCTCTATGGTACTGCATTTATCTAGATTTCACAGCCAGTTTTTGCTAACCAAAATGGTATTTCCCCAGTAATTGAAAAGTTAAATGTCCAGTACATCTATGTGGAGGATTAGGAACCAAAAATTCCACCTGGATGAGTGGATGCAGCAAGATTTATACACTAAACAAGCTCACTTCCTTCCACTTACTAGGAAAATAAAAATGGTGGTGTGAGCAAATTTAGTGACAAATCAGCCATCATATCCATTTAACCAAAATAACAAGCATGGTTTATAATTAATTACTAGTCAACTATCCCAGCATGTTCATGTACAAATAAAACTATTTTTTTTCTTGTAACTGTGCCTCTGCTCCTCTCAACTCTCTAATTCTTTCTGTCTTCCTCTTTCTTTCTGTGTCCCTCTACTTCAATCTCACTTTCTGTATCATTATTACATGCTTTCTTTCATTGTTGTCACATGTTTTTCTCCCCCTCTCAGTCAATGTATAATTTTCTCTTTCTCTCTGTCTCTTTTCTCTTATATCTCACAATCTCTGTACTTTTTACAGTTTCCCCCTCTCTCTTTCTGTTTCTTTCTCCCTCCCTTCCTCCTCACCTCCTGCAGAAACATTGAAACCAGAATCAGGGTTGTGGTTTTGTTACATAAATTATTAAGTCTCTCTGAGTAAGTGAGAGGGAAGATATGAGAGACCAGAGCACAGACCTGGAGAGTGAGGAACGTTGGGGTGAAGGTGGGAGGTGTGGGGAGGCAGCAGCTTAAACCAGGAGAAGCAAGAAGCTAGGGCACTCACAAATTCACACCAGCACACTCACGAACATATTCACATACATGCGCATACTACTAACACTCACAGTGATGCTATCATATACACATTCATAACAAAACATATGTTCACATTCAAACTTATTCACTAGCTTACCCTCACCATTTGCAGCTTGTGAGTTAGAAGAGATTGTGAGATGAGGGAGAAGTGGGAAGAGAGAAGGAGGATTAGGAGTGCAGAGATCCTCATCATCCATCCCTCCAGTGGCGCCAGTGGCCTCAGCCTCAGCGATGTCCCTTCCCATGATGGCCAGCACTGTCTCCTCCATGGGGGTTAACACATGCAGGCACACATCTCCCCTGCCAGTTCTTTCCTGTTGCCTGCTGTTATGCACCACCTTCTCCTGCAAGAAAAGGGGAAGTGTGTCAGTGAGTGTCCTGCAATATGTTTGGCTGATGTGGCTGTCGTGGTTGAATAGCTGCCATTGTGTGTGAGTTGTGGGTGTGAGGCTTGCAACAGTGCTAAGTATGTGAGGGTGAAATAAAGCATATGAATTGTAGAGTCGAGTACTGATTGATAGAGATGGTTGGTAGGTGAGTGATGGGGGTGCAGTGAATTGAGAAGTGGATGAGGCTAGTGGTGCAGTTGGTAGGATATGGCATTTGAAGATGAACTCACTCACCTTAACAACTCGTGTGAGATCATTAAACTTGTTCCTGCACTGTATCCATGTTCTTGGAACTATACTCCTGGCATTGACCTCTGCTGTTACTTCCTCCCACTGTCTCCTGAGCATATGTCAGGATGTCCCTCCTTCTGTCCACTCTTGCACGTTCAGCTGTTTCCTCAAATTATCACAGCACAGATTCACTTTTCAATGACTCCCACCACTTCCGCCAGGTATACTGGCATTTTCAGGTTGTCGGTGCAAATTGGTTTCAGTTACGTAAAAAGTGGCAAAGTAACTTGAGTATCAGATTCCCTTATAACTCCTGAGTGCAGTTAAGCTAAATTGCTGTTTGTGGGACCTTGCGTTGTGCAAATTGGCTGCCGCGTTTCCTGCATTACAACAGTGACCACACTTCAAAAGTTCTTCATTAGCTGTAAATCGTCCTGAGGTCGTAAAAGGCACCATATAAATCCAAGTTTTTATTTCTTTGTTTTGTTTCTTTAAAAGTGCCCATTGCAATCTCATCTGACAACTTGCTTTGATGCATATACAGAGCTCAGTTATTGCTTACTATAACAGGGGCACTGACTTGGATCTGACTGGCACCTCAAATGGCTGTTAAAAAAACATAACAGATCCTTGGGATAAGGGATTACTACAGTGACTACACTTCAAAAGTACTTCATTGGCTGTAAAGTGCTTTTAGACGTTTGGTGGTCATGTAAGGCGCTATATAAATGCAAGTCTTTCTTTCTTGGCTTTATAAATAGAGGCATAGAGTAAAAGAGCAAGGAAATGATGCTAAATCTTTATAAATCACTGGTTAGGACTAAGCTGGAACTTGGGGCGATTTTGCAAGCTCTGGGGAGGCGGGTATGGAGGCGGGACTGCTGGGAAAATGGCAGAATCTGGGGGCGGGTACCCATCCCGCCCCAACCCACCTCCGTGCCATCGTCCCAGGAGGCGGGTACCCGACCCGCGCTGGGAGCCGCCTCCTCGAGGCGGGAAGGGGATTAGTGCGAATGAACTGCCTGTTAACAGGTAGTTAACGGGCAGTTTTTTGGATAATCCCTATTTTGCCACCTAAATTGTGGGCTTACCGACGGCTCCGAACCTCGCCAGGGTCAGCGAGGTGAGCCGTGGGTCTGCGGGGGTCGGAGGGGCTGAGATGTCTGGTGTGCAGGTGAGTGATGGGTGCATGTGTGAAGAGGTAAGTGTGTGAGGTGAGTCTTAAGTGTTTTAAAAGCTTTACTTACCTTTGCTTCTTCCTCCAGACTTCATCCCTTCAGGTCTCGCGAGTCCCTCATCTCACCGGCAGAGAAAGCAGAATGGCCGCTGCATTCTCAAATGCATCAGCCTTCTGCTTTCTGCTCAGGAGAGATCTCTAACCGAGCCTGTGTCCCAGGACTCAACTTAGAAGACAGATTGTCAGTGTTTGACAGCTTCACAGAGCTCTCAAACGATGACAATTCATCTGTCAATAGCTCTTGACAGATGATACTTCACTCGCTGACGTCACCAGTAACCGGCTTTCCTTTAATCAGCCTGCTAAGCCCGCTGGGCAGGCTTAACAAGGTCAATCAAGAGAAAATATCGGGGGTTGGCCGGATGTTGATGGAGGTGGGACTGAAACTCAACAAGCAGCAGTCCCGCCTCCATCACGTCCCCATTGGCAAAATCACCCCCATTGTGTCCAATTCTGGTCACTGCACTTTAGGAAGGATGTCAAGGCCTTAGAGACAGTGCAGAGGAGATTTACAAGAATGGTACCAAAGATGAGGGACTTCAGCTCTGTGGAGAGACTAGAGAAGCTGGGGTTGTTCACCTAAGAGCAGAGAAGGTTAAGGGGAAATTTAGTGGAGGTGTTCAAAATTATGAAAGGTTTTGATTGAGTAGATAGGGAGAAACTGTTTCCACTGGCAGGAGCGTCAGTAACCAGAGGACACAGGTTTAAGATAATTGGCAAAAGAACCAGGAGGAAATGAGGAGAATTTTGTTACGCAGAGAGTTGTTATGATCTGGAACGCACTGCCTGAAAGGGTGGTGGAAGCAGATTCAATAGTAACTTTCAAATGGAAATTGGACATATACTTGAAAAGGAAAAATTTGCAGGGCTATGGAGAAAGAACAGGAGAGTGGGACGAATTGCAAAGAGTCACCACAGGCACAATGGGTTGATTGGCCTCCTTCTGTGCTCTATGATTCTATGATTTATGATATGTACAGGGAGGCGGGGAGCATGCTGGGGCATGCGTCAGCGGCTGGGAAACCCAGGAATGCGAAAGTCCTTCTAAACTTAATGGCAGGACCTCATATAATTTTTTTACTCCATTACCTGCCTGGCAGCCGGCCAGATTGAAGGCTGGCTAACTGTCAGCAGGGAAAGCCTGCACTACAAGGCAGCAGGTGGGGAACACAGGGAAAGGTCCCTGGTAATCGAGGAGATCGGGGGTCGGTGCAGGGAAGGCTGAAATCTCAGAGGTGCTTAGATCACAGGCAGAAGAGAGATTACGGGGGGTGGGAATGATCGCAGGGATGGAGGAGAGATCGCGGGAGGGCAGATCGTGGGGAGGTGGAGAAATCATAAAGGGGAAGAGAGATCACGGGGAGGAGGAGATATCAGGGGAGGGGGAGAGATCGCGGGGAGAGACCGCGGGGAGAGATCGCGGGGAGAGAAAGTGCGTGGGGGGAGAGAGATCGCAGGGAGAGATCGCGGGGTGGAGGAGAGATTACAGGGAGAGATCGTGGGAAGAGATCACGGGAAGGGGAGAGATTGCAGGGAGAGGTCGCGGGGAGAGGTCGCGGGAAAAGAGAGATTGCGGGGGGAGAGAGAATGCGGGGAGAGATCGCGGGGGAGAGAGATCGCGGGGAGAGTTCGTAGGGAGGGGGGAGAGATTGCGGGGTGAGTATGCGGGGAGGGGGGAGAGATCACAGGGAGAGATCGTGGGGGAGAGAGATCGCGGGGAGAGATCGTGGGGGGAGAGAGATCGCGGGGGGAGAGAGATCGCGGGGAGAGATCGTGGGGGGAGAGAGATCGCAGGGGGAGAGAGATCGCAGGGGGAGAGATCGCGGGGAGAGATCGCGGGGGGAGATCGTGGGGGGAGAGAGATCGTGGGGAGAGATCGTGGGGGGAGAGAGATCGCAGGGGGAGAGAGATCGCGGGGAGAGATCGTGGGGGGAGAGAGATCGCAGGGGGAGAGAGATCGCGGGGAGAGATCGCGGGGGGAGATCACGGGGAGGGGGAGATTGCGGGGAGGGGAGAGATCGCGGGGAGGGGGAGAGATCGTGGGGAGGGGAGAGATCACGGGGAGCGGGGGCGATCACGGGGAGGGGAGAGATCGCAGGGGGAGAGAGATCGTGGGGAGAGATTGTGGGGAGAGATCGTGGGGAGGGGGAGAGCTCACGGGGAGGGGGGAGATCGCAGGAAGGGGAGAGATCGGGGGAGGGGAGATCGCGAGGAGAGGAGAGATCGCGGGAGGGGGGAGAGAGATTGCGGGGAGAAATCGCGGGGAGAGATTGCGGGGGAAGAGAGATCGTGGGGACAGTTCGTGGGGAAAGATCGCAGGGAGAGATCGCGGGGAGAGATCTCGGGGAGGGGGAAATCACGGGGGGGAGATCGTGGGGAGAGAGTGATCACGGGGAGCAGAGAGATTGCGGGGAGGGGGGAGGTTGCGGGGAGAGATTGCGGGGGGAGAGAGATCATGGGGAGAGATCGAGGGGAGAGATCGCCGGGAGAGATCGCGGGGAGAGAGATCGCGGGGGGAGAGAGATCGCAGGGAGAGATCGCGGGGAGAGAGATCGCGGGGGGAGAGAGATCGCAGGGAGAGATCGCGGGGAGAGAGATCGCAGGGGGAGCGAGATCGCGGGGAGAGATCACGGGGAGGGGGAGATCGCGGAGAGGGGAGAGATCGCGGGGAGGGGGAGAGATCACAGGGGGAGAGAGATCATGGGGAGAGATTGTGGGGAGAGATCGGGGGAGGGGGAGATATCGGGGAGGGGGAGAGATCGTGGGGAGGGGGAGATCGCGGGGAGGGGAGAGATCGCAATGGAGGGGGAGAGATCGCGGGGAGGGGGAGATCGCGGGGAGAGGAGAGATCGCGGGGAGGGGGAGATATCGGGGGAGGGGGAGAGATCGTGGGGAGGGGGAGATCGCGGGGAGGGGGAGAGATCGCGGGGAGGGGGAGAGATCACGGGGAGGGGGAGAGGTGGCGGGGAGAGATGACGGGGAGGGGGAGATCGCGGGGAAGGATAGATCATGGGGAGAGATCATAGGGAGAGATCGTGGGGAGAGATCGCGGGGGGAAAGAGATCGCGGGGAGAGATCACAGGAGGAGAGAGATCACGGGGAGAGAGATCGGGGGGGAGAGAGATCGCGGGGAGAGATCACAAGGGGAGAGAGATCGCGGGGGGGAGAGAGATCGTGGGGAGAGAGAGATCGCGGGGAGAGATCGAGGGGGGAGAGAGATCGCGGGGAGAGACCGCGGGGGGAGAGAGATCGCAGGGGTAAGATCACATGGGGTGAGAGATCGCGGGGAGAGATCGCGGGGGGAGAGAGATCGCGGGGAGAGATTGCGGGGGGAGAGAGATCGCGGGGTGAGTTCGCGGGGAGGGGGAGAGATCGCAGGGAGAGATCGTGGGGGGAGAGAGATCGCGGGGGGAGAGAGATCGCGGGGAGAGACCGCGGGGGGAGAGAGATCGCAGGGAGAGATCACATGGGGAGAGAGATTGCGGGGAGAGATCGCGGGGGAGAGAGAGCGCGGGGAGAGATCGCGGGGGGAGAGATATTGCGGGGTGAGTTCGCGGAGAGGGGGAGAGATCGCAGGGAGAGATCGTGGGGGGAGAGAGATCGGCGGGGAGAGAGATCGTGGGGGAAGAGAGATCGCAGGGAGAGATCGTGGGGTGAGAGAGATCGTGGGGGGAGATCGTGGGGGGAGAGAGATCGCGGGGGGAGATCGTGGGGGGAGAAAGAGCGCGGGAGGAGAGAGATCGCAGGGGGAGAGAGATCGCCGGGAGAGATCGCGGGGGGAGATCGCGGGGAGGGGGAGATCGCGGGGAGGGGAGAGAGCGCGGGGAGGGGGAGACATCGTGGGGAGGGGAGAGATAGGGGGAGGGGAGAGATTGTGGGGAGGGGGAGATCGCGGGGAGAGGAGAGATCGCAGGAGTGGGGGGATCACGGGGAGGGGAGAGATCGCGGGAGGGGAGAGATCACGGGGAGAGATCACGGGGAGAGATCGCGGGGAGGGGGATGATCGCAGGGGGGGAGATCACGGGAAGGGGGAGATCATGGGGGGAAAGATCGTGGGGAGAGGTCGCGGGGAGAGATCACGGAGAGAGATCGCGGGGAGGGGGAGATCGCGGGGAGAGATCGTGGGGGGGAGAGATCACGGGGAGAGATCGTGGGGGGGAGAGATCGTGGGGAGAGATCGCGGGGGGAGATTGCAGGGAGAGATCGCGGGGTGAGATCGCAGGGGAGAGAGATTGCGGGGCGAGATCGCGGGGGGAGATCGCAGGGAGAGATCGCGGGGGGAGAGTGATCGTGGGGCGAGAGAGATCGCGGGGAGAGTTTGTGGGGAGAGATTGCGGGGGAAGAGAGATCGTGGGGAGATATCGTGGGGAAAGATCGCAGGGAGAGATCACGGGAAGAGATCACGGGGAGCGGGAAATCATGGGGGGGAGATCGCGGGGAGAGAGTGATCACGGGGAGCGAAGAGATCGCGGGGAGGGAGGAGGTTGCGGGGAGAGATTGCGGGGGGAGAGAGATCATGGGGAGAGATCGCGGGGAGAGATCGCGGGGGGAGAGTGATCGTGGGGCGAGAGAGATCGCGGGGAGAGAGATCGCGGGGGAGAGAGATCGCAGGGAGCGATCAAGGGGAGAGAGAGATCGCGGGGAGAGATCACGGGGAGAGAGATCGTGGGGAGAGATCGCCGGGAGAGAGAGATCGCGGGGAGAGAGAGATCACGGGGAGAGAGATTGCGAGGGGAGAGAGATCACGGGGAGAGATCACAGTGGGAGAGAGATTGCGAGGGGAGAGAGATCACGGGGAGAGATCACAGTGGGAGAGAGATCGCGGGGGGAGAGAGATCGTGGGGAGAGATCACGGGGAGAGAGATCGCGGGGGGAGAGAGATCGCAGGGAGAGATCAAGGGGAGAGAGAGATCGCGGGGAGAGATCACGGGGAGAGAGATCGCGGGGAGAGATCGCGGGGAGAGAGATCGCGGGGGGAGAGAGATCGCAGGGAGAGATCAAGGGGAGAGAGAGATCGCGGGGAGAGATCACGGGGAGAGAGATCGCGGGGAGAGATCGCCGGGGGAGAGAGATCGCGGGGAGAGAGAGATCGCAGGGAGGGGGGAAATCGTGGGGAGAGATCGCGGGGAGAGATCGCGGGGAGGGGGGAGAGCATGGGGAGGGGGGAAATCGCGGGGATTGAGATCACGGGAGGGTGGAGATCACGGGGAGGGGGATATCGTGGGGAGGGGAGATTGCAGGGGGGAGAGATCGTGGGGAGCGGGTGATCGCGGGGAGGGGAGAGGTCGCGGGGAGGGGGAGGTCACGGGGAGGGGGAGATCGCGGGGGGTAGCGATCGTGGGGCGGGGAGAGATCACGGGGAGGGGAAATCGCGGGGGAGAGAGATCACGGGGAGAGATCACAGGGGGAGAGAGATCGCGAGGGGAGAGAGATCACGGGGAGAGATCACAGTGGGAGAGAGATCGCGGGGGGAGAGAGATCGCGGGGAGAGATCACGGGGAGAGAGATCGCAGGGAGCGGAGAGATCGTGGGGAGGGGGGAAATCGCGGTGAGAGATTGTGGGGGGAGAGAGATTGTGGGGAGAGAGCGCAGGGAGAGATCACGGGGAGGGGGTGAGATCGCGGGGAGAGATCACGGGGAGGGGGAGATCGCGGGGGGGAGATCGCGGGGGGAGAGAGTTCGCAGGGAGAGATCGCGGGGAGAGAGATCGCAGGGAGAGAGAGATCGCAGGGAGAGATCGCGGGGAGAGAGATCACGGGGGGAGAGAGATCGCAGGGAGAGATCGCGGGGAGAGAGATCGCGGGGAGAGATCGCCGGGGGAGAGAGATCGCGGGGAGTGATAGATCGCAGGGAGAGATCGTAGGGAGAGATCACGGGGAGGGGGAGATCGCGGGGAGGGGAGAGATCACGGGGAGGGGGCAGATCGCGGGGAGGGGGAGATCGCGGGGAGAGGAGAGATCACGGGGAGGGGGAGATCGCGGGGAGGGGGAGATCGCGGGGAGGGGGAGATCACGGGGAGGGGAGAGATCACGGGGAGGGGAGAGATCGCGGGGAGCGGGGGATATCGCGGGGAGGGGAGAGATCGCGGGGAGCGGGGGAGATCGCGGGGAGGGGAGAGATCGCAGGGGGAGAGAGATTACTTGGAGAGATCGCGGGGAGAGATTGTGGGGAGAGATCACTGGGAGAGATCGCGGGGAGGGAGAGAGATCGCAGGGAGAGGAGAGATCGGGGGAGGAGGAGCGATCGTGGGGAGGGGGAGATCGCGCGGAGAGGAGAGATCGCAGGAGGGGGAGATCACGAGGAGGGGGAGATCGCGGGGGGGAGAGATCGCGGGGGGGAGAGATCACGAGGAGGGGGGAGATCGCGGGGAGGGGAGAGATTACGGGGAGGGGGGAGATCGCGGGGAGGGGAGAGATTACGGGGAGTGGGGAGATCACGAGGAGGGGGGAGATCGCGGGGAGGGGGGAGATCACGGGGAGGGGTGAGATCACGGGGGGGAGAGCTCGCGGGGGGGAGAGATCACGAGGGGGAGAGATCGCGGGGAGGGGGGAGATCGCGGGGAGGGGAGGGATCACAGGGAGGGGGGAGATCGCGGGGAGGGGGGAGATCGCGGGGAGGGGGGAGATCGCGGGGAGGGGAGAGATCACGGGGACGGGGGAGATCGCGGGGAGGGGAGAGATCACGGGGAGGGGGGAGATCGCGGGGAGAGGAGATATCACGGGGAGGGGGAGATCGCGGGGAGGGGGAGATCGCGGGGAGTGATAGATCGCAGGGAGAGATCGCGGGGAGAGATCGTGGGGAGGGGGAGAGATCACGGGGGGAGATAGCAGGGGAGAGAGATCGCAGGAATAGATCACGGGGGGAGATCGCAGGGAGAGATCGCGGGGGAGAGAGATCGCGGGGAGAGATCGCGGGGAGAGATTGCTGGGGAAGAGATATCGTGGGGAGAGATCGTGGGGAAAGATCGCAGGGAGAGATCACGGGGAGAGATCACGGGGAGGGCGAAATCACGGACGGAGTACGCGGGGAGAGAGTGATCACGGGGAGCGGAGAGATCGCGGGGAGGGGGGAGGTTGCGGGGAGAGATTGCGGGGGGTGAGAGATCATGGGGAGAGATCGCAGGGCGAGATCGCCGGGAGAGATCGCGGAGAGGGGGAAAGATCGCGGGGAGAGATCGCGGAGGGGGGGAGATATCGCAGGAAGAGATCACAGGGAGAGATCGCGGGAGGAAAGAGATCACGGGGAGAGATCGCACGGGGAGAGAGATCGCGGGGGGAGACCACGGGGAGAGAGATAGCAGGGAGCGGAGAGATCGTGGGGAGGGGGGAGATCGCGGGGGGAGATCGCGGGGAGAGATATCGCAGGGAGCGGAGAGATCGTGGGGAGGGGGGAAATCGCGGTCAGAAATTGTGGGGGAGAGAGATCGTGGGGATAGATCGTGGGGAGAGATCGCAGGGAGAGAGCACGGGGAGTGGAGAGATCGCGGGGAGAGATCACGGGGAGGAGGAGATCGCGGGGGGGGAGATCGCGGGGTGGGGGAGATCACAGGAATTGAGATCGCGGGAGGGGGGAGATCACGAGGAGGGCGGAGATCACGTGGAGGGGGGGAGATCGCGGGGAGGGGGGGAGATCGCGGGGAGGGGAGAGATTGCTGGGGGAGAGAGATCGCGGGGAGAGATCGCGGGGAGGGGAGAGATTGCGGGGGGAGTGAGATCGCGGGAAGAGATCGCGGGGAGAGATCACGGGGAGAGATCGCGGGGAGAGATCGTGGGGAGAAATCACAGGGAGAGATCGCGGGGAGAGATCGCGGGGGGGAGAGAGATCGCGGGGAGCGGGAGATCGCGGGGGGGAGAGATCGCGGGGGGGAGTGATCGCAGGGATGGGAGAGATCGCGGCTAGGGGGAGATCGCGGGGAGAGATCGTAGGGAGAGATCGCGGGGTTGGGGAGAGATCACGGGGAGAGATCACTGGGAGAGATCACTGGGAGAGATCGCGGGGAAGAGAGATCAGGGGGAGAGATCGTGGGGGGAGAGAGATCGCGGGGGGAGAGAGATCGCGGAGGGAGAGAGAACACGGGGAGAGATCACGGGGGGAGAGAGATCGCGGGAGTGGGGGGATCACGGGGAGAGATTACGGGGAGAGATCGCGGGGAGGGGGATGATCGCAGGGGGGGAGATCACGGGGAGAGATCACAGTGGGAGAGAGATCGCGGGGGGAGAGAGATCGCGGGGAGAGATCACGGGGAGAGAGATCGCAGGGAGCGGAGAGATCGTGGGGAGAGGGGAAATCGCGGTGAGAGATTGTGGGGGGAGAGAGATTGTGGGGGGAGAGAGCGCAGGGAGAGATCACGGGGAGGGGGGTGAGATCGCGGGGAGAGATCACGGGGAGGGGGAGATCGCGGGGGGGAGATCGCGGGGGGAGAGAGTTCGCAGGGAGAGAGAGATCGCAGGGAGAGAGAGATCGCAGGGAGAGATCGCGGGGAGAGAGATCACGGGGGGAGAGAGAGATCGCAGGGAGAGATCGCGGGGAGAGAGATCGCGGGGAGAGATCGCCGG